>CM036247.1:38009835-38592335 GCA_020698575.1 Bostrychus sinensis
GTTTTTATCATCCCACGGATGCCCTTCTCAGCGGTGGTCGAACATTTAGGATTATTTGCGGTAAGTTTGTGTAAAGATTATGTATTTATGACTGTTTTTAGAGCAGGTTTGTTGCTTAAATTTGTTAAAGTAAGGCAGAAGTAACTATATAACGTTACGCTATCCTAACTGTAACTAACGTTAATGTTACCTGAAAAAAAAAAATCATGCAGCATGCTATATCGTTTTAGTGAAAGTATTATTTCTAATTTGCGCTTCATAAACATTCTGTCTGGTCTGAATCCGCATCCACATGTCGTCCAATCCCTACCAGATCCTGCATTCAATGTTTTTTTTTTTTTTTTTCATATATATATATATATATATATATATGTACGTACGTATATGCGCATTTGATTTGCGCCACTTATACCGCTTTTACGTAAAGCGGAGAGTTCCTTTAGTTATTACGGTAAAGTCAAAGGTCAACCAATGAGATTAGAGCATTCGGGGGCGCTGAACTGTCGCAGAAGGGGGAGAAGGAAGGCAGCTCGAAGGCAAGACGTTTGGTATTGCCCTAAAAGAGAAAAGTGGACATGGAAACGAGGAGCGCAAAACTCGTGAGTCTCCCGTGCCATGTGCAGACAGTCGCTTTAGTAAAATGCGGTACTAAATGAAACTAAGCACATTTAATACTAAACACATTTTCCCAAACACACTTGAATCACCAGTAAATGGTGACCACCTCAAAAAGTACTCAAAGTCACATGGAAGGACAGACTCTAAAACTTATTTACACACAGATATAAACAAACAAAAAAGTTTAGGCCAATAAAATTTGATGTGCATTTTTCAACCTGAACTCACAGAATCTGCAAAGTCACGTCTTTACTAAATACCAAAATTTGAAAAAAATCAAATGTATATCAAATTATATAAAGTCAACTGTCAATTTGCATTTTCTCAGCACAATCCAGAAGCACCAGTTCGCAGGAGGGCCTGTTTTAGACCTGGTTTAGTTCTGGTGTAGTCATGGCCATATATTTAACCCAGAAAAAAGAGCCTGCAAATATTTATTCCATATTTTACTCTAGGAATCCTTCCTTACTGAGCTGCTTTTAACTTGAATCTCACTTTTTATTAGATCCACTGAGCACATATGAAAAAGTGGGACATTATCTCAATAAGTGGAAAAATGCCTAACTTAAATGGCAGCATTACAACCAAAAGTGAGACAGGTGGTCCCCAATAAGGACAGAGAAAATAGTTGATATACAGGTACAAGTACTTTTTTTTTTTTTTTTTTTTTCTGTAAAGTTCTATTTGACCACCATCCAATCTTAATTGCACCGGCCCCTCACGGCGCCCCCATCAGGCAGGTGAGAGCTCGAGGTTCCTCTGTCTAATATTTCTTTTTAAAGCAAAATATATTTTAGCTTAATATGAAAATCTCACTGTTCAAAAAACAAATTAGAAAGTAAAGGACAAACTTTTAACAACAAGGACTTCTCGCCACTTGCCAGAGAACTCAAGTTATTTTCTGTGGGCATTTTTACAGTTGATATATTTGATATTGAGTTAAGGGTGAACAACTTGAGATGGTCTTGTGGCTTAATGACTTTTTTTTTTTTCTGCTTAGATGTAGGAGAGAGAGAAGGGAGCAGAGGAGAGAGCATCTTCTGTGACAAACGCTTGGAAAGGTTAGACCTTCAGCACAGAAGACCATCTAGGTTGCTTTACTTAAAATCTGTTGCTTAAAGACTATTACAATAATCCAGAAATATTTTTTTGCAAGGAAAGACCAAAAAACTGACAGTTTTAAAATGCTTACCTGATGATGATTTACATGTAAAGAGCGTGGAATCTTGTAGAAAACCCAAAGATGTTAGTCATGTTGATTTCAGATAAAATAACACTAAAGCCATAATTTTTTCCCCCTAGGACTATGGGCACCTATAAAGTTCGCATTATACTTGACACTGATGATGTTAGAAAAATAACACTTGAAGGAAGACCACAGTCTTTGGAAGACTTAAAAAGGAAAGTACAAGAAAAATGCATGCTGGAGGGAGACTTTTATCTAATGTACGAAGACCCTGATTTTGATCATGGGCTGTGCAACCTTGAGGATATCGAAGATTTGCCCCCGGAAAGGGCCACTGTGAAAGTTGTACGTTTAGTCACTCTGTACCCAGTTCCATCCACAAGTGAACATCTTGAACATTCTATGTCCGATGATACAGACGTTTCAAACAAAAGCTCCTCCTCGTCAAGATCAGAACAATGGCCTGAGCTCTTTGAAATCCCCACTTTTCCAACAGATGTTGAATTCAGACTCCGCAGAGCCAACCTCCAGTACATGAAAGACGAAAGTCCAATAGATGTGCCTACAGATATGAGGTCAGCCATACTGACAAAACTTGCTGAGGCAGTGTACCAACATGATGCATATCCAACTGTTGACCGGTTCCAATCTGTAGTCTCAGCACTCATCACAAAACATCCCTGCCTGAGAGAACCAGGCTCCCCAGATGGATGCAGTGGCTGGAAGAATAGCCTGATGTACAAAATGGGAAATTATCGGCAAAAATTAAAAAAATCTGGATGTTTTGAGGGGGCTGTCAATGCAAAAAGTGTTTTTCCAGATATAGCATCAAAAGGGTTAAAAAGACCAAAAAGATTTGAAGTCAACTTTTTACCAAATCTTCCTGATGGTCAAACTGAGGAGAAACTCGAAGAGGAAAGAAAGGCGCTAATAGAAGAAATGAAAAAGCGGTACCCAGTGACACCATTATCAAAATCAAGATGGACCAGACATTTCCCATTCGCCGACGCGAGATAGTTCATTCTGCACCACCTGTAAAAGTTGTCAAGGAACGTTGGCCAGCTCTATTTACAGAAAAACAGGTAGTTACAGATTTGCAACATTTTATGAAACTGTTAAAACTTTGTATTTACCTTTTTGTTTGTCTTCTCTGTGATTGATTTTTCAGGTCATAGCAGAATTCAATCGAATCACCACCTCAAGCCTAGATAATGACTTCTTTGATGCACTAGATCGCTACACACCGCGATTTGTCAAGCTTTTCAAGTCCAAAAAGTGGAGCAAAGGAGGAAAACTTTCCAAGATTGTGCAGCTAATCGATTTCTGTGTAAGTTCTTGAAGCATGGTCACATTTGGTTGCATTTTTGTGTTGTAATTGGGATTGAGACTTAGTTGTTGTTACTATAATGGAGGAGACGAAAAAGGTGAGAGAGAGGGGAGCAAAGGGGATAGTAGGGGTGGAGAAGAGAGGAGGAGTTGTTCAGAATGTTTGGATGTTTTTAATCAGATTTGTAATTTGTGTTTACCTAGGAACATGATGTTACAAAGCTGCGCACACTTGTTCTTCGAGGCCTTTCAGTGCTACTTGGCGAAGATTCAACCAACTTCTACCTCAGTTGTCTGGTACGTTTTTGCTGAAAAATTCACATTAAAACTGACAAAAATGCATAGGTTTAGCTTGCATAGCACTCAACATTAAATAATGACTATTTTTTTGTCAGTTATTGTTTACATGCATAAGGTAAATAGTTATCACTATTTTATAAAGCATGTAAATGTAACAACTTGTCAACAATTTTCTTATCCTAATATTTTGCAATTGTGTCCCAAAAACACAAATTATAAAGTAACTCAAGTACGATCTGACTACAACTTGGATTGGGTTGCGTTCCTTTTGACAGCACACACAGTTTAGGAGCAAGTAAACCAGCTGTGGTGCACAAGGACACATACGCAGTGGGGAGGGGCCCAAGCCTTCATAAGGAAGGCAAATGGTTAGTAACACTCCCTAGTGCAGGTTCAGGTTTATTCCTGGTTCAACCCCCTCTCTTTGCTCACTATCATTGAGCCCTCATTCAGTCCTTCGGCCTTGGTCTACTCCTGCCTTAATCCTGATTCAGTCTTGACTCAGTCCTGGTTTAATCTTTTCTCTTTGTTCACTATCACTGAGCCCTGGTTATATTCTGGTTTAGTCCTTGTTCAGTCCTGGTCTAGTTATGAAGCAAATTAATAAAATTTTGTATCAGTTTTGTAACTGGTTTAATGATTATAGCATAAAATAGGAAAACAGAGCAATCTGTATTAGAGACACAAGCTAATAATGTAATAACGTATGCCCATCACCTGACTTGTCCTCCAAGAAAAGAGAGTGCCAGAAGTCAACATGCTCAGAAAAGTGTCATAAAGAAAAACTTGCTTTGCAAAGCCACAAGGGGGCAGTGCAAGTCAATTAGGGAGGTTTACATAGGAAAATATGTGTTGCACCATTGAGTATCTTTAATTTTGAATTTATATTTATTTTTTTACATTTAATACATTTATAAACATTATTTTTATTTAGCCATCCATTCTCTTCCTTGGGGCCTTGACGGTGCCATACTGGGCCCACAACTAGGATCTTTTTGTCATCAGAGATTCTACCAGGGGCTCCTAGGATCATTTGAGAGCTCAAACTCTGGCAGTTCAAATGAGAGACATTATTTGTATTCATAAAGACTCGTCAAGACTTACTTTTTATGTGCAAACCTTTATTTCTCACTTGGATGTGTTGAAAAGCCTCATTAGACATTTACATATTTCACAGCTGTATCAAAAAATTTTTGTTCTGAATAACAATAAATTTGTTGTGGTATTTTATTGGGACAGATATCTATATGACAAAAAATGTTAGCTTTAAAGCAGTGCCAAGTCACAGAATTTATATCACCTAATAATAAATCATCAAAATGACTTGCTAGGCGTACTCATTGTTAAAATTTATTCTTGTTTACACAGAACTTGGACGAAGAAAGTCACAATAACTGGGAACATGTCAGGGTTGGAATCCTGATCACTGATGATGCCCCTCCCACTTCAGATGATCTTCACCTTGACCCACTGTCATCATCCATCATACTTGAAGGAGGTATTGTTATGGATGGACTGAAAAACCTGCCTCAAGCTCTTCTTTTAGTTTTTGGACTCATTTATGCTTTGCATTTGGATTATCCAAAAACAATGAAGAATACTCTGGGTTTCATTCAAAGAGTGATGCTGGGCTTGGGGGCCAACAAATTACCCCCTAAGTTACAAACCCTGAAAAACCAGCTTTCATTCTAGATAATAAGTACGTCCGGCATTTGGTGTTCATGGTATGTCAGCTGTCTGAGTTCTCAAGACAGTAAAAGACTTTGTGTTGAAAAAACTGTTCCTGAAGCTTTGAGGCAGGAGATGGTAATGCCATTTTTGTCTGGTTTAGTTACATTATTTGTTTCTGTGATCACCAACATTGCCAAAATGCATCAGAATTGGCACAGTGGTCAGTTCTATTAACATTTCTGTTCCCATGGACAAACTGAGCATGTCCAATGTGACTTTTTTTTGGCCCCATCAAGTGGACGGTGCATGCTAGATCTTAACGTTGATCTATTCTATGGGGCAGGTTGGTCCAAATAAAAGTGGTATTGGTGGTGGTGGCGGTGCAGGTTGACAAAATGCTCGTCCCAGTCATCAATTGGAGCTGACAGTCAGGGGAGGAACCTCACCTGTCATTATGTCAAAATCAGAAGTCAAAACTCACCTTTTTCTGGTATTTAAATAGCCTATTTTAGCTACTTATTTGTGCGTAAGGGCCATTTTAATCACTTTTAAAGATTCTATGTAAAAAATAACCAAATCGCCCTTATACTTTATATGGTTTAAAGCAATGCAAGGTACATACCTGATTTGAGCGCGTTCTTGTCACTGCTCACTTTGGTTATATTGAACATAGAATTTTTAAAAGTGATTAGAATGGCCCTTATGCACAAATAAGTAGCTAAACATAGGCTATTTAAATATTAGAATAATGTAATAAGCTAATAATAAGTTTTGACTTCTGATTTTGACACAATGACAGGTGAGGCTCCTCCCCTGACTGTCAGCACTACTTACACAAGCATTTTGTCGACCTGTGCCAACATATCTCAGTCCCACCTTCATTTTAGACCAACACGCCTCATCTGCGTTATGATCAAGCATAGGACCCTTTATTTCATATTTTATTACCACACAATACAAATATACAGGAATGGAGTGCAACAGAGCCCACCCACCTCTGGTGCCAGAAATAAATTTCCTATTCATTTCCCCACAGACTTCAAAAAATGCATATATTAAGAGTTTAAAAGCTTGACGGAAGCTAATCAGCTACTGATTAATACTTTTGTAGCTTTGCCTTTGTACACATTTTAGTCTATGAGGAACATGAATGGGAAATTTATTTCCAGCACCAGAGCTGGACAGGCACTGTTGTGGTCCATACAGCTTTTAAATATACATGGCTGTTTGTTTGTTTTTATTGGAGTTTAATAAATGTTCTATATTTGCTTATTCTCGCTCGCTACCTTGTTTTTCATGTAATGCCTTATTTGGATATTTGGATAATTTGAGGGGAGATCAAATTTTCATGGAAATGTAAAAAGGTCTTAAAATATGGCAAGGCCCTTGGCAGCACATCACCTTAAGTATTCAGTCATTTTCAGTCTGTAAAATCTCTAAATTTTAAAACCACAATGCCACAGTTCTGTACATTGAATTAAATGTGAGCATTACTTAAAATATTGAGTGCATCCGGTTTACAAACTTTTCAGTGTTACCATTACTTAATTTGCAAGTAGTGTAAGCTGGAGGATCCATGTTAGTATAACTAGAATTACAAGTACTGAGTACTATGTAAACATTGTTAATTTCACTTGAACTGCAAGTACTGTATACTAAATAAGCCTAGTAAATATAACTATAACTTCAAGTACTGAGTACTAAGTAAACCTATTTAATATCACTTGAACTGCAAGTACTGTATACTAAATATACAGAGTTAGCATTACTTTATCTGCAAGCACCGTACACTAAATAAGTATAGTCGGTAAAACAAACAATACATGTTTCCAATACTTGGAATAGTAAGTGCATCGGGTTTACAAACTTTTTCAAGTAAGCAGAACGAATTGGATTTTACAGTGTAGACGCGTCGGACGCGAATTTGACGCCTCAAACGCGTCCGGTGTGAACGCAGCATTACAAATGCATCCCATGTGAGCACAAAACTTGTCCTGCCATCCCATAAGCACCCCAAAACAAAACAAAAAACAAACAAAAAATAATTTAAGCCTAGTAAACGCTGCGATGCTTAGATGTACCATTCTAAATGTCACAGGCAACTAGATATTAAAAGTATGATGACGGTGATAATCATGTAACCGGCCGTGGCTAACAGCTAACGTGCTAAGCTAACCGGCTTAAACTGTAAAAAAAACTCACGACTATGGCCTATAATAAAAAAATAAAATAAAAACAAGGCAGATGTTTGTAAAAATGTTGAACTGACCTTCTTAACCAGAGAGGACACGCTTCTGACAGAATTTACTGTAAGAAGAGTCCTTGCGATGCTTCTGGCTGCACTCAACAGTTTTAAACAAGCTGGGCTAACTAAACGTTAAACAGTGTTGCCAGATTGGGCTACTTTTGCGCTCTCTCGGCGGAAAAAAATAGCGTTGGGCGGGTGTATAATATTTGGGCTATTTTTAGACTTATGGGGCGGGATTTTGAAAATGTAAAATAAACTTATTTTAAAAATATTTTTTTAAATTTCCTGATCAATAATTGTATACATTTGCTGGTTATTGATGAATAAAATTGATTTGTTAAAAAGAAGCAGTAATATTAGTCTCATTAATTGTCAGTCACATGTCTAATTATGGACCTATTAGGATTGTTCATTTTGGGTGTAAGCATCAAAGAGGACGATGATTCAGAAGTATAATCAAGTCAGAAGGTTTATTCAGTAGCACACATGTAAGGTTACAGCAGCAGGCCCCGCTGAAAGGGATAGGGTGGGCCTCCCAAAAAGGAGTGATCACAGTTTTTATACTATGTATGACAATGTATGACGATTTCTGCATATCATTAAATGTATCTTCAAGAAACTCGAGACCAGGCCACAGAGTTCTCATTACTGCGGTGCGTAATCTTCGTTATCTTCAGGAGCGTCCCACGCAACGGCAGGGCCGTGGGAGCCCCCACCTGTAACCTTGAGTTTCCTAACTTTGTAACCAGCTTATTATTGCGCACTTTTGCAAATGTACAATGTATGTAATCGCAGAGTGTAACCTTTTGAGTGAAAGGAGAAAAACATCCTTTTAGAATCAAAACATTCTTAGTACTATTGAAGCGTTTATTAACCTTAGCAGTAGTACATCAAAATATAGTTTAGTGGTAATACGCAAAGCCATATGTAGAAATATTCAACAATTCCCCCTTTTCACACCATATCACATGGTGTGAAACAACCTCTAAAAACAAACATAAAAAATAAAAAACAAGAAAAACTAAACCTCTAAAAAGCATAATATAAAATCCCCAAAAAATCAAAAGACAAACCCATAACTATTATGCTAAAGCAAAACACAACCAAGAGTAACCTAAACTAACCATGTACAGATTATCCGTTGTAATCTGGAGCCATTGTAACCCTCCATGCCATACATTACTCTTACATGACCGCAATAGGCTAACATAAAAATAAAATAAGAATAATATAAGCATGTGGATCTATTCAGTATGAGACCGAAAAACCCATCAGGCAGTTCTACGTTCTGTAACCTTCTGACTTTCAGATGGGAAAAGAATCTCATGGTTCTGCTGCCCCAGCAACCGTCTAAAGACACTTATATAGATCCACAGTACTCGTACATGAATATGATTAAACCAACCTTAAAAGAAAGACATCAACTGCCCCAAAAAACAACAACCTAACCAGAACAACCGTACTCGCCTTCAGCCTCCGAGTCTGAATCAACAATGAAATGAGCAGGAGGGGGAGTGTTAGGAATAGCTGAAAACAGTGCCATTTGTTTTGCAGCAGCCAGTTCTTTAGAGAAAGCAGCAGTCACACAGCGCTCAACCATAGCACGTGCAAAAGGAATACAGCAACAGCCACAGAAGACTAGGACAGCCAGAATGATACCCACAGAGGTGAGCAGGGAGATAATAACAGCTTTCCATGTGCCAAAGGTGTTAGTAAACCAGTCCTCTATGTTGTCAATAATGCCAGAGGCAGCGTGCATCTGCTCTGAGTGGTTCCTCATTTTGTCTAAAATAACTTGGAGTGGACCCAGCGGACCAGTGTTGTTGGGTATAACTGAACAACAAAGGTCACCAAATAGAGAGCACACACCTTGTTTTTCAGCCAAAAGCATGTCTAGGGCAATACGATTTTGGTAGGTCATTAGGGTGTTAGCATGCAGTTCTTGCTTCAACAGGAGCAAAGCGGCTCTAGTCAGATTGGCCTGATACATAACATTGTAATGAATGTAGTTAATCCACATTTTTATTAATAATGCATAATGGGCAAAAGAAAGACTCAAAACCGGCAGCAATTTGGTTTGCAAGTTTATGCTCATTGGGCACGCCCCTAGGTACCCCTATTGCATCAATGTAAATATTAGCTGGGTCAGTGCCAATATCATCTATCACAGACCTTTTAGATCTGGTCATGGACTTGGAAGCAGAAGTGGAATAGAGGTCAGAAATAGGCCGAAGAGAAAAGACAGTAGAAAACATTACTCCAGCACAGCGGCCTGACCAATGCAAGGGCAAGGTAGCCAGTAAAGCAGTAGACTTGCACAGCCACCACATGTCAGCTATGGCTAAGTCTTGTGTTAGCAGGGGACTCGTGTCAATGATGGGACAAACAGAGCTATTCTCCCCAGCAACTACACACACAGAGGAATAATTTAAGCGAACAAGGCTGACAGCTCCACGAACTAAAGTGATAGTATAACATAGAGTGGTGGAGAGATTTCCCACAAAAGTAGATCTATTGGTGTGGGCTCTTTGTATGCATTCTAAAGGCACTGTGAGTAATTGTGAGAATTTAGGTGGTTTTGTATTTGCAGGCATAAATGGCCAAGAAAGGTGGTCGCAGCGGTCACTATATATGTGGCCACCTGGGGGATTAGGCCTGGCATAGCGAGATGAGGCCATATAAGCTAAGCAATGAGTAGGTGGGAGGGGCCTAGAAGGGGTGTCGACACAATGAGCGCCCATAAGCCATTTAGAGTACAGATGATTCCCAGTACAGTTGAGAGAGGCCATGTATTTGTCATAGCGCTTGATAGTGTGGGATTTTGAGAAATTATAGTAATCAGAAATATAAGAAACGGGGATTGGTACTAAATATTCTGGTACTGGATAAGGAGGTGCACACACTAGGCATGGTTGGCCTGGGAAATACAAATGTGCGGTGGTAGAAAGCCAATTGTACCATTTATTTTTTTCACTTAATCTGTGAAAGGTGGTAGCATTCCAAATCAATGAGAACGGACCTTGGGCTCCTCTTTTAGTCCTGTTATGAGTGTTAAGAGAAGTGGTAGGTTGGCCTGATTTGAAGTACCAGAAAATAGGTGGGACAATCAGAATAGTAAACAGAAATAGAGTTAGCATGGTGCCTCTAACGGAGCACCCTGGCAATGCAACAGTCATGGTTAAGTAAGTCAGGCCAAATCAGTTCTAATCTGTTCTAATGAGCGTTCAGGAGGATGGGCCCTAACACAGTGAGTAATATGGATCCAATGACTCAACTTGCTCTTTTGACTTTTGTCTGTCTTTTTGACTCTAACTGCTTTGAGCAGCTGTTAAGTAACTTATATGGACCTAAAAATTTGGGTTCAGTCCATTTAACAGTCTTTAACAGTCTTTAATAGTCTTTACCATTACCCAGTACCAGGTTTGATTGGGTCTTTCAGTGTAGTGTCAGGAGAATCCTCGAGGTTCAGGACCTGTTGGGAGAGAACTAGGCTCAAGTTAGTAACTGACTTGTAGTAGTCAGAGATTTCATGGTCTTGGTCATTTCTATGGACACTTATTTGAGTTTGGAGAGGAGTGTCCATCCTTCTCCCAGTTAAGATCTCATGTGGAGACAGATTCAGATGTTTGTCAGGTGTGGATCGCATTGCCATCAGCGCTAATGGCAAGGCATCCAACTAGGGCTGCTCGATTATGGAAAAATCATAATCACAATTATTTTGGGTCACAATGAAAAGTACAATTTATAATTCAATTTATTGCACAGCCCTTTTCATGTTGATGAAGTTAATGATTTTAGCCAAATACCTTTACAGAATGTAATTTGCTCTCAACCAATCTCCAAAATGTTGTATGACAAAATATTTACATACTTTTGTCACCATAATGAGGTAGTTTTCAAAATGTGTCCAAGCTTGTGAGCTTCTGTAGCTAACATGCTTGATAGGCTGCTAAGTGCCACTAGACATCCATCATGATAGTGCCTTAGTCCTTTTTTGTCCTTCTTTGCACCTTTGTCAGTCCAAACGCTGTACTCATACAGTCTTGTATGAGTCTGTAAGTCAATAACATCTTTCTGTCAGCTTCACTGTATGTCCCTCATATTTCTCTGCATTCGTCTGCACACAGACTGTATACTTTTATCTTAAAGGTCCCACATAACCAACTGCTTTCTTTGCTGCTTCATCTGCTGCCTCATTTCCTCTGGCTATGAATGTTGTTCCCCCTGCATGTCCTTTGCATTTTCTCACAGCTGCTTCAATACGGAGTCTCACAGCTTCTCCCAGTTCTGCTGTCTCTCTCTTAAATGTTTAGTAGATTGTCCAATGCTAGTTGTGAGTCCTTCCCACATCCAGCGGGGGCTCAATGTGTAATAAACTTCGATCTGATTATAATAAAATATCTTTAAACATAAGCAAAATTAAATACTATATTATATATAGTGATGTGATGAGGTTAATTTTAAAAAGCAATGAAGAAAGTTATGAGTAACCTTGCAATTTATCAACTATCATACTTTGTGGTTTCTAATTTTATTTACTTATATTTACTTTTATTCTGCAATTTGTTTATGCTTACTTATTATTACAACACTCAGTTATAGTCTAACATTTGAGTCACAGAGTAGAAAAAAAAAAGGAAAAAATAAATGTGCAGAGAGGGTAGCAGCTAGAGAGTAGAAAAAGGAGGGGTGATAAGAGCAGACAGAGGCTGCTATGATAGAAATGACCACTGGGGGAATTTAAACTATAAAAGAGGAGTGGCTCATCAGAATGGCTACTTAATGATTTTTTATAACTCCATATTATTGACCTGGATGAACTTTAGTGGACGTGACAAACTGTGTGTCCGCAGCAGGTGCAGCTGGTGGCACCAGGCCAGGGATGAACCAAAATGGATGTTTATGAGTAAAACTTTGAGTAGCAACTGTCCAGGAGAATAATAACTGTCATTTTCAAGGCCGTATTATAATTTGTGTTACCAGAAATTATAAAAGATGCTGTCCTTAAGGGATCAGGTTATTATTATTTTTATTATTATTTATTTTTTTTTATTAATTCACAAGAGAGTGGTTCGACCACTTTTGTCTTATTCCAGCAGAAGACTTTGTATCATCACAGAGAGAGGAGATCATTCCAAGGTTAACAGGACCTGAGCCAACTCTTGGAGGAGAGTTTGGGCCTCAAACAGGAAACTATTCTGGCTCAGTTACAGCACAATTTAAATCTGCTCTATAAACTTGGACACTTTATTTTCACAAATAAAATGGACAAATTAAAGATAATGTGGATTTAATGTTAACTTATGTGGTTTTAGAAAGAGTAAATTAAAATAATGTTGTGGAGTAATAATTGATGAAAATGTATCTCATAAACAGCACATAACTGACGTGTTCTTTTTCTAATCAATAAAGACTCCAATCAGCTTTTTTTAGCTTTTTGTCTTTTTATTCGCATAAGCCAAATTAAACAGAGCTCTGGGTTGGATCTGTCCCTACCGCCTACATCTTACTCAGGGCTTACGCTGGGCGTCCAACAACGACCGTCCCTATCACACTGAACATATACCCAGGCTCAACTTCATACCACCCACTCCAGATATGGGCATAGTCCAGGATCTGAACCAGTTCTCAGGCAAAGCAGTGCGAGTTGTAAAGGAGGGGTTGTTATCGTTTCTGCTCTCCCCTGAAGGCCGCATCGCCCGCACAGATTGTTCCCTTGCACTTGTTGTGGCGTCTTGAGTTCTGGGTCAGATCCTGGTCACATGATTAGATACATTTCATTATATTTCATTATATTTCATTATATATTTGATCATGTTAAAATCACATACAACATTCCCCCTTTTGATCTCCAATCGGAGATCAACAAATTTTAAGCTGCAAAGCAAATAATGAAAAAAACACGTATCTTCCTTTTTTTTTGTTTTTACACATGAGCAAGCCTATTCAACCAAATGACCGTGCTCTGTATATCCACGTGCAGGGGCTCGTACCACGTCCCCTGGTGTTTAAAACCCTCTTTATTAATCAGCGGGCATCAACTCCAGCAATTGCACAGTACGAGTAATAAAGTTAAAGTCAGAATTGTCTATCAGTTATTGCAGGAGGGATACAGGTCACAGCAGATCTGAGTACCTTTGCTCTAATCTATCAGAGGTCACCATGTCCTGGCTCAGGTGCACAAAGACACAACATGCTTTGGCCTTGCAGCTGTTACGCTGCTGTTGTCCTTGTACCGCAGTAAGCTCAGATAATAATAAACTAACGGGATAACACAGAAATTAATAAATTTCCACTACGTTCCCCCCTTTTTGATTATAATAAAACCCTGTTTATAATAATCAATAAATAAAGTTGATGACAGCAGCATGTATGGCACTTTCCCGAAGCCCATTTGCAATGTCTGATTTTGCGCCCGGTCCCTCTCCGGGCCAGGTCTTGCTCAGATGTCATAGTCTTTTTGTTAAATGCGCAAGATGAGTCTGGTTGTTGTTCTTCAGTTGCAGTAACAACCTGTGAGGTGTGTGCTCTGCTCGTTGTGAGATGTATGTGTATTGTGAATTCACCGGAGCGAACACAAGCGGCGCTAGGCTCACACCTGTGTCTGTGCAGGTCAACGCAGCCTGACTGTTGTGAGTCAGTGAGTGGTGATCCTCTTGGTCAGTGTTGATGTCCTCAATGTCCAGAGAGGAAGGTTGTTGTTTGTCTCCGACTGATGAGAAGTTGTCCCCTGGCTCAGGGACCTTCTGCAGCGGCTGGCATTGATCCAAGTGGAAGTTGTAGAAGCCGGAGATGGAGCAGAGGTTGTTGTGGAGAGTTGAGGCCCTTCTTAAAGGAGCCAGCGTTGTCCAGGTGGCTCAGTTGGTCAGCTGTGATGTTTCCAGTACAGGCAGAGCTTTGGGCCCTGCCTGTTTTCCCCTCAGCACTCTCCCATTGTGTTATCTACTTTTCCAGAGTGGAGGTAGGAGCAGTGATACCTCACAGCATTCATTTAGGAAACATGTTTTTGGTAAACATATTATCTGGGACCTGCTGAGAGAAAATAGAGGAACACGTTGCACACAAAACAATGCCATCCCCCTTTTTTTTTTTTTTTGGGGGGGGGGGGGTGGTCTCATGTCTGGACCATGATCTCTGATTTCAATTCTCTCATGGATTTTTTAGTAAAGTTGTAATTTGGCAAAATAAGTTAGACTCACTTAGTTAGCACATAAAAGCATCAAATATGATAAGGCAATCTGAAATAATTTACCAAAGGTGTTATAGTTACCACATCCATGTATTTTCCTTGGATTTTCCTTAGTTCCTTGAATGATACACACTTTTCTGAAGTGTGCTTGTTCCATATTTCATATTGTTCCATATGGGTTTATATCAGCTCAGTCTTTTGGTCCATTTGTATTGCTTTTAGGTGATAGTTCAGTCTGTGGAGGGAAATATCAACATATACACACCACAACTCTTCTCCTAGAGTTGTTTTCAGTGGGTTCAGATCCATATGGATCCAGTTTGTTGGATCCTTATTATCTTTATTAAGCACCTGTTAAAACCTGTTAATTTCAGAAATATGAACATTTTGGATCATAACAACACAAAGAGTGATTAGAGTTCACATATTCACATTCACACAGACATTCACACAGTCACAGTGTTATTAAACCTGGTCAAGTCCACATCAGAGTTTAGTCAGTCCCAAAAATGTATTTTACCATTCCCCTTTTCATTTTTGTGCACATTTTTTTAAGAATGACGTCATGTTAACTCAAACATTTTGTTGCATTATTGCTGAGGCCAGGAAGTATCCTGTCTGTGATCACATGGCCCCATAAGGTCACCACTGTTTCAGATGAGCAGAGTTTCTAATTCTTGTTGCAACAAATTCAATACACCTTTGAAATAAAACAGAAAATGCTTCCTAAATTAGTTATTTTACACTTACAGAAATACACAGAGCTCTCAGTAAATGCAGATTCCTTACCCCAGCTGCAGGTGTTGTGTGTGTGCTTTTACCTGCATTATGTGCTGTGGACAAGATTTCTGTACATAACCTGTCAACCCTTTTGTGTACCACTGTTGCTTGAGTGCTGTTAACATCCCCCCTTTTTGACACATGATCCATCCCATGTGTCAAATTGGCCTGATTTTTTTCTAAAAATTGTTATGAAGGCAAGGCTGGGATTCAGGCCTCTACTAAAGATCATCATGTTGGGTTGGTATGCAGACAAGGAGGGGCGTAGCTTGTAAATTAACCAGTCTTGCCATTATTATTACCAACGACAAGACACTGACATGACAGGACATTGGACAAACAGACAAAGACAAAGAAGAGAGACACAAACAACAAACAAACTCAGAGTAGCACTAGTATTAAAAAATAAAAAAATAAAATAAAACATAACAAAACATCTTCGAACATTACTGTCCCATCTAAAAAGAGCAAGCTAAACCCTCTCAGTCTAACGTGTTTCTACTCCCATCGTACAGGTTATCCGTTGTAACCTGGGGCTTTTGACCTTCTCCCACGTCTGACTACATAACCGCAAATGGCAACACTTAATGCCATGGTGATATAGTTATACAAAAAAAAAAAAAATACTGGAGAATTTTCACAAAGCACTATTACTCCTGCCTCCCTTGGAGCATTAAAACTGGAGTAATACCATCAATGGCTTCTTGTTTTAAGGGGTACTGGCGCTGGTATGGCCTATAAGTAGATTTAGGGGTGATCACCACTGGTTCACAATCTTTGATCAAACCAACATCATATTTTACTTTTTGCCCACAGGTCCTGTGAAACTGCTTTTAAAGCAGGGACGGCTGCAGCCTCAGAGTCAGAGAGAAAGAGGAGGAGGAGGTGCTGTTTTGATAAGCGTCATGCTTATCTGACACCAGAGACACAGAGCAGTCTGAGTGTAACACAGAGGTGAAAGCATTCTGTTTGCTTCAGCACAGAAGAGAATGAGACCCAGGGTCAGAGGTGGGGCCCAGTCTGTGACTCGTGTGATGTGCAGTGCAGGTCATCCTCATGCATATAAGTAGTACCCTCAGGAGACACCTGGTTTGTGCCATTTTGATTAGGTCTGTAGTAATTGGAGTTGGTGGCAATTTCCATTGCTATAAATATAAAGGAGTCCCAGTTCCCAACCTGACTCCTGTGAATATGTTGTTATTGGCCAATTGATCAATTGTTACATTCTGAGGACCTTCTGTTGTGGAGATAAGGCAAATGTCTAATCCGCACATCAGATCTCAATGAAGAAAATTAACTGGACATAATGCGGAAAAATAGAAAAGAGCTTAAAAGTTTTGCCTGCAGGGTCTGAGCATGAAAGTGGAGACATATTGCTCTCGCACAGTGTCACCAGAGGCACTGACAGAGTAAAACATAACGACCACTCATTTTGGGAGATTTCTTTAAGACTAGCCTTTTGACCACAGAATTAGTGGTTGTGATCCGATTGTGCGAACTTCTGGCCGCGATGTAGACTTCAGGCTACTTTTGGTGTCGAATAGAACAGGCTTCAGGCTGTTCTGAGTACTCTTTTTACGCCGGCGGTTGAGGTGACTTCAGGCCTCCAGGGCTCTAACCCTGTTTTCTTGTTGACCTCATCACGTCGTTGGTCACCATAATGACGTGTTCTTTTTCTAATCAATAAAGACTCCAATCAGTTTCTTTTATCTTTTGTCTTTTTTATTCGCATAAGCCAAATTACAGAGCTCTGGGTTGGATCTGTCCCTACCGCCTACGTCTTACTCAGGGCTTACGCTGGGCGTCCAACAACGACCGTCCCTATCACACTGAACATATACCCAGGCTCAACTTCATACCACCCACTCCAGATATGGGCATAGTCCAGGATCTGAACCAGTTCTCAGGCAAAGCAGAGCGAGTTGTAAAGGAGGGGTTGTTATCGTTTCTGCTCTCCCCTGAAGGCCGCATCGCCCGCACAGATTGTTCCCTTGCACTTGTTGTGGCGTCTTGAGTTCTGGGTCAGATCCTGGTCACATGATTAGATACATTTCATTATATTTCATTATATTTCATTATATATTTGATCATGTTAAAATCACATACAACAGTGTTTAATATGGTATTGAAAGTAAAAATAGATAAAGGGACAAGTGAAGGTTTGGACTCACTTCGTCACAGCTCTGCACACAAGTATTGTCTTACACTAACAATACTTCATCGATGCTGAGACACCTGCGTGCCACGCACAATACTGACCAGAGCCAGCAGTCCACCACAGGCCCTGGCAACAGTGGCCATTATCCTGACAGTAAGTTATATATTTATTTCAATTATATTCCCATAATTTATGTGACTGTTTTTTAATATAAAGGCTACATATTAAGTAAGTATAGCCTTCTCATATGAACACACTTCTTTTACAGTGTCCAAAAAGAAGATGTTAGATGAGGCCATTGTTGACATGATTATTAAAGATGGCCAACCATTTTCTATGGTTGAAGGAGAGGGATTCACCCACCTGGATCCTCTCTACAAAGTCCCATGCCGCAAAACTGTAAAAACAATGGTGGAAGAACGCTACCAACAAAACAAAAAGAAGGCCGAGGAAGATTTAAAGAAAGCTTCTGCTGTCAGTTTGACAGCAGACATGTGGACATCCAGAAATATGGATGCATACCTGGGTGTGACCTGTCATTATCTTTCTGACAACCTTGAATTATCAGCTGTACTTTTAGGGGTACAGTACTTTCCCGTGACCCACACAGCAGCTCATATTGCAGAAGCAGCATCCACAACGATGGCTGAGTGGGGAATAGCCGATAAAGTGTGTGCCATGGTTACTGATGGGGCCTGCAACATTGTGGCAAGTGTGTTGTTGGAGAAAGTCACCCTGTCGTTGGCAACTATACTGGATCCACGTTTCAAAGAAGTTGCATTTTACAGCCCATCTAATGCACAGGCTGCTGTTGAGAGACTGTTACGGGAATGTGCCAGCTTGATTGAACTCAGGACTCGGGGTGAAGTTCAACCACAGCCCTCTCCAGCCCCAAGTGACGATGACAATCTGTGGGCTTTACTGGACGGCCATGTTGTTGCTCAGCAAACCAGCCCTGCATCTGACAGTGCCACTGAAGAAATCCAAAGGTAGTGTTTCAGCTGACACTTGTGCTATTCATCAAATTTTATGCTTTTCTGTCTTGTGTTCTAGATACTTGAAGGAACAACATATTCCCAGATGCGAGGACCCCTTAAAATACTGGGAATCACATAAAATGCAATATCCTAATCTGTGGAGACTGGCTCAAAAATCTCCTTGTATACCGGCATCCTCTGTTCCATGTGAGAGAATTTTTTCCAAAGCTGGTGAGTTAGTGAGCCAAAGAAGATGTAGACTAAAGCCTTCAACTGTGGAAAAACTTCTATTTCTTAATAAAAACATGTGATATATAAATTGTTGTATTTATTTTTTAAATGTTCAAAATAGAATATATACTATTTATGACTTCTAATAAAATAGAAAATAGAGTTTTGGGTTCCCAAATCATGGGTTGTGTGCTGGTTTGCAATGGTTAAATTTGGCCACTAGAGGTCAGTGTTTCTCAGACACGTCGAACCATTTGAGACAATATTGCGACTGAGGCGTCAATGCTTCACGAGGCTCCATTTGCCCATCACTAAATGTAAAGGCATGGCCTCCAGCATGAGCGCAACACAGCCATATTAAACTGGGTCTGCCTCTACCTTCTTTTACCTTAGTGTAGAAAACTCCCTCTTTCCTGTTTTATTAAATCCATTTTAAAAATAACCTTACAATAAGAAACTAAATTAATGTTTAAAACATAATTTGTATAAATAAAGATATAAAAATTTATAGCACATGTAAAAAATGAATTAATAAATACAGCACTTTCACACTGGAGAGAAATCTTGCATCTGTAATTGTGTTTGAGCAGGTAAACTTGTACACATCTTTACAGGTAAACTTGGGTGCACTCAAAAATCAAGAGTAAATCCAGTCTGAAGCCCTGCCATACAGCTGTGACCAGTGTGGGAAGATATTTTTCTGTACTGTCCTGTGCGAGTCTTATGGCAGTCTGTATTGAGAATTGAAATTATGAGACTGTATTATCACTAAAACATTATTAAAACAAATGATTTGAAGACACCTGAACAGTCCAGCGAGGAAAGACTTTCACACACTGAACACTGAAACGAACACAAGCCACAGACAGAGAACAGGGATGCAGCTATAGAGAAAATTAAACATAAGACCCAGAAAGTTCTGCAATTTCTATTTCATGAAATATTCAGATAAAACAAAGTAAATAGAAACTTTGTATAGAAACTCTAGCCCCCACAAACCGTGTGTGTTGTGGTGGTTTAGTATGGGTTTATTTCTGGTTTTATCTTGTTTTTGTAATGTTTAAAACCTGGTTTAGTCTTATTTTAGTCCTGGTTTTGACCTAGTTTAGCATGATTTAGACTTTATTTTGTCCCAGTTTAGGCCCATGTTTGTCCTGCTTTAGGCTCATTTTGCCCATTACACATGGAACTTCAAAAGCTGAGTATTGTCTAAGGTGGTACCTGCTGTGAAAAGTCTGATAATCACTGATATGAAGAACTTTGTTTAAGTCCTTTGAATTAAATTACTTGACATTTTATATTATTTAATATAAAGATCACCCTCTGGTGGTCAAATATATATACATACAAGTACAAAAAAGAAGCCTATTGTGTCTGTTTATGAAGTACCTCCACAGTCCATATCAGTGGCCACATTTTGCTGTATGCTAACTGACAATATGGTATTTTAACTGCTATTTAAACACACCTGACTAGAAATGTATTTCCTAAATAATTGCTTTGCGCTTTTTGTCCCAGTACAACTTTGAAGTTATTGTATAGATCTTCAGGAACTTTGAGACTTCCAAAATTAAACTTCTCCTTCATTCTTCTCAGGATCTGACCTGTCACCACCAGAGCCGATGACAATGACTCTCAGCTGTAATTTGAGAGTATTCATGTCCATCAGAGGGAGGGTTTAAGAATTACAGTTTTTCAATGTGTACCCACCTCTTTTCTAGGGCTCAAAAGTATTTGGACAGTTGCCTCATAGGCTGCATAAATACAGTCAGATTAATCCTGATTTGAGCAATTTTCACTAGAAGACCAGACACACATTTCAGATCAGTGTCTTGGTGACAGTGTCGCGCTGAAGCTGGACAAGCAGACAAGAGCTTCCCTCGTGTTTAAAAGGAAAGGGTGCTGTTCTTCAAGCAGGTTCTGAAAAACAACTACATCACTCTAACAATCTACCAGTGCAAAACCATAGAAAAATGTCTGTGTCAGCGTGGATGTGCTGGACCAGATGATCAAAAAATCTCCAACTCCAACTCACAGGTGGCCAGGATTTTGTACATCTTGCAGCTTGCCAACAAACTTTAAGCCAGCCACATGCTCACAAAATAACTGTGAACCCACATCTGTTGAAGAACCAGCTATTTTGGAAAGGAGAAGGCAGTACCAAGTGCACAAAAAACAACAAAAAACAAAAACAGCAAAAAACGCTCAAAATATGTTTGCCATTGGTGCAAAAAACGTGGTGTGTAGGCAATGCACAGAAGCTGTGACTGTCACATGTAAAAAGTGGATATAAAATGAGTCGCTGTTTCTTATCCTTTCTTTTGATGTTGTGTAAAGTATTTTTAATAATTCTGTAATTTTCTTTTATTTTACTTATTGTACAGTAAAAAATAATGATTGAAGCCAAATGTTTGTATTTGTTTATTGTAATGTATTTATTTGCACTATTTACATTACATAATTAAATGTTTTTGGATATCATCATAAAATAATAACATAAGACATTAAAGCTGTTTTTGTTCAAATATAACTTTGTTCCTTTGTGCTAAGACTATACAGTATTGTATATTATCATATTATATGACACTGCTTTAATCAGTGTAGCACTCTGCATTCCATTGGCCAAAACGCTAACCATCATAATGCCGTCCTTGGGAGTTCTCGTAGTTTTCAAATTCTGGGAGTTTGAGTGTTAAAAGGCAAAAACACCACGTCTCCTCCTGTACCACTAACCTGCCTGTTTGGCAAGAGAGCACCAAACATGGAGGACTGAGAAATAAATGTACCTGGGCAGTCCTGATGGCTTCCAAAGTTACTGACCTGACATGGAGGTCCCATTGGATTTGTTTTCTACGCAGCTGAGCAACTTTTTTATTCCTATGTATACACAACTTTGAGCAGGTGCAGTGATTACAGATTGAGTCCTAGTTACCCAGGTGAAACTAATTCAGGCTTAACACATTTTGAGCTTTTCAAGAGCTAAAAAATATTTGATTCAAACTTTTTGGGCATCAGTGTATTACTTCAAAAAATATTAAAAGTACTACTACATCAAAATCTACTACTACTGCTGCTGCTAATACTACTCAAACTTTTATTACCATATGTTCGTAAGACAAAGTACCCACTTTGGCACTGAGGTAAAACTAAGATAATTCTACTCATTTAGACACTATACACAATATATTTGAGAAAAAGTAACTATTTCTACATAAATCAGTAAATAATCATATGTAGGTTTATACAGTAGATTTATAGTTTATCATTATCATGTCTGAAATAAACACTTTCTACAGAACAAGAAATTATTAATGTCTATATTTTGCAGAGGTGGAGTTTGTACTCACATATACTGTACACAAGTACTGTTACAAGGCCAAAAAATAAATAAAAAAATATAATTAAAAAGGTTAAAAGTACTAATGTTAAAAATATTCAAGTGAAATTACTATAATTTAAAAAAAAATTATGAGTACAAATTACTTTTTTACTACTCAATGGTTAGTTAATAGTTCATAGTTGTCAAGTTCATGACTATATATCCATGATTATATGGCTTAAAATATAATGAATTACATGTAAAATTACAGTCCTAAAAATGTCCAAAAAATTACAAATCATACCAAAAAATTGATTAAATTGCAATTATTCTAGTATTTGTAATTCATTAGTTCCAAATCAAATTTTTGTATAAAACACAAGATGGTGCATAAAACAAATATCTACAGTCAAGAATATGACCCAAAGTATTCATAGCATTTTCATTTTTTATTCTTTATATTCTATTTTTCTTTTTTCTTTTTATTCTTCTATGTTATTTATTTATTTATTTTTTATTTTATTTTATTTTTTGATCATGTATACCCCACTTTAACCAGAAGATGTCGCTGTGACCTTGGCAAAAAAAAAGAAAAAAAAGACGAGACTCCAACGAAGAAAGAGGTGTCACCCCAAAGATCGTCTATTGTAAAGAGGTTTTACTCATAACCATGAATACATTTGTTTTAAAAAAGCACACATTCACATTTTTTTAACAATCCACTACCTTTATACAAACTTTAATACAGAATAGTTCGGTTTCAACGTTCACCTTCATGAAACATTACATTTTTAAATTACCCGTATTGTCAATGAGTGTAACACCTCGCAGTTTTGTTATGTTATTACTGGCGCTCACATGTCTTCTTATGAGCAACTAGAGCTGCAATGTGCCTATGAAATGATGCTGTTGCATGTATAGATATATATTTTTTTAAACCTTATTATCCTGTTTCTTTTTATATACACAGGGTTAAACGTGTTAAATTTGCCAAAAAGTTTGATTGCTCCTTTGCTAACTTAGCTAACTACTTCTAGCCATGTTTGCAGAGCTCAACAGCATCCTGAGCAGCTCTCCGGACAATTTCACGAGGGTAAACCTTACATTTTTCATTCATTGATCATTGTCTTATAGAATATAGGCTTTCAAAGTAATTAGGACTGACAGTAGAATAATTAAAATCATTGGTGTTTTGTAGCAGTGGCTGTTAGCATCAGTGTTTGTGCTAGCATCAGCTGTTTCAGTCCCATTTGTATTGATTAATAAGAATAAGAAACACTAATCTCCCAGTGGAGAAATTGCATTGTTGCAACAGCAGAAGTACAGTAAGCAGTAGCACACGAGAGCATAAAAGAGGATCAGAGACCAAGGCCAAGGAGGATTAAATAAATAAAAAAATAAACTACAATAAGTTAAGCTAAATAAGCTAAAATAGACTATGAGCAAATTAAATACTCTATAAATATGTAGTATATGGTCTGACAGAGTGAGCATGAACAGTATAGAGATATTCATAAGTAGCAGAAGTGAAAAAGTGTTCACTGTAAATTGCTGCATTAAACTAATTATTGCACATAATAAATATTGCACAGGTTAAAATGAGTTTTGTGTTACAGGAGGAGTTTACTGTGGTCTCTGAAAGAAGATGTGATGCCTCGTTTCTCGTCCACCATTTTCTCTCATTTTATCTTCGAGGTAAATTATGGGAAAACATCTGTTTGTGACATGTAAATATTCAGAATCTGTAATACCAGTGGTGATCGGCAGGCTTGTTGTGGTGGTACTCAGGAGTCAGCCCTAATTTAGTTTGACTTAGAGAAGGTTTTATTCCTGTTTTATTCCTGCTCAAGTAGGGGATTCAATTTAAAGTATAGACCAATGGTTCCCAAACTGTGGTACAGGTACCACAGAGAGTAAGGGGACTTCTTCTGGTGGTACTCAGGAGTATTTTGCAGTTCATTTCCATATTAAGTTGAGTAAATTTGGACCACTGCTTAGTCCTGGTTTAGGCACAGCTTAGTTCTCGTTTAGTCCTGGGTTTGACCTTGTTTAGTCCTGCATTTTTCCTGGTACAGTCCTGGTTTACTCCTTGATCTTATTTGGTAATGAATTTCTCTGTGCCAATCCCTCTTTTATCCCTTGGTTTAGTCCTGGGTTTAGTCCTCTGTTTAGTCCCTAAAAATGGTACTTGGGATTCCCAATATCCATTTCTGAGGTGGGACTTAGTGTTAGAGTTTGATAATCAGCGGTCTAGTTTTTAGGTGTATTTTTTCTAAGGCTGCAAATTATTTTAAAAAGCAGCCCATACTGTATGTGAAAGTTGTGCAAAATATTGAAATATGACCATTAATGTTTGAATACATCTTTTGATTTAATTAGTCTATTTGTTAAATCAAACTCTATGAAGAGATTCAGAGCTCTAGATTAGGGCTGCCCAATATGAGAAACATGCAACACGCAACAAGCAATAACTATGTTGACTGCTGCTTAGTATTGTTTTGGTTAGACCTGGTTTAAGCACTGTTTTATTATTGGGTTTAGGCCCAGTTTATAACTAATTTAGTGTTGCAGTTTTCTGGGTTAATGTCTGCGTTTTACTCCTTGTTTTTTTCAGTTTTTAAGTCCATTAAAGGTGGTCTTTTGCAGTCCTCATTTAGGTTAGAGTTTGAGTCAATAGTTAAGTATTTTCTTCTGCTTAATATGGGTTTAGAACTGGTTTGGACCTAGTTTAGACCTCTTTAGTCCTGGTATTGACTGAGTTTAGTCATAATTTATTAAGTATTGCATTTGTGTGTATTAATCCCTGTTTTACTCATTGGTTTTGGGTAGTCCTGGTTTAAGCTTATTTTAGTCCACTAAAGATGGTACTTTGATATTAACTGCCTTAACCAGATATAACTTGAGTGTTTTTTTCCCCCATTGGTACAAATTTCTGTTGACATTAATTTGTGTATTTCTCCTCTAGCTCGCTGTAAAGTCTGTTTTCTGGGCCTAGTACAGTCCTTCAGTCATTACAGTGCGGTCAGCCAGAGATTGGTAAGTGTTCACTGTGTCTCTTCTATACATGGTAAAGTCATACTTTTTTATAATGGTTTTATTGTGCTCATGTAATGTTTTTTTACAGGGTGTAAGTCTAGTCCAGGCCAAGGAGAAAGGACAGTTGGTGTTTCTGGAGGGTCTGCAGGAGTCCTTGTCAGTTTTAATTCCACAAGAAAGCAGTGCAGGAAGTGACGTGCTTAACTTTCTCAGGTGAGAGAATAGTTTCTTTTGTGATGGCATACAATTTAAAATGTTTAAAGGTATACTACTCAATATTTCTCTGTCCTGCAATTAATAAATGCTTAAATGCTGTCAATATTTGATTGCAATTCACACAGACATAGCAGCCAACCATTTGAGAATGTCTCTCTTGTAAGCATGCAAGTGGCAATGTTTGTACTGGCCTCCAAACTTGTCCAGAGCAGACTCCATTATGAACTTTACTAATACTAATACTTATTCTTGCAATCAGAAACATATAAACCCCCAGAGATTGTAAGATTAAAGATTTGTCAAGAAGACAAAAAGATCTTGGAACGTCCTGGAGTGGCCTTCTCAGTCTCCAGATTTACATGCCATTGAAAATCTTTGGTGGGATTTAAAAAAGGCAGTTGCATGTGGAGAATGGGCAAAGAAAATGTTTGTCCTTCTTGGCATTTTACTGCGGTTGGCAACCAGCTAAGAGGTTCATTACAGCCCTAATGTTTGTTCATTTGTTAGAAGTTATAAAAGTTAAAGGATGCTCCACAAAGCACCAAAGCTAAGGGCTGAATACTAATACCATGGACATGTGTTTAAAAAAAAAAACGGTCATATGTTTTATTTGAACTTCAAACTTAAGTAAAAGTAGTATTTTTTGTCATGTATTCTCATTATCTTCCATTCACGTCATTATAATGTCTTTTAAGCAGAGGCGGTTGAAAATTTCTGATATAGGCAGTTATAAGCAGAGATTCACAATTTATATTTGGTATAACATAAAACTATATGGCTTTTTAAAATTTAATTAACAATAAAATGTTGTAATGAGAATCACTGGTGAAAAGACAAGATGTTAAGATCTTGCCATGGGCTTAAATATGTCAAGAAATTTTGGTTTATTTCATATTATTGCATCTGGCAAGTTTCTCATAAGCAGCCCTGTTTAAAAGCAGATTTTTTTTCTTTTGATCCTTTTTATTTATTTATGTATTTATTATTGATGTATTAAAATAAAGTGATTTACCACCAGTTACCACCAGAGTTCATTTTAGGGGCCTTTAGTTTGAGAGTCTGACTATGCTGGCCTTTTGAAGAAATGTATAACCTTATAGTATCAATGAATTTAAGATACTATACAATTTAAATTATAGACATTTAAAATGAACAATACATTTTGTGGACCATAGCATATTTCTGTAAAGATTTTTCTCTTTTTAACTTCTATTTAAACAGGGATCCCACTAAAGGCCTGAAGAATTTATTTCACTTTGTCCGGGACAGTTGCAGCAGTCCTGTGGGTGGAAGTGAGAGCTCTGGAGGGTCCGAGGAGTGGGGGCCCCCGGTGCTGCTAGTGGATGACCTTAGCGTCTTGCTCAGCCTGGGTGTCAGCATGGGAGCTGTGCTGGACTTCAGCCACTACTGTAGGGCCACTGTCTGCTCCCAGCTACAGGTAACGTCCACAATCCATCACTAGTCTGACATGGAATCCCATTTAATAGTAAAAAGTAATGATCTGAGCTGTCTGTGTGCCACTTTAGGGCAACGTGGTCATGTTAGTGCACTGTGAGGAAGAAGAGGAAGCAGATGATGGAGATGATGAAGGTGCAGAACAACTTCTGAAAGGCCTGAGCCACCAGTGCACTCTTGCTCTTCATGTACAGGGTCTCCCCACGGGCTACTGCAGGGACATCCATGGACAGGTATGTTGAAGAATGATGGACTTGATCTTTACTTTTTTAAGTGTGTAGATTTCTGTGTAAAGTGAAGAAAATCCAAAAAAGTACAATACTTAAAGTGTAAATACTACTTATTGTGTTTCCAGATGGAGGTGTGTTGGAGAAGGAGACAGGCTGATGGGCAGCACTCACTGAAGAAATTATTTCAGTATAAGGTTCATGATAAAGGAGCCTCCTTTTTTGCCCGTGGGACATCAAGTGCAGTTCTATAGCAACAGTTAAACAAGTCACACAGAATTGGAACAATGGACATTTTTCATCAAAGAACACTGGGCCTCATTCATTAATGTCTTAAAAAAGTTTCCTAAATACCCCTTCTAAGAACTGCTCAAGAGAACTCTACATCAGCTTCATGACACGTTCTCAAGCTCCCAAATTCTTCTCAGCAGAGCACGCAGCTCCAGGGATCCCACAAACACCGCGCTCCTCATTATAACATGGCATTTATAAGGAATAATTTGTAAAAAAATTGTAATCTACCACCAGACTGAAATATTTTTTTTAGTTTCATTATGGGTCTGATAAAATTATAAAACTGCTGAATTTCCGTGCATAAGAGTCCTCAGACCTGCATTTGTTCTTCTAGAAGGACATTTTTCAGTTAAGAAAAAATTGGTGAATGCCAAAAATCTTCCTAAGAACGGCTTAAGTACAGATTTGCTCATAAGAAGGGTTCATGAATGACGCCCAATGAAAATATGTTTTCTTTTGGCTGCTTCTGTTTGGGGTTGCCACAGTGAATTAACAGTGATATAGCAAGTTTTTAGTTTTTTTTTAATTTATTAATTTTTTTTACACCGAGTGGCTTTCTTGTCGCAACCAGCCACATAATGTGACTGGAGTAGGCAATATGGGTGAAGTGTCCTGCCCAGGCCAAGGACACATCGACTGTATGCACTGGGTCAGTAACGAAAATTGTACGGCCAACCCTCCAAACAGTGGGCGACCTGCCTAATTTTCTGCGCCATAGGAAC
Source organism: Bostrychus sinensis (assembly GCA_020698575.1). NCBI lineage: Eukaryota > Metazoa > Chordata > Actinopteri > Gobiiformes > Eleotridae > Bostrychus > Bostrychus sinensis. The sequence continues at coordinate 38,037,789 of CM036247.1, forward strand.
ATTCTATATGGTTGTTCATAAAATACTGGATCACAGACATTTTAAGCTGGGGACACTACAAGATCTTTTGCCAGATTTTACTCAGTCGGGCTAAGTCTGCAGCAGTCAGCTCTAGTTGGGGGCAGTTGAAATCACAGGGGTTTTCATTAACTGTATAAGCCATATCTAAGTCAGTAATTTAAAAAATCTGAATATTGTTGTTTTGCTAGATCTAGTAGTGTGTGATCGCTTCTTTGTCTTTCAGTCGTCATAAAGAAAATCTGCTGAAACCAGTCTGTTAGTGTGTACTCCAATTCTGCTGTGTACATCACAACTGTGAAAGTTGGGTAGTATGTCCCCAGCTTTACTAATAGTTGTTGGATGTGACATTTCAGCTTCAAATGCCAATACTCATCTCTATTATGTCTAACGCCTAAAAAGTATTTAATAACTTTTTATAAAATAAATGGCTGGTAAAATTTATAGATTGATTGTATGTTTTTGTTTCTTAATTTAATATTAGCTGTATCTGGTTATACACAGTTAATGGATTATGCTTTAGAAAAATTGTTGGTTAAAATCAATGAATTAATTTGGTTTAATTTAATTATTTTGATCAAACTGTGTGGGTTCATCAGAAGGTACTGTAGCGGCATGCGCTCGAGCTGGTTTGAAAACAGTACTGCAGTCTAAATCAAAACAATGGTCTGTGGGTTGCCAGTCTTTTCATTTTTTCCTAAACAAAAAAATGTAAACATAAACAACTTGAGCATTACGTTCAATATATTTTATTATGAAAAAATCAGCTGCAGCATTGTTATTAAAACTAACATTTGACTTTAACATGTTTACTTCATATCTTGGGACACGTGGGTAGTTTTTATGAAATATAACAAATATATACTGCTCATAGCACCTTTAACCCTCCTACACCCCAAGACATTTTTTGATGTTTTGTAACTCTTTTTTGTACAAAACTTTTGCTGTGTTGATTCAAATGGCATAGATTTTGCCTCAGGTGTGTATTTGTGGATGAATTTTCAGATTTTATTTATTTATTTTTTAGAAAAATCCTCTTAAAAAGGTGTCTTAAAAAATAGTCACACCTTTACTCCTAAAACATTTTTTTGTGCCATTGACTCCAATTGAAATGACATTTTTATAATACAGTCATTGCAATATAATTTCATGTTTTTGGCCAATTAGTATCTGTAGAAATTATCTGCCTGCAAAGCAAATAATTAAAAAAATAACTAAAATGATATAGGTGTGTTTTAGAGTTGTCATAAATTGGTGTGAAAGTGTTTGTTGAGAAACAAGTTTATTTTTGTAAGTGTGAGCACACATCCAAAATGTAGTCTTGTAGAAAGAAAAAATCCCAGACTGAGCAGATGCATCTGTGTGTGCTGGATGTGTGTGCGCCACAAATACTGGAATTTAAGGGGTTAAATTTCATAAACAGAATGAAGTTTTGCTGTGTAAGGTGAGGGCTGAAGTTAATCATTGTAACCATGAAAAAAAACCTGAATTATCCATTATTAGATATTTATTTTTTGTGCCTTGTGACATGTGACTAAAATGTTTTATCTGTGACAACACAAAAAATTGTGATTTTTGCCATAACTTGAAATCAACTTTTAATCACAAAAACTGGAATTTAAGGGGTTTAATTTTATAAACAGAATACATTTTTGCTATGTATGATGAGGACTGAAGTTAATCATTGTAACCATAAAAAAAAAAAGAAATGTTGACTAGTAGATCATTTTTCTATAGCAATCTTTATTGGTGCATTTTTTGTGCCTTAGGGTGAAAGGTGTGACTCAAAAGTTAGGGGTGTAGGAGGGTTAATGTCCTGATTTTTGGCTGTCAGAAACAAAATATGTACATATTCAGATTTAAGACTGTTTTTCAAATAGACTTACCCCTACTTTTTTCCACTATAATATTAGGTTGTTGTTTTGATGATCCACTTGTTTCCACTAGATGGCGCTCCGTTGTAACACTCCACACTGACTGAAGGTAGTAGGTCGAAGTGGAGAGGTCTCACAGGGATTTGAAACCAGTCAGTCGGATTTGGAAGGGGCTTGATATTATTAAAATATTGTATTCGCCTTTGGGATCTCTCCATATCAGGAGGAAGAGTACGGCTTCGATCAGAACAATTACAGCCACGGTTCATCTGGGATTTCTGAAGTTTATCCAGGCAAGTGTTGGAAATAATAAAGCGAATATCTACTTCTATTAGCACTGCTAGGTTAGCTTCGCAGCGACAGCATGGGAGCGTTTGCATCATCCACTGACAATATTATGGATACCGTTTAACAGTTTTGTCTTCTCGTTTCTGTATATCTCAATATATTAAGCATTAGCTCATGAGACAAACGTGTTAGCCTCTGCCCCGTTTACTTAAATGCCCCCTTAGCTATATTAGCTCATGTTATTATTAAGCGCTTTAAATAGGCATACTTCAACTTATCCCATTAAAATACATACGAGTGGACTCAGTGTTAGTAACTTTAGTAGTCCTCTGAAATGCAGTGTGTTTTTTCTTGTTGATTGATAAACGCCAAAAGCATGCTTGCTTAGCTGGTAATGTTAGCTTATATGCGTTGCTGGGTTCACTAGGTTCAAGCTAAAGGCTAACATTAGCTGTGCTCCTCTTTCTCGTTCTCAAGGGTCTGAAGAGTAAACTACAAAACCAGAATGTTCACATTTGAGAGGCAAAAAATAATTAATTAAACTGACAAGCCTTTTAACATTCATTTTGTGCTAATGGTGCTGACGTGCACTGTAAAGGTAGGCATGCTCTTAAGATGTATTTAATGCTACAATTTTTCTTTTTTCTTTTTGAAAAAGTTCAACAATCAAAATTACAATACAACTTACTCAGTAGTGGACCGTACTTAAATAATTTACTTTTTGGAATTTGGAAGAAAAAGTACTCTCTGAGTACATTTTGTTAAACATAGTTTTACTTTTACTTGAGTAAATTTTGAATGATTTTATTTTGCTTTTATTTGAGTAAAACGTTAAATTGTCTGAAGAGTTGAATGTAGATGTCCTCTGTGGTGTAGTGGGTAGCACATCTGACTTGCAATAGAAGGTTCTGGGTTTGAAACTCAGTTAAGAAAAATTTGCTAAAACATTCAAATGTACTTTTTGAAGTAACAGCTTTTGAGTACTTTGTCCACCACTGAACTTACTGCACAGAATGAAAAGTCCAAGCAGCACAAAAGAAGTAAAAAAAAAATAAAAAAAAAAAAAATATATATATATATATATATATATATATATATATATATATATATATATATATATATATATATATATATATATATATTGATAAGTGCAGGGAAGCAGTAATCCATATAAAGTGACAATTGATCCAGTAGTTTAAGGGTCCTTTACATTCAAGATGTTTAAGAGACTTAAATGCCTCAAAGTTGGGGTTTGCTTTGAAGAATCTACATTTGTGTATATATTTGCTCATACTTAACAGGTTATTCCACATGTATTCCACATTTTTGTCCTAATTAAATTCACCAAATTTAATATTACTATAACCAAACTGGGGTATAGTATTTTTTATTACAAGCCATTTGTATGAATAATCCCAACATTTTTTAACAGTGGTACAATCATAAAATAAGTGTTCTTGAGACGCATTACAAACATGCATTGACAGTTATTGCTTTTTTTTTTTTTTTTTTTTTTTGTAGTCTTTTTTTTTTTTTTTCAAAAAATGTGGTCTTACCAGTCAAGACTTACCTGTTTAAGTGAACTACCAATTATTACCATGTTAGCCTTTGCTGGTTAGTAAGATGACACTTGACTTGACTGTAAAAACCTGGGTCCGGTTACAAAACTAGCTAGGGTATCACACACACAACACAACAATTGTATGCCAATATTCTACTGTTAAAATGATGCAAAAACGAGGTATAAACACTGCCTGTCCGACGCAAAGACATAGGGTTACCATATATAAAGCCTTGTTAAATTGAAGTGCATGGATAATTTGCATATGGAATGTCAAAAAACCATGGGCATCACACTGACACTGCACTACTAATTTTACATTTCCGTGCCACTTCACAAAACATAAACCAACAAAGTAATATAACAATGTATTCATCAGTAACAACTTAGGTGGACTCACACCAAAATTGGCAAAATCTCTTTACTAAGCTGTTCTATTTGTGTCGGTAGCCCCGCTCCAGGGCGTGAGTTTTCATACTCGACGTTTGCACTGAACCAATCTCTCTTTAGTGTCTCTCAGATCTTGTTCAGTGATGGGCGGTCGCCTCAGCGATGTCATTCGTATTTGAATAAAGTCGACTTCAGTTCAAGGCTACACTCAAGTCACTTGATTCGTGTTGTTCAAGACTCTAGTTGCCTCTGTGCATCAGCGTACAAAGGAAATGAATGGTTGCTGGTGGCTTCAGTCGCTCGAGTTGGTGTGAGTCTACCACAACTCAAAACTACTCTCGTCGCTCGATCCGCATTGCTCGCTCGGCGCTGTCGCTTGGCACATTTGCGCTGCTTATGGCCTCCATGCTTGAGCGTACATACAAAGGAACGTTTGCTGTGGTCGCTTCAGGTGTGAGTCTGCCCTTAAGCTGCCCTGGCCACTAGCAACATTATTAGTCACAGAACCCAGAAAATGTACATGCATATTTTAGACACAACTGTTTAACGTAACTTTAAAAAAAAACTTTTTTACATTTGCAGAACATACTCAGACTATGTTCATAGCTCATTTAGGAGAGAATATCAATCTCCCGTCTCCCACTAGCACTGGTGATACAACTTAAATGCAGCTTTTTTTAACACTGTAATGCAAAGCTTTTTTTTCTAAATATTAATGGTACACTCTACAAATCAATATGCAACAAAATTGCATTACTTACTTGATAACTGTTCCTCCTGAAAGCATGTAAACATGTCATAAGCTACGGTAGTCAAGCTTTCTTCTCCAAATGTGTGCAACTTATGTAGGGCTTCAGCACTATTATTGATATATTTAATAACCAGCAGGAGGCCTGCTGACTTCACTTGCATTGTTCTTGAGGTTACTGATTGACATGGCATTCCCCTAAACCTCCCATCAGCTGTAGTTGTAAAAGACTTAACATCTGCACAGGGCTTGCCACTGTCGTTTCCTATCAGTCTGCTTTTGACTTGGACACATTTTATCATTATGCAACTATGGCGCTCATTGTGCACGCGGCCTCGCTGCAATCTGTGTGCCGTGGTCAGAGGGACGTCTAGGGCAGTTGTCAATGGATCCTCTAACTGACGAAAATGCTTTTAAACTGGGCATTTTAGGAAGTGTAGAAAAGAGGTAAGTTGGGGAAATAGATGCTGTACTTTCCTCCAGTGTAGTTCTGCATTAGTGAATAAGAACCATTTAGGTTCTTACTCAGTGTTTTAAAATGTTTTTTGAACAATGTTCAATTGTAATCTTTTTTTCTTATCCAGCATGCTTGTTTAGTTCGAGGTGTGTTTTTTGAAACTGCAACTTCACAATGGCTTGTGTCACAATTAGGTAGACATGTAACTCTTATATGCCAAAACAAATGACCAATTAGTAAAAAGTTGTTAATAAAAGACGTTTGACCAAGTGCAAGTGGAAGCTATTGTAAAGCTTTTATTTTATTTGCTTAATCTAACTGAAAATGATGGCTAAGTTAATTCAGATGTCTTATTACAGGATTCAAGAGTTATACCAAAAAAAAGAAAAGAAAAATGCAAATCACAAGCTTTACTCACATATAACAATATTACCTAATAACACCATAAGGGGTTTGCCAACTTAACCACTTGCAATATTGGTATCGCAAACTTTCCACAACTGTCCCACAGACTTTTGATATGCCTGGGAAATTACTTACACAGTCCTGGTTTAGACATTGTTACCTCAGTGAAGGAGCAAGATAACTCAATTTTTTTTTTTTTTTTTTTTGGACAAAATCTGCAGGAGAGGTCAGTAATGCGCCAAGAAGAAATTAGTTTGAACAAACATTTCTGAATTCAGTTCTCAGATATAAAGGCTTTGAGGCTCTGTGAATAATCTGGGTCTGGGCACTCTACCATTGTGAGATGGCTTGCCATGGCCATTGCCTTGGCGTAGACTTGTGCTTTTTCAGTGTTTCTTCTTTGGCCATTGTCTAGTCCTTTGCCTTTGTTTAGTCCTTTTGTCCTAAAAATAGTCTTGACCTGGTTTAGCCCTGGTTAAGTTGTTGTTTTGTATTGAATGAGCCCTAGCCTTGCTGGGTAGAGGTTTGTACACCCTGTATTTCTTTATATTTTTGAATTCAAATAAATCTAAAAAATATTTTAAAAATCAAATTTTTTTTTATTTTTATATTGCAAATATTGTTTTTCAAATGTTGTGCAGCCCTTCTTTCTTGCTGTTCTCGTTTATTTTTCATCTTGGTTGTGTGGTTGTGAAGTTTGATCCTCACCCATTTGAGACTTCTCAGCCAGCCTCTACATACAGTTTAGACTGCTTGAGGAGTGAACCAGTGGGGGCTGGCCACAAAGCCAGCTCATTGAGTTCCCTATCGGCTCAATCCAGGATTAGATAGAGATCTGGCCATGCCAAATCAGGCCTACCTGCATAACCCCTCTGCACGCACTAAACCAAGCACACTGCTCAGAGATGGAGGCAAGCATTGGAAGTTTTTATTTTCAAAGTCTTCAAATAGGGACCATACAATGGATCAAAGTCTGTTTTGGACCATTGTGCAAGCTCGCCGGGACGTGTTTACTGTAATGGGTATTTTTAACAGCAGCTCCAGAGACTACCAAGATGAGGTCCTCCCAGGGAATTTCACCATTGCCCCTGGGAGGACAAGCCGAGCACAGATCACCTAAAGCAAGAAAGGTGAACTACATCTTATCACCGTTTAGGCTTAAAAAATCCAGTGTTCTTGCATTCAGAGGATGTAAACAGCTTGGTGCCAGGGAAAGAATCCAGCCCACATCCAGGTATTTTTATTCAAGGACTGCTTAATATTTGAAAGACAGCAATATGTGAAATGTTTTGGATGTTCCTATAATGGTATGACTGAACCAGGGTTTAAATTTAGGATCAAAGTAGTTCAAGGAAATACATTTTAGCCAGCTGAAACATTATGAAATAAAAATGTATGTTTAAATATTCTATATTCTCGTTAATATTATTTTTTTTGTTATACAGTGTTACAGTTTCAGCAGGTAACTCATTTAAATTAAGGACATAATTAGAGTTCAAGATGGTTTTCATGAAGAGTTTCTCTAATAAAAGCAAACTATAGTTAACATTTATATTTCCATAATCAGTGGTCCTTGATGGGCCTAGGCTTGAGGCAATTGTTGACAGTAAAGTACAATGCAGTAGAGCAGTTCTCTTCACAGTTTTCTCATTCACTTGTTTAAAGGGGAACCATGCAACGTTATTACCTTAATTTAACGGTTTCAGTGTCAGTGTGGTGGCTAAAAATGTTTGTTGCAGGGCAAATGTAGCTTCCTTCACCTCCCCCTGTGTATTTTGCCAAAGACCAGCTTTGCGAGAATTGGAGATTCCCCTTCAATTATCATGAACCTCTTACTGTGTCTGAATCAACCCTTGACTACTGCAGAAACACAGCATTTCAAGTCTCCTTTAGTCTACTATCTGTCCAGCAGGACATAAGTGAAATATACCATACTCTATGTAATAACTGTTGAATATTATTGTTGTTGAAGACAACACTTTATCTGCTTTGCCTTAGAGACACAAAGCTTTTTATTTATTTAATTATGTCCTAGTTCTGTTTTAAAAGATCTGGTCAGTTGTCTTGGTGGACAAACCAAATCCCAAATTGGTACAAGCTGTTTTGTGTTATGGATATTGCAGTTGCAACCACTTAGATGTTTCTGTGCATGCCTGCCAGAACTGATTTGAACTGATATGAACTGTGTGCTTAGTAAACACTGAGATGAGTGCTGAGCTTGGATTGGTGATAAGTCAGCATGAGTTCAGGACTGGAGACAAAAGCTGAATCTTGCAGCTGTGGCACACCTTCACATTTTTGTTTTGTTTACTCTAAAGGGCATGTCTCTTAAGGAAGACTATCACAGTATAGCAATATTTTTGTATTACAGATAAAGCTTTTATGGGAATGGAAAATTAATGAAAGTTTAAAAACAAAAAATTCCAACGCGATCAAAGGGAAACCACATAACTTTGCTTGTTTTTTCGCTGTTTTTGGTCTCATTTGTCAGCACCCCACAATTATGTCCACTTGAACATTAACAAAATTATCACTGGAAACTGTCTAAATTAGTCCAAACTGTTGTTTTTTTTTTTTATCAGATTCCACACTGTGTGAAGGCTTATGATACTGCTAGCACCCTTAGGTGCTAAAAATGGCCAAAAATCTACTAGGTGTTGATTATTCATTCACTAGGGCCGATTTGGAGTCACCAATTCACATGCATGCCTTAGGACGATGGACGGAGGCCGGAGTACCCGGACAGAAGACACGGTAACAAGGAGAGGACATGGAGACTCCACTTGAAGAGTTTGTCGGCTGGCCAGAGGATAGATCTCCCGACCTCCACAATGGGAGGCGAGAACACTAACTTCATATGAGGGCAATTAATTATTGCACTAACTAAACTATTGCAAATAATCGCTTGAATTAGAATAACGTTTACAATCAATATTGTGTTATCATATTTAATTCCAATATTTGACTCATTTGTCATTGTCAAATTATCACAGCACGTCCAAGAATGAAAAACCACCAGCAGCAGGACCTGCCAAACTAAGAGCACTCGAGTGTCTGTGTCAGCCCTATGAATAGCTTGCCACTGTCCAGGGTGTATTTCGCCTAAGGCCCAAAGTCTCTAACAGGAATAAGCGGAGGAAGATGAATGAATGAAGTTATATGACCATGTTGCCCTTTTCAGTAAAATCAACATATGTATTTCATTTTTGGCTACAGGCATTTTCTAAAACTGTGGTTGCTGATCCAAATGTCTGGCCATGTGTTCCTGATTCTAGCCGCTTCGCTGTTTGCCGCTGCAGGGAATGAGTCCACACCTTTATGTGTGCTGAATGAGCGGAGTGTTAGAGCTCTGTGGAGCATGTGACAGCTGCCTGCAAACACTTTCAGCTTGTACTCAGCAACACAGCTACAGCATGGGTCTAATTAAACGCCAAAACACTTCACGCCCCTGTCTGTGGAGGATATGATTTTGGTTATGCGTTTGCAGAGTCAGATATGTGTTGCAATTTAGCTTAACTCCTTTCTTAGTACTTGGTAGTTCTACCCATTTTGCACTAGATTGTGAGTTTTTAATACCTGCAGTTAAATATTGAAGTATTTGTACTAGAACTTCATTTCTACATTACTGTACTTGTTGTGGAAGAAGTATTTCCTCAGTAGCCCTTTTTAAAAAATTTTTTACCTTTGCCCAAAGCTTTATATTTTTGCCTGTGTTTGTTTATTACCAACATAGGCTCACATTATGTTAAAATATTTGTAATTGGCCAAGGAAGAAATTATGTTTTTGGTGTAAATCCTGAACGTCATGGGGATCCAGGCATTTTTTGTTTTTTTTCACAGGAAGGGGTCCTGTACCACCATGAGATAGGGTCAAAGATACTAACTCCATCAACGTGGTTAGTAAAAGCAAAAAATATATAAATTTGAGTCTTCAAGGATGAATAAAGTGGGATTGTAATAAAATGAATTGGGGCTTGTGGCCTAGTATGATAGAGAATTCCCTGGTTTAAATTCATGTCTGGGACTCCAGTGCTGTAGAATATTTACCTTCTGAATTCTGCTGCAAACTCACACCATGATTTAATAAATTCCCTCCACATTGAAATTGTGATCCTGTTCTCCCCCTCAGGTCCCTGGATGCCCCGCGGCACCCTGCCCTCGGCCGCCCAGTGCTTCCTAATGGCCGGCAGTTGACCCCGCCCACCAGGATGACGCTGCGAGAGCAGCTCAGAGAGAAGATCTCAGCGGCCTTCTACCGCCACGGGCTGCTGTGTGCCTCCTACCCTGTTCCCATCATCCTCTTCACCTCCGCCAGCATCCTCACCTGCTGGTACGTCTGCAGGACAGTGTTTTCTGATTGTTTGATAACCTGGTTTGAATGTAATCGTTGGAACTATTTTCAAAATTGGCAAATTATGTAGATGTATAAGACTTAATAAAATTTGTGATTGGTGGTTACTTGGCAGCTCATTCAGTCACCTCCAGATATTCCCCCTATTGTAAAATGTTTCTTGAGTTGTTAACTCAGAAGTGTCTGGCTAACATTTATGTAAAATATATCAGAATTATTCAGCCCCCCAATAATCGCAAGCATACTTCCAAGTCAGCCAAGGCTTGGTTGGCGGGGGATCCTTGGGCATTTTGGAGTGGCCTTCTCAGTCACCATATTTTAATCTGATAGAAAGTCTTTTTGTGATTTGAAGGGCTAGGCAGCTGCTGGGAGGCCATCAAATGCCACTGAGCTGTATGCTTTTGTGCATGGGGAGTGGCCATTGATTTCAGTTGAAAGGTGTGGGAAGCTTTTTGGCAGTTGCGTTTGTTAGAAGTTGTAGTGGTTGAAGGATGCTCCACAGAGTGCTGAAGCTGAAAAATACTGCCTGTGGGTATGTGTTAGGAGTCACGTTTTTCATTTGAACTTCAAATTTGGGTTGACTTCTGTCAAAATAAGTCAGACATGTGGCAGTGAATGTTTTTTGTTGTTTCTTTTGTTTTTGTTTTTGCATTTATTTTCATTTTCATTTTGAGAATTGAGATTGTAACTGGATATGAAATACAGAGTTAATTGTAAATTCAGAATACATTCTGACTGATTTTATTTTAAACTGCTGTTGTAATGGATGATGAAAACACTATTAACTGAGACATAATACATCAGTGTTTGTAGCAGTTAGATTTGGCCCTCCTCCACAAAAACGATTAAACAGGTTAAAGCCGTTTCTACTGATTTCTCACAGCTATTTTTTTATTCTATAGTAAAATAGCATCTTAGTTTATGAAAGTAAAAAGCTTTTTTTCTGTTTTTGTTCAAACAACCATAACAGCGCTGCCCTCTGCTGCCCTCTGCTGCCCTCTGCTGCCCTCTGCTCCTCATCTGTTTCTTTAAGGCACCAGTAAAGTATTTATTGGTGACATTTTCTTTTAGTCAGATAATGTTTTTAAAGCTTGTATCATGCAGTGCTCTTCTAGAAAAGACCAAAATTGATTTAAGAAGTTAAGTAAACCCATAATATAGCCCCTTTAAGAAACAATTGGACATGCTCAATGCTAATTTTACTCGCTGTACGTTGTCAGAAAAGTTTTAGATAAGACTATTTGAAATGCCCATCTGCAGAAACTGTAACTGCCCCCTCCTGCCACTGCTATGCACTTTCTTACTCACTCAGCATGAACACTTCAAAAAATGAGTGTCCAGCAGAACAGACATGGGTCAGAGAGTTGGTCTGACTATACAAGAGCGAAAACACTGAACCAGGCACCTGCTGTCTGCTGTCCTTAGACCACCTTACAGCAGGGGGGCCTCAGCACATGCACGCCTGCCTGACCACCACCCGGGAAACTGGTAAGGGCCAGACCAAAGCAAGAGGTCTGTGAGAAAATTATTCTGTGAGAATGGAAGGCCTGTCCCTCCATCTGTCTGTCAGGAGGGGGGCCTGGCTGTGCACAAAAGAGCCCATTGTGGAGGTACAGTGAACTCTGAGAATGGACTGTGAATACAGATGGACCAGAGCTGTAAGTAGGGAGTAAAGTTGTGTAATAGGTGGATGTTGGTTATGTGAGCTCTAGTTATAAATGACCATAAACTGTTTGGCTAAATCAGTGCTGTTGATTAGTACAACATGCATGCATTGTCCAGCCAGAGGTAAATAGTTTTCAAAGGTTCAGTAATTGCCACTGAAGTTTAGGTTCCAAGTATTTAGAACAGTATTTGTTTACTTTAATAGAGAGGTAGGTGAGGCTTTAGCCTTCGGTAGATGGAATTTACTTCTGTACATGGACAGCCAAAGATACTGAAATCCTCTCTGACAGTGCTGATGGGCCATACGCAATACATTTTATTGTGGGTATAAATAATAATCTTTACATATAAAGTACAAATATATTATGTAAACATGAACTCACAACACTCTCCTGATCCACACAGTAATAAAGCCAAATATTTTGAGTTGGTCAGAGAGAACCTGTTTCGCAACCTGGCTATTTCCAAGACAAAGTCGTATGATAGTCTAACAGGAAAAGCATGAGGCCCGGCTTTCTTTGTTATTATATTCTCCACATGTGCAAACAGCAGCTCTAACCTTTGACCTGCCTTCAGCAACATGTCCAAACTTTGTTTTCAATTGTGTGCAAGGTCAGTATGTATAAAGAAATTTAAATGACTGACTTTACCTGTCTAATTTTAAATATCTGATTGGCGGGGATAACCTGAATTTCTCCTTCTGCGGTTTTCAGGGTTATATTGAAGTCAATTTAAATACCTTCTCAAGAGTTTTTGACGACCTCCGAATATTTTAAGACCTCATCACCGCTTCAAGCTATAATCAGCAACACACCTTTAAATTAAAACAGTTGTAGTTCACAATTACATCACGTAACCTTTGCGTCTCTTGTGCGTAACGTTGCGTGTTTTCCCAAAATTGATTTATCGGTGTTTAATACTTTGGGTTTATTGTTGCATGTAAACGACTGTGATTAAGGTCTGAGCATGCTTCAGGGACCTGTGCTATGAAGCTAGTGGAACTTATCCCGGATATGTCTCTCCTACCTGGTTAGACAAAACCAATCATGGGCCTCTCTGTATAAGCAGTACTACAAAGCTGGTTACCAACTTTCCAAGTTGACCCCTGGTTCGTCTGTGTAAAGGCTGGGACACACCGGGGCGATCATCGGCAGTTGGGTGCGGTCGGATGGTTTGACGCGGTCACCGACGTGAGTCTGTTTGGTGTGTTCCGCACCATCAGACCGTAGTAGGAGACAGTTGGATGTAGTTCTGGCCGATTACACATGATGAATTGGCATCGGGCCATCGTGGTCAACGAGCGCTCTGATTGGCTGTGTGTCCCGTTCACTATTTGTCAAACAGCTCGAGTTTAACATCAAAATATAAGGAACATTCTGTTCTACTTCATTATGTTTCCCACATCTGTGATGGTAATGTGCTGCAGTTAGCTTACCTTAGCTTTAGCCTCATGCAGATAAAAATATAATCCTCCCTCTGAGGTAAACAGTTGCAATAATCCAGTCCCTTTTATTCATTACTGTGATCAGACGAGTTTATTCTAGTGCGTACAATTATTATTGACTGATATATACTTGAGTTAAACACGTGTGTTGCAGAGTTTTATTTACTCGAGTTTAAATAACCGCAGAGTTTAGTGACTAGCGCCGCCTGCTGTTGTAAATAGTTATTATGTTTTGCACATGCGCACTGCTCGGTCGTGGATCTGAATCGCTCCGGTGTCTGCTGCTACTTTCAGTGGCCACAAAGGGAGACTTGAGGAGACGAGCAGTCGCCCTGCCTCTGCTGACAGTGGTCGAGCGTTGGGTTGGTGTGTCCCAGGCTTTAGAGGTGGAGTCGGTGCTCAACAGTCAGTCACATCAAAGTGGCAAAGACTGTTAAAACCCAGGCTTAACCGCAAAGTTCCCTACCTAACCCTCTACTCCAGTTTCATAGTATAGGGACCAGAGCTGTCAGTGGCACAGAGTAACACATGTAAACAAACAAGAAAACTCTGTGGCTGGCTAAAGTTGGTTGTCAATAGTTTTGAAAGCCTTATTGCCAAACCTTATGGTATATTTGAGTGCTTTCATATGGTGCCGTTTTAAGAAGGGAACCCGTTTATTCTGACTTTGTTGCATCAGTCTGAGTGGAGCACTGGGGACACAGTCGTGAGAAATCCATTTAGAGAGCTTAATTAAGCTCTGAGCAGATTCTGACTAAGCTCTGCATGTAAACAAACTAATTGATGTGTTCTTGACCCCTCTCCTCCCTCTCTCTTTAGCTACCCCTTGCTGAGGCTCCCCCTGCCCGGGACAGGTCCTGTAGAGTTCACCACAGGGGTACGAGACTACAGCGTCCCCTCTGGTGGGCAGCATGGAGATCTAGGAGAGCAGCCAGACTGGGTAAGGCCTAGAGAAAATATGACCCAGATTTTGGCCTACAATGTAACTTTATGTTTGAATGGCTTAAATGGACACACCACACATTTTTGCTTGTTCTCATGGAAAAGTTTTAATCTCAGTCAGCTGTACAGCATACTAGAAGTCAGCTTTGTAAAAATGAGACTCTCAAACCTATGAAGTTTTTTTTCACATTGTCAGAAACTTGTCAGAAAAGAAAACATTGTCAAAAAAGAAGTGGGCCTTTAAACTTTCTGTGTCCTGTGTGTGTATGGTGTAGTATCGCGGCCTTCCGGTGGCCTACATACAGCAGGTGCTGGTGAAGGCAGCCGTGTCTCCGTGGGATAACAACCTGGTGCCGGTGGATGCCTTTCGCTCACCGCTCGGTCGAGTCTTCAACCTGCTGGAGGAGATCCGGAATCACGTCCACAAAGATGGGTAAATACAACTACTTGCATTAACAAGAACTAATGTCTGCCATGTTTCTACTCTGAACTATGTCCTCCTTGTGTTACTGTGGGTTCTCTTAGGGTACATCGGCTTCCTTCCACCATCCAAACCCAAATTGTTGTCTCTAAATTGGCCCTAGTGAATGAATGTGAGAGTAAATGGTTGTCTGTCTATGTCAGCCCTGAGACTAAAGGGCCACTGTCCAAGGGTGTTTTGTGCCTAAGGCCCATAATTGCTGGGGTAGGCTACAATACTCACAACCCCTAATAGGATTAAGTGGAGGAAGATGAAAGAATGAATGTAGGACTTCTGTAGTTTTATTTAGGGCTCAATTATTTTGCTAAGAATAATGGTCCATCTTAAGAAAGACAATATTGTGCGTTGTATATTATAGAGACGTATAGATATATATGATATGGATATTGTAATATGGGATGCATTGGCAATATGAGGTGCAGTATTATCAAAATACAAATGAATAATTATGATAATAATTATTACCATCATGTTTCTTCTTTAAAAATCCAGCCACAAGAGGTCACAAGTCAGTGTACCCTTTGTGCCAGTTCCAAGCCCAGATAAATGGAGAGGGTCACTTGAGTAAGGACACTTAGGATTACTGCACACACTAGGTTGTAGATGATTTGCTGTGGTGACCCCAGAAGAAGAAGGTAAAGAACAAGATTTAAATACAGTCTAAGGGGCCGTTTACACAACAGTGCATTTTGCCAAATACGCAAATACGGCATATTTTTCCCTGTTATTTTTAGTTCCTGTGTGCTCAGAGAGATTTGTGAATTGTCAGGAGGTGTCGTAATAAGAATAAAAATGTCTGTCCTTTTCCTCATGTTCACAGCTCTGGGGTGCGGAGTCTGGAGAGCCTGTGTCTCCAGGTCACAGATCTGTTCCCTGGGTTACGCAGGATGCAGTCTGTGCTGCCGGAGCACGGCTGCCTCCTGGTTTCTCCGGGAAACTACTGGCAGAACCAAAGGGAGCTGTTCGACACTGACCCCGACCTCCTCAAGACCATCCAGAAACATGAACCCAAAGGCCTGCACACCTCTGCCACTCTCAGAGGTACGGATAATTGAAGTGGTTCCGGAATGGCACACAAGCTTGAATTCATGTGTTGGCAGGACAGCACTACTTCTGTAACACACTGTATACATAAAATGTAACTTTTTTGTCCCGATACCTTTGCCCTACTCACTAACATCACTATCATCATCAAACTTTATTACATACTCAGAGTCCCGTGAAGAAACAACACATCACATAAAAACAAAGGGATAAAATTACAAAAAAATTACAAAAGGGTTCCCATGGGGCAGTAATAAGCATTTAAAGTCATTAAATTGAATTTGTAAAATGTCATTAAAAAGCATTAAATTTGATTCCAGTAGGCATTAAAAATGTAACATAGTTTTGAAGTAAAATTAGTTACTAGGATTTTTAAATAATAATTTACATTTCCATGGCCTACACGAGCATGATGGACAATTTTGCTTCCAGTGGGACCAAATCGGATGTTTGACTTTCAACATTATTCCTGCTTTATGAATTTTACAACATCAATATATTTTGACAATTTAAGTTGCTGTGATTGTATGTTTTTGGCATTAAACGATTTAAAAATGTCATTAAAAAGCATTAAATTAGACTTGCTGTACTTGCAATACTGTATATTTTATACTGCAAACGACTAGTGTCTCCACTGCTTGGACTGGTAACGTTATGCGAGTCTGATATTAGTCAGGCTCATGATAATTGTGTTACTACAGTCATTGAGATGACACATAAATTTACACATTCTGTTTCTTAAAACACCCTGAAAGGTATGAACCCCTGCTGACACACAAAGATAACTTGCAATCTGCAATCTTGGCCTTGCAATATCACTTGATTTAAGGATTAAAAATGAGGGTCCACCATATTATGGAAACATTAAACTAGTTTGATTTTCTCACACATGAAATTTGTGTGAGCATATTAATCCTGCATTTTGTGTGGGATTAATATGCTTAAATAATAAACCCCTCCTAAATGTTCTCTACCCACTCAGTGATGACACACATAGTGGGTCAACTAAAAATTACAACATGCCACCTTGTGCATTATGTTTGTCTTTCTTCAAAACTTTCCTTTTCTTTTCCTTCTTAAAGTTAATTATCCATTAATCTTTTAATACAAAGGAATTGGCATTTTTACGATTGGTAATAGTAGCCATATAAGAGGCTTTAAACAAAGGATAAGATTAGTATCCTTTTCCGGTTTAGTCAAAGGTAAACATTGCAAATAACTTTATTTTTACTATGGTTGTGCGTGCAGTGCCATTTTATGCATTATGTTGGTCTTTCTTCAAAATGTTCTCTTTCCTATCCTTTTTCCTATTTCTATTAAAGTCAAATAAATACCAAACATTGTGATAATAGGAAGGAAATGGCATGTGTAGGATTTACACTAATAGCCAGAGACAAAGGATAAGTTGCTTTTTGTTACCTTTGATTTTATAGAACTTAACCCACTGACACATTTAAGCTGAGCCGTCTGAATCTTGCTCAGCATTCTCCCACACACTCACAGCTCAAATGATTTACAATAGAGTTTCACACTGCTTGGCTGTCGACTTAGCTCTTGGAAAGCTGACCAGACCTTATTTAGAGTCTGGTCTTGTGAATGGATTAACTTTCCCAAGTCTCCACTTGGGTTTACACTCTCTGGATATATTGGGTACCGTATTTTCTGGAGTATAAGTCACACTTTTTTTTTAGAGTCTGGCTAGGGGTGCGATGTATACTCAGGTGTGACTTATATATTAAAATATCTTAGGTGTTGGTTAGAGGGCGCTCTAGGCTTGTGTACCAGCATCTGCTGCACCTGTGCCACTGACAATTTAAAATGTAAACATTACCGCTAACAACTTAGGCTATAAAGACAACTGAGAAAGAGCGGAATAATTGGAAATGGAACTGATGCTGAGTCTGACGACAGAGGAGGAAGCGGCGCTTCGTCTACCTCCGGAGTTGACGGAGTTGTTCAGAAGCGACACTGAGGATGAAAAATCTAAAGGATTTAGTGATTAGGAGTGAGATGGTGAGGTTGGTGAACTTGTTATATTATGTTCTTTATGCTATAGTTATGTGAATAACTGTTAATATATTACGTTAACATATGAGACACCTATTCAGTTCGTTGTTTATGCTTCATGTAGCTGAATAACCATCAATGTGTTACGTTAGCATAGCGCACACCTATTCAGCCTGTTGTTCTCTATTCTGTTATTACTATAACTCGCCTTTCAAGATGAAATGTCTGTTCTTGGTGTCAGATTTTGTAAAATGAATTTCCCCCCAAAATGCGACTTTTAGTCCAGTGCAACTTATATACGTTTTTTTCTTCTTCATCATGCATTTTTTGGCTTCTGCGACTTATACTCTGGAAAATAAGGTATGCCTGTTTCAATGTTAAATGGCTAAACAGCCAATCAGCAGCAACTCAAAGTATAGTATGCATGGAGACATATTCAAGCCAAACCTGCTGAAGTTAAAACTAAGCAACAAAATAGATTGGTTCTCCATTGGTCATCGCCTCCTGTGACCCAGCAGCCCTGTCCAGCAGCTGGCCATGCCATGCCATTTTCGACTTTTGCACTCCTATCTGTGGTCATCTCTGGTCTCACTCTGTTCTGCAGCGATGGCTGGTTTAGTAGAATCCTTAACACAGGACTTAACACATGGGTCCTGTCTGCATGCTGGACCCTTAACATGGACTTTAAAGATAACTTCAATTTGTTCTGTGCTGCTCCTCTATGTTCCGGCATTCCTCAGGGTATTAGGCCTTCTTTCATTTTCTATGTATTTAATTCCCCATGGTCAGCTTTTAGAATAACACAATGTTTTGATCATTTTTTTGCAGGTGATACACTTGTCAGAACAGCCTTGCCTCCATCAAAGCTTACCTATTTGATGTAAAATGGGTGTCTCAGCTGAAATCTAATATATAAAAAATACAAATTTTTTTATTTATTTGTTTATCTGTTTTAGTGGTACGGGCAGTGCTTGTAAGGACAGAAGTTGTGGCTATACTAACAAGATTTGTTCTGTGTGTTTCAGACCTGCTGTTTGGTGTCCCGGGCAAGTACACTGGAGTCAGCCACTATAACAGGAAAAGGGTGGTGACGTACACCATTACAGTTGTGCTGTCCAGATATGATGCAAGGTTAGTAACACTTCTACACTAAGAAAAGCTATTCATGTCTTCCTCTTTTGTTAATCTCTGCTCTGTAAAGGTCATGCCGGTTGTGACACATTTCTGTGATAGATTTTTAGTCATTATTATTCAGTACAAGCCTATGGAGGTTCCTGGATCAGTGTCATGGTCAGTAGGTATGTCACAATGTCAAATATTTGTGTCAGTTATTGTGAGATGAAATATTGCAATTATACAATTTTTCACGATTATTTACACTTTTTTTATGGAAAGCTGCTAAACCTGTCTGACCCATTTTTTTTAAAGATATTTTTATTTATTTATTTTATTGATTACCTACAGGGACCATATAAACATGTACTAACTCTGGTTTGTGACATGCTTTTATATGGCCATTACTACAACTAATACTTAGCAGATTATTTTTTTCTAATGGTAACTGGGGTCAAACAGCAGTGGGATAACAGCACATGCATAGCTCCATCCATACAGCACAGACCCACCAGGAATCATCAGCCCCTCCCATGTGTGTACAGCCGCTTTGCTAACTTTTACTGGGCAGGCTAGTGTCCACACATGCGGTGTCTCAGCAGAGGACAGTGTCACAGCGTTTCAGCCCGTGTTTAGCTTAGAGTTCCCACATATATTAGCGCGTAACATGGCGGTCGAGAGTACGTAGCAAAAGAGAGAGGGAGACATAGGAAAGGACTTCCTCACCCCGTACGTCCCTTCCAGGTCACTCCGCTCCGGGGAGGGAGCCTTACTAGTCGTCCCGTGTACAGGCTTCCTGCCCCATGACCTCAGGCATATCAGATGTCTCAGCACTTTTAAGAAACATTTGAAAACATTTCTTTTTAGAAAAGCATTTGATATTGTCTGATTTTAATTTGAGTTAGTATTTTATTACTGTTTTATTTTTTAATCGCAGTTGTAATTAGTGTTTGCTTTTGTCTTTTATTGGCTTGTATTATATTGTATGTTCATGGGCCTTTGTTGGAGATTTTATGTATTTTTGCACTGGAAAGCACTTTGGAATTTGTTTAGAAAAGTGATATAGAACTAAAGATTATTAGTATTATATTATTAAGGCGCAGCACCGGTATGAACGACGTGAGAATTACACGAGTTTGACTCACAGTGGGATGAAGTGGGGACAGCGTACAGTGCTCTGAGACACAGAGGAGCCGCTGTGTTTTCTTAAAGCATAACGCACACAACGCATGAGGGCTCCTTGCAAGATAGCGTGGTTTCTAAAATTATTATGATCATCCTACCATGACGTTTAAAATTGCAAATAATTGTATAATCGGTTAATCCTGACATCCCTAATGGTCACCAGTGAGAGCTGAGAAGCAGACAAGCAGACCATAATGAATGAAAATGTGATTGGCTAAAGCTTGCCGAGACAGGCAGAAGTAATTGAAGTAAATGTTTGCATTGTACTCGTTCACATACCTGCCCACGCACAGCTGCGTAGGCTGCTTTTCTCATCCCCTACTCAAGAGGGCACAGCACAAGTTGGCTTTTAAACCAGATATAGTAGATAGATATACAGTAGTATAAGTACTGTATCTGGTTTAGGGGTTACCTCTCAATATTGAACTTTGCAAATGTATTTATTTTGTGAAAATAGCTGTGCAGTGCAATGTACATTATGCATTGTATGTCTGTCTTCAAAACTTACCTTGTTTTGTCCTTACTTAGTTCTGATTTAGACCTGGTTCAGTCCAAGTTTAGTCCTAGTTTAGACCTGGCTGAGTGCTGGTTCAGTCCGGATTCAGTCCAGGTTTAGTCATGACTAAGCCCTGATTATGTCCTGATTTAGACCTTTTTTAGTCAGTTTTTATTTATATAGCACATTTAGTTGTGGTTTAGTCCTGGTTAAGTCCTGGTATAGTCTTAGTTTACACCTGGTTTAGTCATGATTTAGTCTTGGCTTTGTCCCCTTTTTGTCCAGCATTAATCCTGGTTTAGTCCTGATACTTGGAAAGCAAAATATTGCTGAGATGATACTTTGTCTGAAAGGTTTAAAAATCTCTGACCTTCATCATCTAAATATTTCCATTCTTTATGAAGAGAAACTTCAGTGGTCATGGCAGAAAGGTGGCAGTGGCAGCACTTCTGCCTCACAACAAGAAGGTTTGAGGGGCCTTTCTGTGTTTGGGGCAGACTGCAGTTGCATACACCATGCTGTTGTCTATGCTGTTGCGTTTGGACAAAACCCATGGACATAGTTCTGATGATTTTAGGTCAACATCAACAACCAAGAATGTAGGCAAGTTTGCTTCACATCTAAGCAGGTCTAGGTTTGTCCTCTCTGGCCTGCTGTAGGAAAACATACAATTTCAATTATGTATTCCTTGTTCAAGTAATATTTCACATTGTGCACTTTATAACTTAACTTTTTTTGTGAAATTTTCTTGTTTCTATGTTTAGCTTCCTGAACAGTCTCCGGTCTCGTCTGAAGCAGCTGTACCCATCTGCCAACTGCAGCCTCCGGGACGATCACATGGTTCACGTCCATTTCAAAGAGGAGATTGGCATCGCCGAGCTCATCCCCCTCGTCACCACGTACATCATTCTGTTCGCTTACATCTACTTCTCCACACGTGAGTCTGGAAAAAGTTCACTGAATCTACAGTAGGCCATAGGTCTAAAGTGTATTCTTGTATCTTGAATATTGGTTGGCAAGGTTATTCTGTCTAAACCTCACTTGGTAACTTTGTATCCTGAAGTGACATGCCAAAGCAAATGTTATTTGTCAGCAAGATTTGAAATTTACACTCTCATAGATTTATAGAGTCTATAGAGGGCTGTGATGAGACACCAGTCCCATAAGACAAGACAAGACTGGGTTCACAAGAACAAGATGATATATTTTACACTATTTTTAATAAATCCCTAAAGATAAAATAAAAGAATCAAATAAAAATCATAAAATGCAAAACTATGTTGGTGCATTGTCAAATCAACTTGTAATGAATGGTATTTACTTCTATTATTTGAAATATTTGCAGAAACAAAACATATATACTGTCAAATGTTTTGCTACAAACTCAACTGAGTGGGTTTTCCCCTGTACATACTGCAAGTAGAACTTACCACCTTCACCAGAATTTTATCCCATTTTAATCTCACAAGATCTTGTCACACCCCTAGTAGACAGTGACAATTTACATTACTGCAGAATTTTTGTGTATTTTAAGTGTCCCCAAAGTGAACCCTTCTAGTAATGGAAACCTGTACTGACCAAACCTGCACTTTAACATCAAAACAGTATGGGTTGAGCTAGTACGGGACAGTTTGGTACAGTACCCCTTTTTCTACTACTCTAGGTCCAGGAGACCACTGTCTGCTATGTAAACACTTCACAAAATCTGACTTATGCTATGAGACAGATGAGAGTCGCATTTGAAGCCAGCTTTTCATTGCCAATGATTAATACATATTGAGGTAAGAAAAAATCCCAGTGTACAGTGGTGTAAGAGCCTGGAGATGAACACACCAGAATACACAAATACATGTTTAAGAACTGACTGCAGATGGGATTAAAACAGGATGATAAAACCCCTCAAATGTATGTTTTTAGCTGTATTGACCTGTGTTTTTCCTCGTGTAGGTAAGATTGACATGGTGAAATCCAAGTGGGGGCTGGCGCTGGCTGCTGTTGTGACCGTCCTCAGCTCTCTGCTCATGTCTGTTGGGCTCTGTACACTGTTCGGACTCACACCAACTCTCAATGGAGGGTAAGAAATGTCCCATTTCCCCATCCTGCATCTTGCTACTGTATCTTAAAGCAACCTCTCTCTGATCATTGAATTAATCAAGCTCTGCAAACACAGCACCATTTGTCTTATTTTGATGTATTATAATTCCCTTTAAAGTTATGCTCAAAAGCAACTTCAACTTTTTACACCACCTCGAAAAAAATTTAGCTATCAGAGTACCAGCTTTAACTGACTAAATTGAGCCCAAATATTGAGTAATCCATGTCCAAAAATGAATAAGTTTGGGATTAATACAGAAAAATGCATTAATAAATAAGGACAGAACAGGGACTAAACCGACACTTAACCCAGACTAAACAAAAAACAAATCCAAGACCAGAGCCAGTCCAGGATCTCAAATCATCCAAAACTAAGAGTAAAAATGTCTGGCGGCACGGCGCGGTGGCAAGTAATAGTAGTCAGCACTGTCACCTCACAGCAAGGGTTCATGCCCCTGCATCCCTACAGGGACAATAAAGTATTACTTTAATCTTAACCATAACCCTGCGTGGTGAGGCACTGGAAAAACTCCTTAGTAACACCAGAAGAAGTCTGTGTACCAGTACTGTACCGCAATAAAAATAAAAAAAAACTGCTTTAAAGAACATCAGTTTAATTTGGAAATTTGGAGAAATATTGTCAGCAAAAGGTCAAGGTAAAAAAGGTCAGGAAAACCTGAGAAACTGATCATTTTTCTGTGGTCTCCCATTTGTTTTACTGGAGCTGTATTTCAGATAACTGTTCTAGAACAGTACAGAATAATGTATAGTACTAATATTTTGATCGAAAGAAGACCACCTGTCGCTCAATACACTAAGCATTGAAACTATATTCAACCTACTTATATGTCCCAACCCACACTCTACTGTAGGATTTTCTGTATTAAGATTTCATCTAATATTTACAGGCTGTTATTGCCCCTTGATGATCTTTTATCTTTCTCAAAGAACGAGAAGGACAGGTTTACACTCACACGCACATGCTTGTCCTTCATTCATGTTGACAATGCGAGGCCAAAAAGTCAGTGTGTCAGTGTATACATAAGGAAACGGGGCGTGGAGGTGGGCCAACTCGGGGCAGGAGGCGGAGATATGCCCATGTTGACATCCAGTGGTTGTCCAATCATGTGCGGGTATGTAGAATGAAGACACTGTGGCGTGACAGCAGCACATTGTTGACCAACCACTAGCCAAGACCTACACATGAGCGCTATGGGCGGGGCTTAGACGGGTCTTTCTAGGTACCGCGGATGGAGTACGAGGAAGTAGTCTGTCTGTGCACTTACAGTAACTTCTCTGTGTTACACTGCACTGGTGGATGACTCAGGCCGGATGAGGCAACAAGTTCAACTGTTATTCTGGTGATTTTCCATTTTTTGAACTGAGCCCTTTTTGTTTGGTCAGTAACACCATAAACCAAACATTTTCTTAATTTATATAATGAAACCTATTTATTAAAAAAGTGAAAGAAGCATTCAAAATCTGTACTTGAGAGAAGAGTCTTTATTGTGCAGCAAACCAAAAACCATTTTCTTTCAAGGTAAATAACTTGAGTAAAAGTATCTAGTTAAATCTTCTCATGACTCTTAGCTTAGTAAAAAACATCATTTTCTTTTATGTTTGTAAGCAGTGACTAACCTTTTTCCTAAGGCAACAGGTCAATAGGAATTACTTTTTAAACTAACGGCTGTCATTGTGAAACTGCTCAGTAGAAAAAAATGTATAGCAAGTTTTGTATAATTTTATGTTTCAGTATGCAAATTAGACATTACCTATGCCAAAATGCACACAAGGGCAAGAATTGGCCAATTGACTAAAAAAGAAGGCAAAAATCGGCCCAATATATCAGCCGGCCGATATATTAGCCTCTAGTCAGAAGTGTTAAATTTATACAGGACTCTCTGATTTCTTTGATAGTGAATATCAGTATATTTTCTTTTTATTATCTGTTTCACTTACATTTACAGTCTGTATATAAATTCAGCTGTGTTTTCTGTCTCCAGTGAAATCTTCCCTTACCTGGTGGTGGTGATTGGACTGGAGAATGTACTGGTGCTCACCAAGTCTGTGGTGTCCACTCCTGTTGACCTGGAAGTGAAACTACGCATAGCCCAGGGTAAGAGTTAGGATTTTTAATGATTTTTATTTATTTTTTAGTTAGTTTTTGTTTTCACATGTCAATGAGTTTTTGAGCAGTTTATTTACTGGCATGTTTACCTTGCCTTTTCTTATTTGCCCCAGGTCTAAGTAATGAAAGCTGGTCTATCATGAAGAACATGGCCACTGAACTATGCATCATTCTGATTGGATATTTCACTCTAGTGCCAGCTATCCAGGTATAAGCACTTTATTGTCTAGACCTTTGTCATCAACTTATCTGTGTTGGTCATGGTTGTAATATTAAATTTCTCTGTTCTGTAGGAATTTTGTCTTTTTGCTGTAGTGGGGCTAGTGTCTGACTTCTTCCTGCAGATGTTCTTCTTCACCACTGTACTGTCTATAGATATCCGCCGCATGGAGGTAAGCACTAGTAGTAATAGTGGTTTAGAACAGTGGGTTTTAGTTTTAGGAAAAAAGGACATCACACCAAATCTAACTAATAACTTGATTGTGGAAATTATGGTAAAATGCCAAAAGATGCCAAAGACCAAACGTTTACAGCATATGACCAAATAGTGATACATCAGTCCAGAAAGTTGTGTTACAGTTAGTTTGGTCTGTTAAAATATGGGAACTCTGATTGGGGTTCACTTCTTCTACACCTAAACCTTGAAGCTTGGATTCTACAGTAAAAAGTCATCCCTTAATTCCACCTGGCCCAGGCTCTGTGCAGCGCACATGCTTTTTATGAAGCTATAACAAATTTGCTCATGTGGAGTAAGAGCCGCATTTCATAAAGTTTTTTGTTTTTCTACATTTAAATTTAGGTTGTTGCTGAGTTTGAAGAACTGCATGTTGCTGTTGAGGCTGTGCTCTCTCCACTGTATTCACTATCTGTCAGCATCATACAAACATATGCACGCACACACGGATTGTGTAGGAGATGTGCACTTGAGTAAAACCATGGTGCAGCAGATCAGAGATGGAAAAGATTTTATCACAATTTATTTATCCCTGTTCGCTCCACAGTCCACTTTGCGAGCTTGTTGTTAGCAATAAGCTGAAGGAAAGCTAATGAGCTAACTATCGCCTACAGTTTGTCGGAGTTCTCAAGCCCTTCATTTTTACTGCTTGATATTTGTCACAGTTTCTTTGGTCGTAAGATGGCTCTAGCTGTGATCTTTGTCCCTATAAGAAGCACGACCACCATTTTTGAGCTACGACGGATGATTTTTCTCACACTTGGGAGTCTTTTATGTGAAACAGCCAAAATCATGCAGTATACCCAGTAACTTATAGAAAGCGATTGTATACAAGATTGTGTCGTTTTGGTGATGACCATAAGTGAGGATAGGACTGTAGATTGACCAATAAACCGAGAGCTCTGGCTTTCGACTCATTTCCTTCATCAGCACAACACACTAGACTCTGACAGTAATGTCAAGTAATGTTAGTAACTAATCGCTCTCTGTGTTTTCAGCTGGCCGATCTAAACCGTCGACTCCCAGCTGAAGCGGGGCTGCCTCCACCCAAACCAGGACCTCTGAGAGCACGGGAGGCCCCCCCTCCATCCAGACCATCCCCCCACACCATCACCCTGCAGACCCCACCTCTGAGGAGCTTCCCCAGGCTGCCCAAACGACTCAGAGTGGTCTACTTTCTGGCACGCACTCGGCTGGCTCAGCGGATCATTATGGTGGGTTTTATAAAAGCAGACAAGACCTGAAGCAGAACTGGTTTATTGAGCAAAAATTAAGGCATACATTTTAGTTACACCAGCTATTCATAATTTATACCCAAAAGTAAATATATATACCATTTGCGCCTTGTAAAGCAAGTGAGGCAACAAGCACAAAAGCAATAAAAACCTTATTAGGATGCCTATGTGCACACTATAAGCATATTTTGGGGCAGTAGTGGCGTTGGAGTAGAGAAGGTTGGTGAAGGTGAGTGGTTCGATCACTGCTCTCTCCAGTTCACCCACCTTGCCTCCAGTGTCTGTGGCACCAGTGCATGAATGTGTGTGGTGGTATGTTTAGTGGTAGTCGAAGAAGCTGTTGGTGCGGTATGGCTGCCACATTTCCATCAGTCTGCCCCAGGGCATATGTGACTACGGAGGTAGCTTACCACCACCGGTCTGGTCAGGTCCAGAGTGGAGGAAGTGGAGCTTTATATTATTCTGATGAGTCAGGGACATCTCTAAGTCTGTAAACAGTTCTGCTTCTAACGTAACCTTTTTACCTCAGTGAGCTAACTGGGTAAACAGCTAGAACAAAAAAAAACCCTAATATATCTTGTAATTATGAGAGATTTTTTGTAGTTATTTTTTTCCCCTCTTAATTATGAGATAGATAGATCTCATAAATGTGATTTATTTTTATTTTTTTGGGTGCTCCCTTAAGGGTTCTCAGTCAGCAAGTGTTTTAGCGGATTTCAATGGCTGATGCTCTTCCAAACAACCTCATTGGGAACCACATAGGGAATGTGGATGAAGGGTGAGTCAGAGCAGGAATCAAGCTGCCAACCCTCTGGTTAGTAGGCAACCTGTTTAACCTCTCGTCACCCACATTTCATAATTATGACTTAATTATGAGATCTTTTGTTGTAATTACAATTTTTTTTTTTTTTTTTTGGTGAATGCAGTTGGCTTCAGAAGTTTTCTTGTGTAAGCAACTGAATAAAGTTTGCCACTCAGGCTGAATATTCTAAACAATTAACATAATTAAAATAATGTGCGCAACTATTTGACTTATAACCTCTTTGTCCTCTAGTACAGTGGTTCCCAAACTTTTTTACTACTTACTATACTTACTTTATTGTAAATGCAAATTCTCCTGAATTTTTATTATCATTTTGAGTTACATTACATTACATGAGTTATTTTACTTGATATTATTTACTACATATTTTATGTAAAAAATAAACTTTAAAAAGAAAAAATAATCTAAAATGTAAATGATTTGTATAACTTTTTTTTTTAAAGAAGCTATTCAAATAATATTCTTTAACAGTTTCACCTCCTTTTCATCAGACATGCTTTTAAATAGTTCAATATGCAAAAATGGCGAATATTTTCCTATTATCTCGTGTACCCCTAGGATTCCCCATACCCCTGGTGGAGAAACACTGCTCTAGTCTAGCCTGTCATTGTTAGTAGTCACTCAGATGTGGTTTTAATATTCATTCATTCATTCATTTATTCATTTTCTACCGCTTATTCCCGTTAGGGGTCGCGGGTGACTGGAGCCTATCCCAGTAACTTTGGGCCATAGACGGGGTACACCCTGGACAGGGGCCAGCTTGTCGCAGGGCTGACACAGAGACGAACACATTCATTCTCACTCTCACTCTCACATTCATTCACTAGGGTCAATTTAGGGTCACCAATTCACCTAACACATGCATGTCTTTGGACGGAGAACCCGGAGAGAACCCACGGTAACACGGGGAGAACATGCAGACTCCACACAGAGAGTTCGTGTGATGGTGTATTGGTCGGCCTGGGGCTCGAACCCACGACCTTTTTGCTGGGAGGCTCTGCCACCGTGCACCCCATGTGGTTTTAATATTTAAGCAGAAAGCCCATTTAATGCATACACAAGAGCCCATGTATTAAAAGCAAAGGAACAAGTTGAGCTGCCCTCAATCTCTGAACTGTCACTTCCTTCCACCCACAGGCTGGTACTGTAATCTGGATTGGTATCCTGGTCTACACAGACCCGGCTGGACTGAGGACCTACCTGGCTGCGCAGGTTTCGGAGCAGAGCACCCTGGGAGACCCCGGAGGCGGGAACCTGCCGCCACACCTCGGGGTGGCTCCTGTTTTCCGCGGCGCTGACCCCACCAGCACATTCAGTGTCCACCCACCTCCAGAGCCCACACCTCTACCGGAGAACCAGTCCCAGGGCCACCACGCCGCTGCCAACCTGGGCTCCCTCTCCCACGCACCTCCTGCAGTACCCCAGATCACATGGGGGGCAGAGGATGAGGAGGGCTGGAGGCGGCTGTCCTTCAGGCACTGGCCATCACTCTTCGGTTACTACAACATCACTCTGGCAAAGAGGTTTGTTCGATTGTTCGATGAAAACCCAAGACTTACACATGATACTAATTCATCCATTTGTGTGAGCTTCAATTTGCTTTGCTTCAATTAGAGAGGAAGGCTGCTCATTATTGAAAAAAAAAACAACATAATTTTATACAGTATAGAAAAACTTGTATGGGTTGCACTCTGGCAGAGTAGTTTGCAATCTTTCTCCTAAGTTGCCCCTAGTGAATGACAGTGAGAGTGAATGGTTGCCCGACTAGCTAGCAACTGTTCTGAGTGTACCCTGTCTCAGAATTATCACCACTTGTCAAAGCTAGTGCTAGATCAGGCTAAACCAAAAAAAAACAACACTAAATTTAGGACTACCACAAGGTTAAACCAGCAACAAATGCTGTAATAAACACGGTTTAAACTGAGGTTTCTTTATTTGGTCACACTGCAGTTTTATTTCAAATGTGTTTTGATGGATGAGTCCATCACTCAAGCTGAAGTCACTGAGGTGGTTGGAAAGCTCCTCGGTGGCAAGGCACCGGGGGTGGATGAGACCCACCCTGAGTACCTCAAGTCCCTGGCGGTCGGGGACAGTACCTCTGGACTGGCAGACTGGGGTGGTGGTCCCTCTTTTTAAGATGGGGGACCGGAGGGTGTGTTCCAACTACAGGGGGATCACACTCTTCAGCCTCCCTGGGAAAGTCTATTCCAGGGTGCTGGAGAGGAGAATTCGTCCGATAGTCGAACCTCAGATCCAGGAGGAACATTGCAGTTTTTGTCCTGGCCGTGGAACAGTGGACCAGCTCTATACCCTCTATCGGGTTCTTGAGGGTTCATGGAAGTTTGCCCATCCAGTCCACATGTGTCTTGTGGATTTGGAGAAAGCGTTCGACCGTGTCTCTCGTAGTGTCCTGTGGGGGGTACTCTGGGAGTATGGGGTCCAGGGCCCTTTGCTAAGGGCTGTCCGGTCCCTGTATGACCGGAGCAGGAGCTTGGTCCGCATTGCCGGTTGTAAGTCGGACCTGTTCCCAGTGCATGTTGGACTCTGGCAGGGCTGCCCTTTGTCACCGGTTCTGTTCATTATTTTTATGGACAGAATTTCTAGGTGCCGCCAGGGGCCGGAGAGAGTCCGGTTTGCGGGCCACAGGATTTCATCTGTGCTTTTTGCGGATGATGTTGTCCTGTTGGCTTCTTCAAGCCGGGACCTTCAGTGTGCACTGGGGCGGATTGCAGCCGAGTGTGAAGCGGCTGGGATGAGAATCAGCACCTCCAAGTCCAAGGCCATGGTTCTCAACTGGAAAAGGGTGGCTTGCCCTCTCCAGGTTGGAGGGAAGTTTCTGCCTCAAGTGGAGGAGTTTAAGTATCTCGGGGTCTTGTTCACGAGTGAGGGAAGGATGGAGCGTGAGATTGACAGACGGATCCGTGCAGCTTCTGCAGTAATGCGGTCGTTGTATCGGTCTGTTGTGGTGAAGAATGAGCTGAGCCGAAAGGCGAATCTCTCGATTTACCGGTCGATCTACGTTCCTACTCTCACCTATGGTCATGAGCTTTGGGTCATGACCGAAAGGACAAGATCCAGGATACAAGCGGCTGAAATTAGTTTCCTCCGAAGGGTGCCTGGGCGCTCCCTTAGAGATAGGGTGAGGAGCTCTGTCACCTGGGAGGAGCTCGGAGTAGTGCCGCTGCTCCTCCAAATCGAGAGGAGCCAGCTGAGGTGGCTCGGGCATCTGTTCCGGATGCCTCCTGGACGCCTCCCTGGGGAGGTGTTCCGGGCATGTCCCACCGGGCGGAGGCCCCGGGGAGGACCTAGGACACGCTGGAGGGACTATGTCTCTCGGCTGGCCTGGGAACGCCTTGGGGTCCCCCCAGTAGAGCTGGAGGAAGTTTCTGTGGAGAGGGAAGTCTGGGCATCTTTGCTTAGACTGCTGCCTCCGCGACCCAGCCCTGGATAGGCGGAAGAAGATGGATGGATGGATGTGTTTTGATGTGTCACATAGAATAACATAATATTACAAAAAGTTTTTTTGTAATATATATATGATGATATGAGAGTTAGATTTACAAGTACACAACCAACATTTTTTTATTGCCTTGAAAAACACTTAGGACACTTAAGCTATATCCTCACAAATGTTCATTTAAGTATTGTCTGTATACTAGCATGCTTGACATAGGAAAGACTGATTGGATTTGTGGTGCACTAATGTAATCCTTAAGAAAACAGAAAAAAATGGAAAGTTGTATGTGAAAGTCTCTGTGCAAATAGGATGCTTATAATTTGGAGGTCAGCAGAATAAATCTGTAACAAAAATGTATCATGGCTAATTATGGAGTTCTAACCACTTGTCCTCATTACAGAGATGCTCAAACAAGTGTTAATGCTAATGCACTGTGTAAACCTATCCCCTTCCAGGTACATCAGTATCCTGCCTGTGATCCCTGTCACCCTGCACCTGAGCCCACAGGAGGCCATCGACACGCGGCACCCCCAGGACACCAGACACCCTCCTCCTCCCCCCATTCCCAAAGTGTCTGCGGACCTCCAGACCGACATCACGCTCTACAAGTTAGTGCAAAACAAACAAACCTCCACATACTTTCTTTGTTTAAGAAGTGGGTCAGGTCCCTCCTCCATTGGGAGACTTTTTCCAGCTCTTGATTTTGAGCACACATGTCACAGCTGTTTATCTGCAGTGCATACCACATAAGGGAAAGATACAGTATCTCCTATCCAAAATAACCAAGATGGGGACGGCTAATATGTAGCAAATTTTACTGCTGAAGTCCGCGTTGTTGTTCAATCCTCCTCCTTGTTGCCATTTTAAGAACAAAAAAGTCCTGTCAGACGCATTTAAACAAACCTTGCACGTAACGCTGCAAGTTTATTAACAACCGGCTTTTGCTGCTGTGGCCGTTCAGAAATACAGAATTTCTCATAATTCTGGTGTTTTTAGAGCATCTCTAACACACCGGCATTTTTTTAATTTTTTTTTTTATATACTAGTTAGCACTTTTCCTATATTATTATATGTTTTTCGTTTCTCTGGAAATTAAACTCAAAGCAAGCAGTACCAGACTATTTTTTAAAAAGTAATAGAAAAATAATCTGGCATGGTACATTACCTTTCTATTCCTGTCCTGATTATGACCAGTCGCCCCAGTTGAGCTGCACAGGTTATAGGAGCCATGGTCGTCTATCTGGAAAGAGAGACTAAAATATGGTGTCAGATATTCATTTTCACCACCAAAACAAAAAAGATTTTTAGGTTTCACAATGAAGAAATACTGGATTTGCTAGCCACATTAAAAGTCTACAGAAACTATGCCTCCACTCCTTTCATATCTAGAACTGTGCTAAATATCACTGGACTGATTGCTATCTTATCTATAACAGAGCAGACAAAAAAGGTTTAGGTGAGGCTATCATGCAAATTTGCTGCCTAAAAATTACCATAACATTTTTAGCTGTCCCTTGCAGTGCTCACCTTGTGTATGGTGATTTATCTTGGGGTGGCAGATACTACGTGCTGAGCTTAGGTGAAGTCCGGGTTATGGCCTTGACAATAGTTTATTCCTTGCTAAGATAAACCTGAGACATAGAAGGCCAAGGCCATACAGCTGTTACTGTTACTCAGCTCTGAGCAGAATGCAACAGTGACTCTGCAATACATGAAGTCATTGTATATGATTGCTCAGGCTAAAAGAAAAGCTGAAAATTGCAGAAGAACGAAACAAACAATGGACAAACTTTGTCTTGAGGGAAGCTTTTCTACAAATGTGTTTACACACAAATTATACAGTACATCAGAGCTGAAAAACTTTTTGACCATAAGCATCAAAGGATCAAATCGTGATAATTTGGATGAAAAAATTACTATTGAAAATAGAGTAACGTTTCTGCTTGTCTTCAGAAGATAAACAAACATGGAGGACCACCGGCACTGTCAGCTGACTGTTTTGACTGTAGTCAGAGAATGTGGATGAAACCCCGGCTGAAGAGACACTATAAACTAAAGTTTGCAGTGTTAGCCGGAGGTGAGCTGGATGTAAACATCCCCTTGGTGGCGCATGTAAATATCAAACATGTTTGAAAGTCAAAGGTGTTATGAGCAGTATATATATTTGCTTAGACTGCTGCTCCTGCGACCCGGCCCCGGATAAAGTGGAAGTGGATGGATATATTTTATAAAAATTACCCATATCTACCAAGATATGATGTAAACATGTTTTAATCAAATATTAGTTTTACTGATATACTAATAACAATTACAAACATGATTTACATAATGGCCAAGTTTGTTTTTTGTCACATTTTTTGTTTTTGTTTTAAAACTACATTGCCATTTGTCCAGTCAAGAAGAAGGCCCTTAAAACTTGGGAGATGCAAATCAAGCCCTTAATTGTGCTGAAAATCCCTTAGTGTTTTGCCAGCCTTAAAAAGTTTGGCGACTAGTATTGGTGAGGTGGAATTGCTCATGCTTTAGTGCGCGCAATTCAAATTCCTGTCACAGACCTTTGTTTTATGAAAGAGGACAAACTTCTTTTATTTTTATTTTTTGTATGCAAGTCAAATTACTTCACTTCTCAGTCACACTCTGTGATTGTGAGCAACTTCTATAGCCACAGCTGTCCTGCGGCAGACAGAAACATGGCAGCCATTTTGTGCCCATGGCCTCTCCAACTATTCAGGTTAGTTGGCGACCATCTTTACCTGCTGAGCTACTGGAGGCCCTTTTTAAAACTGCAGTTTTAATAAGAACTATTAAACTCTCCCTAGCACCCACAGCTACCCATCACTAACATTCATTGTGAGCCAAAAGTTGTAAAACTGAAACTGTAAAATTGAAGGGAAAAATGAACAAAAAAAAAAAAAAAAAAAACAATGAAAGAACAATGAAGAAAAAAAAATATATATATTTTAAAAAATCCAAGTACTTTGACTCACCATAACCAAGAATATCAAAGTGAAAGGTTGAACATGGTTGAAATGCTGGGCAAAAAGTTCCACAAAAATTAAAAATATGTTTATTGCTGGTGTAAACGTCCAGTAATTTGTTTATCTCGGCTCTTGTTCCCCAGAGTTGCAGCATTGGGTCTAGCTGCAGGTGTTCTGCTCGTCCTCCTGCTCTTCTGTCTCTACCGCGTCCTGTGTCCTCGGAACTACGGTCAGAATGGAGTGGCCCACGGGCGGCGGCGCAGAGGGGACCTGCCCTGTGACGACTATGGCTACTCCCCACCTGTCAGCGAGATCTCCCCGCTGCTGCTCAGAGGACATAGCATGGTGAGTCAAGTTAAAAAGTTTCATCCTGCCACTCCTACATTGCATACATTTTTTATTGTCCATCTAGAACCTGGTAAGGAGACTTTGTGCTTCTCTTTTGTGTAGGACATCGAGTGTTTGGCCAGTGATGGGATGCTCCTGGCCAGTTGTTGCCTGGCAGGACAGATCAGAGTTTGGGATGCCCAGACTGGGGACTGTTTGACTGTCATCCCTAACGATACGTAAGTGTATACATGAATATCTTCCTTTCTACTGCCTGTAAGAACACAGTTCTGTTACCTCTGTCCAGGGCTTTATGTTTGCTGTGGTTTATGGTGAGTCTGTTAGCAGTATGGATTTTGTGATTTTTTTTTTTTTTTTTTTTTCTTTTTTTTTCTTTTTTTTTTTTCTTTTTTCAATCTACCAAAACTGGTACTGGTTGCTGGAGACTGTGTGGCATCACAGAGGCAAATCATATGGAGCCATTTTTGTCTCAATAAAATGAATTGATGCAACAGTAAATGTCTCAGTGCACATAGAGTGATTTAGTAAAAATCCCTAATTTGTGACTTGCATGCAGCGATTTTTGTAAGTAAATTCTAATTTGCAAATATAAATCCTGTTTGTCATTTATAAATCTGTTTTTCATGTGAATTGTTGAATCTGCATTTGTGGCTTGCTCCATTCATGCATTCATCACTTCTGCACATTTGGATTTTTTTGAGACAGTTGTCCCGCATTTTGAGACAGCTAGTTTTATTCACAAAAGAATTCCTGTTCCAGTGACAACCATTAGGGGCAGTGTTCACCAACAGGTGCTATGCTCTCAAAGCTTCCTGACTGCAAGTTAGTGGCAGGACAAGCACTGCAGCAAAAACATGTGGAGGTTCAATCTAACTGTATTATAGACAAACTGCATCTAATCTTTTAAACAGGGGTTTTAACTGCATTTGTTTATTTAGTATTTAAGTAAGCTGCATATTAAATGCCCTCTTAGGACCACTTAGGAGCCCACTAGCACTGAACTCTCTGTTTCCTGTCTGTGTCTGTACTGTGTCACACTGCATTTAATGCACTCAATAGTCGCTTTTGCACGGCTCAATTATAGGAACATAATGGGCCTAGTTCTGTAAACTGCTCACCTGGATTTACTTATGAAGTGCACAGCCCCAAGAACCTTCAGCTTTGTGTGGCTAACAGCCACCCTAACGGACAATCACACCTCTCTGTAAACCCCCCTCCCATGCCCTCAGTATAAGCGGACCCTCTCCTAAGCCAACAAAGGGTTCCTGGTGCTGGGTAGATCATAACAAAATCTGGGGTGGACAGTTCACACAACTGTTCTGGGCCAAAGTGATTTCTGTTCTTGTCCTGCAGCTAACTTCTCTGTTTACAAGCTGCTTACAGTGAAGAAATAGTTAGAAAATAGCCTCTGTTGTTGAACACAACCCCCAGTGGTCATCATTGAAATAGGAATTCTTTTGTGAATAAATCTTGCGGTCTCAAAATGCGGGATGAATGTCTCAAAATGATCTGAATGCACACAAGTGATGAATGCACGAATGGAGCAATCCACAAATACAGATTGGACTATTCACATGCAAAACTGCAGATTTATGGATTACAAACATGATTTATTTGTGAAATAATTGCAAATAATATATTTGCAAATTAGAATTTATTTGCAAAAATTGCTGCATGCAAGTTACAAATTAGGGATTTTAAATAAATAAATTATTCTAAGTGCATTCATTTTATTTTTGTATCAGTTCATTTTACTGAGATAAATATAGCTCCATAAAATCATTACCATCTGTTCTTGGCCTGGCCAAAGGTTATTCCTTTCTGTCAAGTTACCAAGTTTCAGTACTTTGTGGGACCTTTAATGTTCCTTTGCATGTCTGAATCAAATAAATAACTCAACAATCAACAATAAATCATACAAGGTTTTAACTTACAGCTAGTCATTTATTGAATATTATTGTGTTTTATGATTGTAGAAAATGAATTAGCTCACCGTAGGTATCAGAAAAAGTATCACTCAGGTACCAATATCGAAAACCAGGTATTGTTTGAGAGCTGGTATTGAAAAAATCTGAACAGTACCCAGTCCTAGGCAAGAGACACATAGATGTTTGGAAAAAAATTAACTACACCAGCAGACAAATGCCTATTAAGAATTATTTTACTGTAAGCTAGCAAGACTTTGACAAGAAAATGGCTTCAACCAGACATACCAGGAATTGACTATACTATATATCAAATATTGTGATAGTGAGACTCTTTGAAAATACAAAGGGATAAATTAAATGAGTTTTGATATGAGTGGACCCAGTATATTGGAGTTCTGATAGAAATGTTGTCAGATACGGTACATGATCTTACAGGGCTGGGGAGAGATGCTGACAAAGAGAGCAAAACAGGGAAGGGGCTTAAGAACAAAACACAACTGTTTTCACTTGTGAACAGTTTGTCTCTACAACATTTATAAAAAGTGATCTGGAAAATATTGTGGGAGGCAGTAACGTTCATGTACATTTTTCTATATTTTTAGGCCTAATAGTGAACCAAGAAATTAGTTAACTTGTTCAAAGTTGTTTTGTTTTGAAATTACCACAATCAGTTAGTGTAGTAGTGTATAATTTAATAAATTTAACAAGAACAAATTGGCCAAACCTTTAAGTGTCATTTTTTTTGTCTGTCAGGCACTCACAAATGCCACTAGAAGGCGCCAGTGTACCACCAGTGGTTTAAAAACAACGTAGCCCCAAGATCTTAAAGAATTAAATAGGTATTAAATTTAATCTTGTCACAATCAAGGCCTTAAAAGTATAAAATATTAATAGTAGGTATTACAGGGTTCCCACGGGGCATTAAAAAGCATTAAAAGTCATTAAATTTGATTCCAGCAGGCATTAAAAATTGTAAAGAGTTTTGAAGTAAAATCACTGACATTATTAGTTTTATTTGTGAATACAAATATATATATTTATAAATAATAATTTACCATTTTTGTAGCCTACACTAGCATGATAAGCACTAGTTTGCTTCCAGCGAGACCAAATCAACCAAAACACTTGATGTATGACTTTCAACATAATTGGTGCTTTATGATCTGTATTTTATAATACTTTAGTAAGTTTAAACAATTTAAGCTGCCTCGATTGTATGTTTGTGACATTAAAATAGTTAAAAATGGCATTAAAAAACATTAAATTATATACTTGGTGACACCTGCAGGAACCCTGTATTAAATTTTGTACATCTAGGTCCCAAAATTTCTCAAAACATGATGTAAATATTAAATAAAGTCACCACAATAACAAAATATAGTTATTGAAGAAATGTTATCATTAAAATTCATAATTAATTTATTATGTGCGCATTTTGTATGCGCACTGGAGTTCTTTCATCTGTATTAGACGTTTAAAATAAAACCTGAGTTTCAGAGAGTAGTACGGATAATTCCTTGGTGTAAAATTCATACAGATTATTGTTCTGTTGTTGATGATGCTGGCATTAATTTTCACTCTGAGTGGCATTAAAAGTTTACAGAAAACAAAACAATATTTTCCATTTTGATCAAATGTAGACCACACATGATAGTATAATATAGTAATGTATAGAAAATATAATACAATACTATGAGTAGCATTTCTTTTTTCCTTTTTATAGTGTTAGCTAAAATGTCAAAGACTCCACAGCTAAAGAAACTGTCTCTGTACAGGCTGAGGCGCAGCAGCAGCAGTGGCTGTTGGGAGCAGCGTGACGGGTGGGACAGCGTAAACGCGGGTCCAGATTTGGACTGTCTGGGGTCCGAAGGTCATGAACTGTCCCCAGGCACGGACATCCCATCAGACGATGAGGGCTACCCAGTGAGACGGCGCTCCACCCCAACCCGGCCCACCTTGTTCACCGACCAGCCCGACTTAACCCCGCTCATTGACACAAACTTCACCTCCCAGCCGGCCACCATCCTGTCCACCCCACCCAGAGGAGGGTTTGACTTCGGGGGGCTGGTGGAGCGGGCCTACCAAGAGCACGAGCCTCCGTCCCCCTCCGCTTATCCCAGCCCCTCGTCAGCCTCCTCCTCACCACCCACCGGAGCAGGAGTTCTGCTGCAGAGGAGGCCCAGTCTGGGAGACGCAGCAGTTACTCTTCCCACCCAGGACAGAGCGGTGAGCGGAGGGGCCCAGGCTGACTGGGACAGCTCTGTGTGGGCCATGGAGCTCCGAGGAAATTTGATCGCTGCTGGAAGGAGCAGCGGCAAACTGGAGGTAAATGAGAAAACGTTGAGAAATAAGGCTATGTCACATAATTTCAGTTTTATGCACTGCTGGTCATAAATTTGGGTATTCCATGTCCTTAACTCACATTGTAGTGCAACCAAATAATATACATAAAGTTAAAATGTTAAAATATTTTGACAAGAACTGCAACAACTTATCAAAATAGTCAGTTATTAAAATCATTGTCAAACTAAGTGAATAATAAATGAATCAGTATCTGTAGAATGTGTACATTAACTATGCTATTTACTATTAATAGAGAACGATTGCATGGCAAATACTGTTTATTTGCTGTTTCAGCCTATACAGAAGTCATTAGGTGGCAAACGTGTACTAAAGCAAATTTATGCGTACTTAAACTCATATTATGGTAGAATGTATTAATATCAGTTTCTTACATTGAATATTTATTTAATTTGCAAATAAAGTGCATTTTATTGTGTTATTGACTTGTGTTTTTTTGTCTCTCTTGTTCCAGTTGTGGGATGCTGTTGAAGGAACACTGCGTTGCAGTAATGATGACGGCGTCTCTGGGATCACAGCTCTAGCATTTCTCAACAACAGGTTTGAAGCATGGCATTTTTTATTGATTTTCAGAACTATTCAGTTTGTGTATGTGTTTTTGCTATGCTATGGGACTTGTAGCGTGTAGCGTGTAGCGGTGTCCTTACTGATAAATACCAAACACTGAGTCGTTGCTAACATACAAGCAGGCATTGGCATTTGGCTCAGGTTTGTATTTTATCACAAATTTTGATATTTGACACCAATTTAATCATCATCCAATCATTTTTATACTCTGACAAAATTTGTTATGTTGGTCCTGTTAAGTGACAAAAGTGTCCCCCTCACAAGACATCATAGTAATAGTGTATATTATTTTTTTCTTACTTACTTTTTTTGCATAAATCTTTTGATCAACTTTTGCCATGACCATAAATACCAAATATTTAATAATAAAAAATAAGAAAATATTTTTTTTAAATTTAAATATTTAATTTAGAATTGTAACCTTTTTTATGCCAGTGTATGTAAATAGCAATTCTTTTGTAAAAAGCATACAGATATTTTTTTTCAATATTCTAATACAAATGCAAAGTGGATTTCTCTAGGGATTATTAGCCTTGGGTATGTCAAAGATTACCAACAACACTGATGTAGATGGATTTGGGATTTATTTATTTATTTATTTTTTGTATTAACAAAAAGTTACAACCAGTTTTAATGGGTTTTATTTTGAGATGTTTTTTTAGATTCTACATAGCACAGAAAAAATTATCCCTAAAAATAATTGTTGTTGGACATACCCCAGGCTGTAATAATCCCCCCTGAAAAAATCCACTTTGCTTTGAGAATATGTCACTTATGTCACTAAACAATAACAACGCAAATTTTTGAAATTGGGGCATAATGGTTAATAAATGTGGGCCAACAGATATGTTTTCTCTTATAGAATTGTAGCAGCTCGACTGAATGGATCTCTGGATTTCTTCACCATTGAGATAAACAAACCTCTGGGGCTGCTACAGTACAGAGGTAAGACTAATAACACTGGTCTACAAGCAAAATGCTTCCGGAACAAAAGTAGTGAAATTTTTCTTGGATTAGGTCACTAATAAAGAAAAAGGAAGTCAGAAGTGCAGATTGGCTATAGTTTCCAAGAAACAGTATTGGGTCAAAATAGGAAATTTATGCAAAATAAGGCAAAAACGGTAGTTTATCAGAAGGTACAGTGTCTACAAGCAACCAGTTCTATCTGAAAGCTGTCTGCACATTCAATACATTCATTTTAATATGTCTAGAGTTTTGACAGAAAATGTTTTGTTTTTATTTGCAGAAATCTCTCTCTTGGAAGTGGACAAAATGCATGCATGTAGAGAAATTAAATAGTTTCAAAATATAAATATTATTTTTAAGCAAAAATGCCTAAATCTATTGTATAAACAGATGCGATTTTGATGTGAAACAATATCATTAAATATCTTGAATACATTAGCGAACCAGCACAGTTATCAATTGATTTTCAGTTCATCTTATCAAAATAAATGAGATTTAGCCACTTTTATCTCAGAAGCAGATCGAGCCCAAAAATTTGTAGACCAGTGTAATTACTACTACATGTATTTAGCTTACCATACAGTAGTATGCTACTTTAGTCAGACAGAGCTAATAACAAATGTCTCATTACAGGTGCTCCGGGACGAGTCAGCCTGCCCGCCTCACCGTGTTACAGCAGTGAGGACGTCATCAGCTGTCAGCTCACCCGCTCCGTGCAGTGTGCCCACCAGAAACCCATCACTGTCCTGAAGGCTGCAGCGGGACGGGTGGTGACAGGGAGCCAGGACCACACTGTCCGGGTAAACACTAACAGAAAAATGTTTTAAAATGGAATACTAGTGATTGTATATTTCGAAATACAGTTTATTCAATGCCTAGCTATAATTATTTGTTAACCTCAATTTATTTCCTTTGTCAGGTTTATCGCCTGGAGGACTCCTGCTGTCTGTTTACTCTCCAGGGGCACTCTGGGGGAATCACAGCTATTTACATAGACCAAGTGAGTAAAACAGCCTCATGTAAACAAAACTTTGGAGGGCAATTAGGAAAGCTGTAACATAACACAACTATATTCTGCAAAATCAATTTTTTCGAGCTTTCTATAATGTCTATCAAAAACAGACCTGGAGTTGTGTTTTGTTTCAATCACATCTGTTTGAGTAATCCTGTATTCTCTGGCACTGAGTTTCTGAGGCCTCAGAATCCTTTTTGTAGTAAAACTGCATCATACAAAAAGTTTAAGGAAGAGAGGTGCTTTTTTTATTTAATTATGCTCACAAAATCACAACCCTCTGCTCCCCTCTGCTTGTCTCTTCACCTGTTTCTTTATGGCAGTAGTAATTATTGAGAAAGCTTTTTTTTTTAGTCACATAATGTTTTTAAAGGTGACCAAAATTGGTTTAGAAATATGAATAAAAGCATAATATTGTACCTTTAACAAAAAAATTATAATATCAAAATGCTTACATATTACAACTACAACTAAAATATTTTGCATACACAGTGGAGGAAGCAGACATAGGCACTTACAAATAAACTAATAACATGAAAAATGGAGAAATTTAAATAATCTACAAACGAATAAACATTAACTCGGCTCACGCAGCTTCAGCCTTACGTATTCTGTTATGTGATGTTTTTGACTGTATCTGCTCTTCAACCTGTCCCTTTGCCCCTCAGACTATGGTCCTTGCAAGTGGGGGCCAGGACGGGGCCATCTGCTTGTGGGACGTCCTGACGGGAAGCCGAGTCAGTCACGTTTACGGTCACCGCGGTGACGTGACCTCGCTGGTGTGCACCACCACGTGCGTGATCAGCTCCGGCCTGGACGACCTCATCTGCATCTGGGACCGAAGCACTGGGATTAAGCTCTACTCCATACAACAGGTGGGCCCCGAAAAACGTAAACAGCTAACGGCTACAAGCTCACTGCATTTCTAGGATTACCCATAATGCTGTGCTGCATTTGTACGTAATGCTAAATAAGTTGTACACAATTATCCTTTTTATCAATGCATTTTTTTCCCATCTTCCAGGAGGTGGGCTGCGGGGCGAGCCTGGGGGTGATCTCGGAGTCCCTGCTGGTGACGGGGGGCCAGGGCTGCGTTTCCTTCTGGGACCTGAACTACGGGGACCTGCTGCAGACGGTGTACCTGGGCCCCAGTGGAGACGGCCAGGGCGTCAGGCAGCTGCTGGTGCTCGACAACGCCGCCATCGTGTGCGACTTCGGCAGCGAGCTCAGCCTGGTCTACGTGCCTTCTGTCCTGGAGAAACTGGACTGAGCTGACTCTGACGTCAGCAGTCACCAGGGCAGAATGTGCCCAATCACTTGATGAACATTTCAACGGTTTCAATGTCACGTAATCATTTGGCGGACCTCCAGATGCTTGCGAAGCTTATTTCGGTTTCTAGAAGAGCAGCGGTCCCCAACCAGACTGGTCAGAGTTGCTTGTCGTTAGTCTACAGAGAAATTCTTATTTATCAGCTACTGGAGACCACAGTTCAGTCCAGATAGCCCATTTTTCAGAAGGAAATAAACAACTGCTACGCCTCACAGTAAGAAGGTTCTGGGTTCAGTTCCCAGACTGTGTGGATTTTACATGTTCTCTCCTTGTCTGGGTGTTTTTTTTTTAAACGGTTCTTCAAGTGTCGCCCCCTTAACCTAAAACTTGCACAATAAACGAATAATCCTCCAGACCAGGATCCTGGCTCAAGATCTGGAGAAGGGTCCCCAGCATTGAAGAATGGGTCAAATGCAAAGAACAGATTTCTCTACGGGGAGCAATAAAGTTACCCATTTCTTCAGTGGAGCATCTTCAGGACTGTGAAAATAGTCTTATACTGCTCTATTGTTAAGACTAAAAGTTTGAGTACCTTTGTAAAGACTGGCTTTTGGGAAATGGTTGGTTTTCAAAAAAACAAGCTGGATGTTTCTGGCTTAAAGAGGATCCTCTGGTCCCCAGTTTGTGCTCTTTCGTGGCTTGGCCCTTGATGCTGCCGATGTGGGTGGGCTTTGTTTTGGTTTAGCCCAACCACCAAGAGAGAAAGATGCTCTTTTATTTCATATTCCTGCTGGTTTTTGTTCATTTGACAGCAACGCGAACCACAAGCTTTTCAGGGTCTCCTGCCTGAGCTAAAATGTGTTTGCGTGTGTGTGTGACGGCGAGTCAGATGTGTGTAAGTGAGTGTATACTAAACCTCTACATGGGGTTGTTTTATATGTAAAAGATTATTATTTATTGGCGAGACATTTTTAAAGAAGCATGTTTATTAATGGCTAATCCAAGGCTCTTTCAATGGAGTTTATTGACGCAGCAATGATGGCGCACATTGTCATATTTTAGGGGAGGTTTTTGCGGAAAATGTGAGTCATGGTGAGTTCATTTTCAAACAAAAAAACATGTCTGTGGTACAGCAAGGTGTTAGAGCTTCATTAAAAAAAAATTATATAAATAGTTTAATTTTACACCTTAAAAGTCTTGAACAAGCTAATGCTAACGTTCCTATATCCACGTCTCTAAAAAGTGTATTTATTCATTCTGAATTTCATATTTATTTATGCTTTACTACTGCTTATTACACAACATAAGCTACGTGTATTATGGCATCTGCTGTGTGCCGTCAGTGAGTAGGTAGAGAACATTAGTAAAAGGCTTTATAATTAGCTGCTGTATTTATCTTACACAAAGTATTA
This sequence comes from Bostrychus sinensis, assembly GCA_020698575.1. Taxonomy (NCBI): domain Eukaryota; kingdom Metazoa; phylum Chordata; class Actinopteri; order Gobiiformes; family Eleotridae; genus Bostrychus; species Bostrychus sinensis. The sequence goes on from CM036247.1 coordinate 38,081,291, forward strand.
AAGTGCAGACTGCAAGGCCACAGCTCACACATTTTGAGATCATATGACCAGCTTTCATTTTATTTTTCTTTGAATTAGGACAGTTCACATTCATCAACAAATCAGCAGTAAGCATCTATGTAAATATGCTGGAATTAGCACAGTAGCTAAAAATAAAATAAATAGCTATGGTAGCCTTGCAGGGACAAGGTGATTTCTCGCTAAAAAAAATGTCATAGATGCAGGAACTGTGGCCTTAATAGGCTAAACAGCATTAGCTTTCAAAAAGAATGTAATTATGTTCAATTAGGATAATACTGGAACAATGTGAAAAATGCATGAATACTCTAACCTCGAGCGTTTTTCTTTCATCTGCTTTCAATCTGGCACTAACACTGTTGAAGGGGCACTTTAATTTTTTTTTCTATATTGTCTTAAGTGAAATGCAAGTCTAAATGTATAGAAAGAGTGCAACTACATGTTTATGGTTTTAGAGTTTCCAAATGAACTCACTCATGGCTTTGAATTATTTTGTGGGCGTGGGGTGTTCAGGAGTGGGGGGAGGGACTAGGATTGGATATAGAACGGTAGATGGTGTATATATGGTTTATATCCTGCATCTATACGCCATGATATTGGCAAGGTCAAATGTGAAACTAACTTAGAAGAATGAAATTAAGAATTTTAGTTGCTACATATCCAACATTCTCATCATTTACTAATTTTTGCTTTATTCAAGAGTAGAAAAATCAGAAAAAGAATAAATTGGCATCAAACTATTATATTATTCCTTTCATATTCATACTTTTATTCCCCATTAGGGGTGACAAACTCCACTTGGTCAATATAAAAAGCTATGGTAGCTCAGCAGGTACACGCTGTTTTCTGTGAGAAAAAATTAAATAAAAACAGTTTGAACCTAACAAGGAAATCTGTTAACAAAAGAAACATGATCAATATGCATAATATTAATGCAGTGATATTTTTATGTAATACTCGTATGAGGTAAATCCTTGTATTGTACCTTCAGACCTCACTCATTTTTTGGCTACATAGATACAGAGAAGTGTGGCTATCTACTGTTCTGTATCCATCCTGCAGGGGGAGCTTTTGCCCCACGTGTGAGCTATATTTTCATGAGGCTACCTCCTTTCCAAACTGCTTGTATTGTGAAAATATTGACCTTGTGTTTACATTGGCTACTGTATTGTTATTCTAAATTGTGCCGGTTAGAGATTTCTTCAACAGCACATTGTACACAGTTTTTCTCCATTCCTTTTTGTTTCTATTTTAACTATACATTTTGCGACCACAGTTAGCTTGTCCTACAACCTGCTGCCTCTTTCTTAGCAAAAATGTGAACAAGGATATAAGTTTAGACAGGGCAGAGCAGCAAATCTAGTGCTTTACAGTGTATATTTAGTTTTTTACTTATTGTTATTATGCACCTAATACATATGAATGCATTATGTAGCATTTGGGCTATAGCATGCAGGTGTTAGCAAGACATTAGCAAAGCAGCACTCTAGGAAATCGCTCCTCAAATTTTACTGTATAGTTTGTAAATGGCACTGTATAGACGGGTAACATATTCCCTGTACAAGCTAATAGTCAGTACACTCCCAGTTTGGAGAAGCAGACGGGAGCAATCACACAGGCCCTGTGATGTGTGGAGCTAGTAAAACACACTTAAAATGTTATCTATGTGATTGTTTGATTTGGAAATTCCACAAATTTCTTACAAATAAAAAAACAAAAACAATAATTTATGTGGTAAAAGCCTGTCTGCTCTTCCATGCTGGTAGTGTGGTGACTTACTGTGTTAAATTACCAAAAGTATCTAGTATAACCACAATTGACAAAATGCTGAACTATCTCTTTAAAACAAGTTTACATCACCTGTGTTAGCCATAAACAATTTTACTTTCAATTAAGCGTAATTGTACTTACTACAATTGTCATTTTTAGTAAAAAGAAGAAAAAAAATGACAGCTTAGCAAATCAAAGCTTTCTGAAAAGTGGTCTATTTTGACTTGTTAGCTTGATGTTGTTAATTCTAATGCTAACTGGAGTTAATCTGTAACTGTCAGAAGCTATTTAAGTAACTGTGGAAGAGTTTTTCATTTCCTGTTGGTTTGTTGTGATCTCTCAGTCTTAAACTCTTAACCTTCAACAAAGACATTAATTGTAAAACTGTCACCTGAAATGTGCAAAAATGGAGTAAGCATTTATTTATTGTTTTGTTTCTGCTGTGACTGTTATGAACTGGGCAGTGTAAGTGAGTTGTTTAAAGGTGCATTGTGTGCAGCATCTAGGGGCAACTTGTAAATTGCAGATTTTTGTATCCCTTTCTAGAGCCTCACTTGTTGAGTATTAAGAAGGACAATGGCCACAATAGTTTGTGTGGAAGGCCTATAATTTTAGGCAATTTAAAAATATTGACAAATTTGTCTCAGTTTATACGGTGCACCTTTAAGACCTAAAACAACAGAATGTAACTTCTTCCAATGATACAACATTGACTCTGTTGAATGTAGAACAACCATTCACCCCGGCTAAATTTCAGCATATCTAAAAGATGGGCACGGCTAACGCTTTGTGTCGTTAATGCTAACACACACAAAGCACTTTGGCTTCGGCTTGAACAGAGAAAATGTGAGTAATTATTAGAGCTGCTTAAACATCTCACATCCGCAGCGCTAATTTGTAAGCACGCACACTGCACGTGCTCAGACAGACCCATGGTTTAGCTGAGATGCAGCTGCTACCCAATAGCCATTTGTTTATTTATGTCAGAATTATGTTGCCATTAATAATTTTTTAATTCATTCAAACCTTAATGAAAGATATGTAACGAATTCATTGACCAAGTAATTCACTTGTTTACATGGTTGTTTATTTAATTTACCCAATTAGGTTTTATTTTGAACCATAGTAATTGTGACCTTAAAAATCCATAATCCATAATACTGTCATTTTATTCGTTATTTATTATCCAAGAATAATGTGAAACACTAATAGTTACATTTTTAATTTTATTTTTAATTTAAAAAAATGTGTCAAAACCTTTTTGGACAAACTTACATTACATACTTAAAAAAAAAAAAAATAACATACCGTTTTACAAAGCAATTTGCTGATTACTTAAGATTATAAAAATATAAAAATTAAGAAAATTGTAAGATTTGAAATTTCTCTAATTTACTCTAAAAATACAACATAATTTATTGCTGAATGCAATCAATTAAAAACACTAATATTTATCAGCATGTATATTTTTTGCCATTTTTATTATGGCAAATGGCAGTTTTGGGCCTACATATATGGACAATGAAGTGAGTTCTAACAGCTGTATCTCAGTAAAACTTGATGGCATCTGCGACATGGCAGCCATTTTAATTTATTAGCTTTTGTATCTTCTGAACACCGTGAAAAAACTTTACAATATTTTTTGTATATTTTTTTCTTTTCTATATCTAACTGTAAATCTATTTTCTAGGGGGGTGGGAAGGTTGATGTGGCAATATTTTTTAAATTTTGGCATCTCATTGAATGTTTATGACCTTGGCCTTGTCATAATTCATATCATTGTAAACCGAAATGTGGCTCAATAACTGCTTAATGCAAATTTTTAGATTTTGCACTGGTGCCTACACAGTGACCAATATGAATTTGCATTTTAATAATTCCACATGACTTCAAAAGGAAAGTTGCAAGTTCCCCTTAACCTACGCAGGCAGTAGTGGAAATAACTTTTGTAAGCTAAACATTTGTACTAATTTTCAAATAAACAGGCTTTGATACAACAGTATATTGTCTACTGGATTTATTTTGTTTTTTTACAATATTTGATTTATTTGAATTACCACCAGCTTTTGGAATACTCTGACATATTTACAGTGTTACAAAGACAAAATAATCAAGTAATCAAGACGTTGGGGCGATGTGTATGCTTGGCTACAGCACTGTAAGTCAGTTTTTAGTTTTAACATCACAGTCGTAGACAATTATGCTGCAAAAAGAAAGCACACAAGATGAACAGCTGTTTGTACGTCAGCCATGATGTGTGAGTGGAGTGCATGCTGGGATTGTTGTGAAAATGGTTGGTAGTTCCAAAAATGTTCGACCCATCATAAATGCAAAAACAAAGCAGCAAAGATGCTCCACTGCCACATGGTACCAGCTCACATTTTTGTGAAGAAATAGCAAGAAATGGTGAAATTGCAACAATTTTTTTTTTTTGCGGTTCTTTTTTCCCCCATCTAGTGTCACCAAAGCAAATCATCTGCCTCCTTGGATGCAGTAATTTGCATCTGGCATAAGTTTTCCACTGGATGCCCTTCCTGATGCAAGCCTTTTCATTTATCCAAGCTTGGAGCTGGCACAAAGAGTACACTGGTTTGTGACCCCTTGTGGCTGGATTTGACAATATTTTTTTTGCATAATTACTGTCAATTTTGTTGTTCAATATGAACATTTCTCATTTTGACTGAGATTACCTGTCTGTGTTGACCATCTTTTTTGATAAAAACAAAGTAGCCACTTCCCATTACCTAAAATTTTAGTAAGGCTCTGTTTAATAAGACTGGACACAACCACCACCTATAACCACCCATTACAAGTATTTTTATTAATTTGTTAGAAGTCTATGTTATTTACAAAGTAACAAAAATGCTTAACCTGCCATCAAACATACACAAAACTGCTAGTACTGCTACACCATTGGTTGGAACCAGTCAATGTTCAGAGGAAATAATGTAGCTTTAAGCAGGACTAAATTGATGGTTGAGCAGGTTTGTAACATAAATTCAACTGAGCAATTCAGTTGGAAAGCTAAGCATTTTGATATGATTTATATTAAAAATCAGCAACCCCTAACTGGAGAAAAAAAATCTAGCAGGCAAATTAAGTAGCATTAGCACAAGTAAGCTAATGGCTAATGTAGAGCCAAATGGCACGAAATAGTGTTATGGAAAAATGCTGACATAAGCCGTGCTTTGTTAAATACTGTATACAAAACTACAATAGTTTGTGTGTATACCAAAGCAAAGCTAGCCAAGAGTGTTTTTGTTGCTTCGATTAGCAATTTGGCCTACTTTGTTAGTCTCTAGTCCTTTTGTGCAAAGATCATGTGGAAGCTAGGTAATGAATTGCCATGAATCCTTACCAAAATGATGAACTTTCTGAAACAATATGCATTTGGATCATTGCCAAATAAAAATATAGAAGTCAAAAACAAGTATTATTAGCATAAATATTGGTTAGGTTATTAGCTAGTGTTGATCACAATAGCTATTCCATATAAATATATACTGAATAGTTGGTACTAGAGGTTTTTTATCACTATGATCTTGTTTAGCTACAATTTATCATTTTACTAGCAGGCACCATTTTTAATGTATACGGGTGTTCCACTTTTTGCTGTCTCGCTAACTGAACCTAAATGGTACAGAAGGTTCAATGATGACATGGGATACTACAAAAAGAAGTGCCTATAAAAGAGCAATGATGAAAAAGTTAGTTATAATAGAGCAAAGCTGGTACCATGCGCAGAAAAGAAAAAAGCAGACAGAAGTGCATAGTGAAGTGGTCCCAGAAGCCACTAAAGGAAGGAGAAGCAGACGATCTTCAAACTCAAACCTAGCTATCGGTCACCAGGCACGTATCGGCGATCAACTCCATTCATTGTCTCATTCCCAGAACTTGGTTGGTGGGATTGGAAATAGCTCTGAGTGCTTTAGATGATGAAAGGCAACCATTGACATAAAAGAGGAGTGGACTAAGAAAATGGGAAGTCGTCATTTTGTTGGCTTTGGAAAAGGCTAAGACCAAAATAGTTGTGGTAACTGTTAACAAAGTTGCCCAGATGTTGTATTTCTGGAACACATCATACTTGCTCTGATTGGCCACAGCACATTATCTCCAATATTCTAGCAATATTAGGACATTTTTTACTAAAAACAATTCAGACAAACGAGGGGTTAACTGCTGTTTGTGTTTTGTTAAATAGCCCAAACGTTAGCAGTTAGCATTTGAAACCCCATGAAGGCATAAGAAGGGCTGAATGATTTTATTTTTTTATGATAAACTGTAATCAAATTGTAGTGAAGTTAGCTTTATCAAAAGCATTTACCCAAAGAATATTGCATTTCTTTATATGAAAATATTATTTATTTATTAATCAGTCAATCACATGGCTAACAGTTAGAAGACAAACACAGAAAACCAAAAATTCGTTTGTATTTTCAAAATAGCCGCCTTTATCTTTAAAGCTAGTGATTAGCCTAGCAAAAAGGGCTAAGCATTAACATGACAATTTAATTATGAAAAAGGTATTTAACGGTAGCTTTCCACTGTGGTAATGTAGTTTGTTAAGGCTAATGCTGCTGCTAGTACCCACGCAGCAACGGATGCTAAATATGCTAATAATAACCAGCCAAAGGTAGTGATATTAGCGCTGAAATATCTTTAGCAAAGTGACAGAAAACTGACACAAACACAAAGCATAGTGCCTGTGTGATGCCTCATTTTCTTGTTGATTGCAAATGAAAATTAGCCATGCACTTCATTTGAACATAAAACTGCATCTTTAGCTGCTGAAAGGTTTTCAGAGTTTTGGATAAAACAAAAAGGCACCACAACTGAACTGCGAATAGCTTTTTTAGGTCCAAAAAACAGCATGGAGCTCAACGGTAACCAACCACCACGCAGTTCCGGAAATACATTTCCCATTCGTTATCCCCATAGACTTTTAAAGGCATGACGGAGGCTAATCAGAAATGGGGTAACTCTTGACCATAACATTTAATTTCATATAAAAAAAAAAAATAATAATAAAAAGACTGAAACTTGAAAAAAGGGCAATTTTTTTAGGGCAATTTGATTATTTTTTGTTTAAAATAAAATGTGTTTTGGCAAGGAGTTAACCCCTTAGTTGATTAGCCTCAGTCAAACCTTTTTTTCCAATGGGGAAGATTACTTCTGGAAACAGAGATGTGTAGCCATTGTTGAGCTTCATAATGACATTGTACTAACTGTTAAAACTATTAATTTTAGTTTTTATTCATAAAATTGTCAATTCACTTTGATGGAGCCAAGCCTCATTTCTGTGTATGTTGTTGGGCCACTTGTTTATAGTCCACTCCTCTTTTACCGTCTGTTGGTCTGACTTAGGACTTGCTGAGACTCCAGAGGGGATCAAGGCTGCTCAGGGGGTCGCCCTCCCCCTGGGCCCTGGTCCCGTGCAGCCCCTGCCCCTCAGTGGGGTGCAGAAAGCTCTGTTTGGTCACGCGTTGCTTGCCCTTGCCGCCTCCCTCCATGGAGAAGGCCTCCGGAGCCAACGATGCCAGGAGCTCCAGGGAGGACGGGGCCGGGGCAGGGGCCACATCGGGGGCTGCCGGTGGAGGACTGGCGCTCGACTCGGGCTCTGGGACTGGTTCTGTTAGAGGGACGGAGGGCAATGCGGGGTCCAAACCGTTCGGAGGTGGTGTGTGGGCTTTCGTGGGGGACATGGTGGGGGTGGATAACGGCGGGCTGAGGTCAGGCGGGGAGCAGGTGTCGTGAAGTGTGGGCCCAAGACAGTCCAGGTTGGGGGGTAGGGCCTGCTCCTCAGATCCACAGTCCATGGACGGGTCGGAGGCGCTGGGGGGCCGGATGCTCAGCTTGGCAATGGTGGCCTGGATGGAGCTGATGGGCAGGTCTCCGCCCATCACTATGTCCTGCTGTGACTCCTGCCTGGAATATGACTACAAAACACAGAAAAACAGTCAGACAGAAGCAGCAACGCAAGTCTAATTTCTAGTGGATGGTACAAGTCAGGTCTTTATGTTACAGTTAACCCTAAACATGTTTGTTTTTATGTGTGCAGGACTGTCACCTCCATAAACGTCATGTCATTCAAGGACTGCCATGGTTCTATAAAACAAATAAATCAGCATTTTGACTGAACTGTTACAATGCAGGTGCCTTGCTTCTAAATTAACTTAACAGAAGAATTTGCTTTAATCCCAGCATTCTTATCAAAAAACATTTGTACTAAGAGTCACAACAAAAGGTGTATAATCTATTGGTTCAGAGGACTTGAAAGAGGCTCAGTGGTTTAGGGTCGTTAGAAGTCATTAGAAGACCCAAAACCACTAAGCCTCTTTCAAGTCCTCTGAACCAACAGAATTTAGTTTCAGGTTTAAAACTCCTCCTTCCTTATAACCAGCTCCTTCTTGTTCAATTTCAGAACTGAGAAAGCCTCTTGGATAAAGGCGAAATATCTTCAACTTTGAAAACCAAGTCCAGATGACTTCTTTTTAACCTTTTGTTGTGATTCAGTCTCACTCATTTAGGCTAAGAGCTGTAGGACATTAAAAATTGAACTAAACACAAAAAGTAAAGAAATTTGTGTTAATGTCTTTGTTGTAGCAATGCTTCTTAGCAATAAATCTTAGACAACTGGCCTGTTTTTTCCTTTTTTAAAGATACTGTAGCAGCATGTGCTCGTACTGGTTTGAAAACAGTACTGCAGTCTAAATCAGAGCAATGGTCTGTGTGTTTCCGCTTTTCTGATTGGACGATTAGCAATGCAGTTTTACAACCAAAACAAAAAAATTAAACAAAAACTACTTGCCATTATGTAAATTATATTTTTAATAGTTAATAAATCAGCTATACTATTGTTATCAGTAAAACTAATATGTTTACATCATATTTTGAGACACGTGGTAATTTTTATGAAATATAACAAATATTTTCTGCTCATAGCAGCTTTAAATGGTGCCACATTTGTAAGGAACAGTAATTTGTGGGATGAGCAGCAGTGCTGAGTATGTGCCAAATCTTCTCTGCCAATGCCAAACAGTTTTTTTGCTGTTGCTACTGACTCCTGTTTTGAGCTTCTGGTTCTGAATGGCCCGTAATGACTGCGTTTCACCACCAAGCCTGTTTGTGCAGGAGTCCACAACATGTCAAGGTATAAACTTGTGATGACGTTATGAATATTATGTTCAGCAATGAGTCCACATTCTGCCTACGACACTTCATAGAATAAGATCAAAGTGTGGAGAAGACACGAAGAAAGCTTTGGCGAGTGATGCAACAACAGTGCAACATCTTTTTGTGGAGGCAATCTCACCACAGAGATATACCGAGATGAAATTCTGCAACCAGTGGTAACGCCATATCTCCACAGTCTGGGACCAAAGACAACAATCACAGCACAGAACAGAGTTTATCAGAGAATACCTCCAGAATTTGGGATTGGAGAGGAAGGAATGGCCTGCCGTGAGTCCTGACCTCAACCCCACTGATCAACTTGAGCGTGCTGTTAGTACCAGAGTGGCAACAATAAATTGTTCAATTGCCAAAATGTCTTGTTTCTTTAGACTTCAATCATCAAATTCATCAAAAGAGTCAACCGCATAAAAAGCTAAGAAAATTTGGCAAATTTTTCATGGGCGCAACCCACATACTGATCGCTGCTGCTCATCCCATAAAAGCATGCTCTTTACAAATGTGGCATCATTTAAAAGTGAAACTAACAGGCTTTCCAGCAGTATAAGACATTACTGCCATGAAGGATTGTTATAACAAAGAAAGAATCTACCAAACACAAATTTTGTTTTTGTGTTTAGTTAAATAGTTACAAACTCAGTCTTTGTTATTATTTGAGGGAAAAAAACTTTCCTTTTGGACAAAAACTGTTACAATAACAATGCAACACTTTCTGAGTAGGTGTTGGCATTTTATACATTTTTTTGTTGTTTTTGGCCAGAGTGAGAATTTTGACTTGTAATTCTTTTAAAAGTAAAATACTGACTAGACTAGACCAGACTAAAGTGAACACACCACTTCTCAACTTCAAACAACATAGGACTAAATGCTGTACCTGTTCAGCCCACAGCCCAAGAATTTCCTTTGAAGCATAGTGTAAGCATAGAAATGTTAAAAAGGCTAGAAATTGTTGCAGGTGTAATAAATTACCAGTAGAGCCACAACATCTAATAAGGACACTATAGAGTATACTAAACAGATGGATCAGTACATTTCTAGGCAACGTCGCCGGCTGAAAAACTACTCCCTATTCTCTGAAAAGCAGATTTTTTTTGTCTGTTGTGTGTGACGAACCTTAGCGGCGGCAGAGTTGTTGGTCTTGCTGCAGGTGGCAGTAGTGATCCCGTGACGCTGAAGAACCTGCTCGGCATGCTTCAGAACAGCTTCATAGCAGAACTTCAAGTGCAGCTGGAAACACACAAGAACATCAACATATACACTTAATGTCCACAACACTAACAGAAGTGTCTCTGATCAACAGCCACGTGTTTATTAGTGACCTTCTCCTGCAGCATGTTCTTCCTCTGCTGTCTCATCTTCTTCACCAGCAGTGGCAGGTCTGGAATTCCGTTTCCTGCCTCCAGCTCCTGCACTGCCGCATACAGAAGGCAGAACGCCCCGGTGCGTCCCACACCCGAACTGACACAAAAATCAGGATAAAGAAAAATATACAATGATTACAAATGCTCAACTGCATAAACTGCATAATCTACTATAGAGGTGTGCAGAGTAGTAAAAGACAAGGAGCCAGCAATTATTACCTCAAAATAATATAACTCAAGTAGAAATAAAAGCGGGAGACATTTTCGGGAAACATCTCGTTTAAATTTAAGTGTATGGTTTTTATTTTTTAGGTGAATCTTTTTTAAATAGTGGAATGTTTTATTTTTAATTTAGGGTTTGTTTTTTCAGCCACTTGTTTTGAGTAATTTTTATTTTAAGTTAGGTTTTGTTTTTTTCATTTTAATGAATGTGGGTTTTTTTTTTTAGTTTTTTTGTTGTTGTTGTTGTTTAGGCTGGGCACATTAACGTATTACTATTACTTTAATTAATTAACTCAGACAATATTTTATCGTGTGTTAACGCAAGTAATGGGACGGTTGCGAACGATGCAGTTCAAAGAGCCAGCTTTGGCTTCCACTAAAATCTTACAACCGTTAATCATGTTAAATATAGCTTGTGAAAAATAACCGCTGCTAACACGCAGTGTTTTCAGAACAATTTTATTGACGACCAAAAAAAATGATGTTTTATTTATTATTTATTGTTGAAGATGTAGGTCTATCTGCTCTAGTGCTCTTTTTCAGCAAAATAATGATTATTATTTGGGCTTCAAGGATGCAGCATGAAATGGTGCTATACACTGTATATACACAAATAACAGCCATGTCAAAACAGCACATAATGGCTGAATTGTAAAAGCTTTAAGTGGTTAAATGAAGCACCACTGAGGAGCTGAAAGACCCAGAATGCATTAGTGATAGAATTAATTCTCAAAAATTCAAAAATTCAAAATCATGCTATTAATTTCATTTAAAGAATTTAATCATTGCCCAGCACTAGTTGTTTGTTTTTTTAAACAAGCTAAAATTGAGACATGGCTTTAATTTAAATGGATTTTTTTTTTTTAGATGGGTTTCTTTTTTGAGGCAACAAATTTAAAATCAGTATCCAAAAATAACTTTGATCATGCTCCTTTTTAAATTGAGAAATGTCTTAAAATGTTCATGGACTCATTTTTTGTGGGATGGATTTTTCTAGTGATGTTGCGCCTCAGGGCCACTGTACATTACTACACACCTCTGCTATTATTGAATCAACATTTACAGACAAGCTGAAGACACCTTACCTGCAGTGCACCACAACAGGTGTGTGTAAGGGCCTTTGGTGGAGATAGTGTCCATGGACCTCCTGGATGAATCGAAGCAGATTACTCTTACTGTCAGGGAGACCCCTAAGACAAAGAGGTCTCATTAGAATGCGAAGAAATAGTACATAGTAAATCATTAAGTATATAATAGGTGAAAATGCCGTACAGTTCGGGCCAGGAGGTGAACTGAAGGTGGACCACAGTGCGTTTCAAGCTTTGGTCGCGGTACTGCAGGCTGATCATTCGCTCGGTGTGTGTGGGCATGGTCTTCAGTGTGGTGAGACTCAGCGTGATTGGTCCCTGAGAGAGCTGCTGGCCGCGCTCCGTGGGGAAGTAGCGCAGAACCTTTCCCTAGGAGACAACAGCAAAGTCTATTAGTGCTTTACTGTATTGATATTGTATAGATTTTTCTTATTATTGATAGAGGCAGGTTTTTGTCTTGGTACTTTCTTTCATATAATACTTTTGACTATTTCCTTCGGTAGTTACCACAGTGAATCATCTGCCTTATAGACCCTTTTACGGTTTGTAAACAGAACGTCTGCGTTTCAAACACTGGTACCGGAAGTTAAAAAGGCTATTTTTAATGGAGGATTTAATGCTAGCCACTTAACATCGCAAATTATGAATAATCAAGAAAGGTTTGACAACTGCCAACCATTCGACCCCATGTGAGTAATATCAGAGCATGGTTAGAAAATTAGAGACTGTATTATGCTGAGCCACTTTCTTTAATGTTGCAATTAGCATCTATAATTAGTATATAAGCTAAACAATGCATAATTTACATTTCTTAATTCCAGTGTTGTGCAGGATGATTTAGTAGATTTTACACCAGATGCCCTTCCTGACACAACCCTCTCTGTATACATCCGGGCATGGAACCGGCACACAGAGTACACTGGTTTGTGACCCCTTGTGGCTGGATTGGGCATTTTATTTTATAATGAAAAATATTTTGTTGTAGAAACCATACTGTTGACGTACTCCCTAAAAAAAGAGCACATATTACACTTATTTTGGGCTTTTAAAAATAATTTTGGACTCCTTTTCATAAGTATTTCACATTTTATAACTCAAAATAATGTTTATGTTACTGGGAGCTGTTACTTTGTCTTGGCAGAAAAAGCTTAGTGTCTGTTGCCCCCTGGTACAGTGGGGGCACTGGTGGGAAATAGACAGAGTATCAAATAGCTGATTAGCATTGCTATTAGCAACATGATGCTAACAGATGGATAAATGAGCTGAAGGCTTCATAGTGATGGCAACAACGCTGAAATAATCAGAATGAGTCCGGGGACGGTTTACTGGCTTTAGAAATGCGCAAAGGCACTTCCTGACAAATTTTTGGCATATAGGGAACTAGATCTTAAACCAAAGTCTGAGTCCAGAATACCTTTTCCAGTTCTTGCTCTGACACCAGCATGACTATAAGTGACACCTTCTGCTCATACACCATTAACCAGAAGTCTGCTGCCGTCCCTGTGAGTGGGGCCTGCGTGGCGATAAGGCGGGGGCAGTATGGCGACAAGTCTTCCACATAGCTAGCATTAATGTAGTCGTCTTTGCCCGATTGCAGCACCACTCTGTTGACGTCGTAGGGCATCACGTCCTGGTGGCGGTTCTTCATTGTGTAGCAGCGTGCGATGGCGATGGACAGTTGCCTTGCGTCCTTTTCCTGCTGTTCTTGGAGCTCCTTCCATCGGGCATCCAAAACCGACATGCCCCCTTCAGCATCCGATGGTTGCTCTAGGCATTCCACTTGGGATCTGTAGCGTTCTAGCTCATGGTACAGACGAGCAACCCTTTCAGGAGCTTGGTAAGGGTCTCCCTGGATAAGTAGGACACCCTGGGAGTTCTTTTTACGCCTTTCTCCATCTTGAGGATCAGCTTTGGTGGGTTGGAGAACATTGGTGGGTGTTTTGGTACCGCCATGTTGGCTTTCGGGGCTAGAGGAGAGAAGGTCGTCGGTGCTAGAGTTTTGGCGCTGAAAGAGTGAAGTGGATGGTGAGACTGCGGAGGGAGAGGGGAGAGTGGGGTTGGTGGTCACCCCTGGAGTGGAAGGGGGTCTTTGTTGGGGGTTGAGACCCAATGGGCCTGGGGAAGGAAGGACTGGAGATGGTGACGGGGATGGAGATGGACACAGAGCATTAGGTGGCACCGGAGGCCCCCCCGGTGTGGGCTGAATCATGTGTTGTGTGGGTTGGATGTGGGGGGCCACAGAGGGAGGTGGTTGAGGGCCAGATGGGGGTACGCTAGCTCCAGGTGCAGCGGAGTACATCGGTGGGGCTTGTGGATGACCCATTCGAAGAGCTGATTGTTGGGAAGTTGCTGGTTGTGGTGCTAAAGGTTGTTGGGGCATGACTGGAGGTCCTCCAGGGTAGACCACTCCCCCGGTGTGGCCTGGTTGGGGCTGGTGAGGTGGGGGCATGTGGGGAACTGGACCCCTGGCCAAATGAACCTGAGGACCAGGTACCATATGAGTCTGAGAGACAGGGGTTATTTGTGGTCGTAGTGAAGGGTGCATGGGCTGACTGACTGGAGGCATGTAGTTCTGTGAGACTATGGGTAATGCTTGACTAGTGGGGGGCAACGGTACTCTTGGACCGCCCGGGATCTGCATCTGTGGGTGGGGGGGCACCTGTGGGCCAATGTGCTGCTGCTGCTGGGGTAACATATGTGGGGCTGGATGTCCTGGGGGCATGTGTTGGTTGGTATGGTGCAAATAGGGTTGAGAAGTGGGCGGTGCTGGCTGAGAAGTAGGGACTATTTGTGGATGGGGCACTTGGTTGGGCATGGTGGGGGCATGAGAGGGTCTTGGCATCATGTGTGGAGGCTGCTGGGGGATATACCCTTGGGGAGTAGGATAGCCTTGGGGTGGGTAGCCATTCTGTTGAGGCGTAAATGGCTGTTGATAGTGTGTGGGCATACCTGGCTGTGAGGGCATGTATCCTTGGGGGTAAGTCTGAGGGGCCTGTACAGATGGGTGAGGGGCAGGGTACACCTGAGGCTGAGGGTACTGCTTTGGTTGCTGCTGTGGTAGTGCAGGAGTTTGTCCAGGGGCTTGCATGGGTACCCCCGGCTGGGGCATGTATTGTGGGTATCCCCCCATGTGAGAGGGCAGCGAGTAGCCTGTTGAAGCAGGAGGAGGGCGTGGTGTGGGAGCGTAGCTCGGGATGGGGGCCTGAATGCTGTCTACTGTTGTTGTGGAGGGGCGCACCGGAGTGGGGACCACTGTTGCAGCCGGGGGTGCTGGGGGAGGGGGTCCATGATATCTTGGCACTGCTGGCTGCTGGGGCATCTGGGGTGGAGGCATCTGCTGAGGGGGCATCTGTGGTGGGGGCATTTGCGGGGGCATATGTGGGGTCATCCGAGGTACAGGTCTGTGTGGGAGGGGGCCCTGCGTCCCTGGTAGAGACCCAGATGTAGGAAACTGAGCTATACGGGCAAGGAGCTCAGGAGGGGGTAGGTTGGCAGGAAAGCGGGGCAGAGCAGCAGGTGGTGCCCCAGGCCAAGGCAGAGAGCTGCTAGTGCCAGGGGGCAGGAAGACCTCAGGACCAGGCAGACGAGGTGCGACAGGGGGCAGAGCGCTAACGTCGGGGGGCAGGCTACGCAGCTCTTCAGGGAGGTCACCCCCTAAAGCCAGAATGGCAGCACTGAGCTGTGCCAGCTCTGCGTCCTCCAGACTGGAACAAGCCGAGTCTGCGTCTGGAGCCTTGGGCTGTAGTGAGGGCTTGGCTGCTGTTGGTCGAGCTGGAGGTTTCTTTTGTTCTCTGCAAAACACAAGGAGGCAGCCAAATAGTCAATTACCAAAACCTTTTAATAGGTACTAAAACTAAAAAATATATACTTTGACAGTGACTCCATATACCTGTCCAAAACCGGCTTCCTTTCCTCTGCTCTGGTCTGGCACAAAACCTTGGCTCTCTCCAGCAGCCGAGACGCTTTTGCCTCCAGATCATCGTAGAAGTCCTTGCCCTCCTGTGACTTTTTCATCAGGTCTTCATAAGCTTCATAGGAGCCCACAAGTCCCTGTACAGTGCTGTTCCACTGCTGCTCTGTTTGGCTTAAGCCCTTTCGGACAGAGGCATACTGGACATTGGCCTCAGTGAGGGCCTTTAGGATGTTCTCCTGAGCGGCCAAATTCTGGTCAATGTAAATCTTCAGCTGTTCATATTTCTTAAGCTGCTCCTCAAAAATACGCTGCAAGCAGAAGATTACAGATGTTATTTAGGATCAATATAACATTTATTTTTAAAGGTACTGTTAGCAGCATGCGCGCATACTGGTTTGAAAACAGCACTACAGTCTGAATCAAACCAAAGGTCTGTGGGTTGCCAGTCTTTCCACTTTTCTAATTGGACAATTGGCAATGCAGGGTGTAGAACCAAAACAAAAAAATGTAAACATAAACTACTTTTGTAAAAAAAAAAAAAATGTTTATTGTGAATAAATTAGCTGTACCATTGTCAGTAAAACTAATACTTAATTCAAACATGTTTACCTCTTATCTTGGGATACATATGAGCCATTTATATAAAAAATATATACTTCTTAAAGCACCTTTAACATATAAAACAAGTGCATATACCTTCATATCTGCCCTTTCAGTGGTGACGAGTGTGGAGGTGATGTCATCCTGCTGGATAAGGTCTCGAAGCTGCTTTTCTAAAGAACTTCTCTGTTCCCTCATCTCTTGCACCTTTCCCAGGATCCGCTTCATTGTCTGCAGTCCAGCTACCTCCTCTGAACATGGAAGCAACATAATAAACAATAACTACACCGCAGCACCTACTGGGTTTATATAGTTCAAAATCTTTCAGTTACACATATTAGTACTAGTAATCACATTGTTATGTTTAAGCAACACTAAGGAGATGTTACTGTCTAAAGTAAATAGTGAAGGACTAATCATTTACCTAAGGCTTTACCTTGATTCAGTTTTTTTGGCTTTTAAAAATCAAAAATCTGGTGTATTATTTTCCTTAAAAGTGCATTTTATGCCACAGGCGACAAATGACAACAACAAATCACAACCCTTACTCATTCATCTTCTAACGCTTAATACCCTAAGAAGTCCTGGGTGACAGGAGCCTATGTCAGCAACTACAAGCCTTGAGCGGGGTACACTCTGGATAGTGGCCAGTTAGTTGCAGAAATACACAGAGAGCGACAACCATTCACTGTCACATTCACAAATATATGATCACCAATTCACTTAAAATGCGAATGTTTTTTGGCTATGGGAGAAACTCGGAATACCCAGAGAAAACCCACAGTAACACAGAGAGGACATAATGACTCCACCCAGAGAGATCATGTAATGGCCGGCCTGAGGATAAGAGCCCGTTTAGATGACATATTTTGCCGAATCCGCAAAGGTTTGATTGCGGTTTGTCCTTTCATTTACACAAGGACGGGGTTTCCATTTTCTGAATCCGCAATCTTTTGAAAACACTGGAGGAGGTGTTTGGGTTTCACAGCAGGGAGCCACTCGGAGCCGCTCCACTCTCATGTAAACTGTGAAAACAGCGTCTTACTGAAAACGCAACAGCCCCAATCTGAACTGTGATTGGCTGTCTGCTAGGGGCATGTCAGCTGAACCACGAGTACAAAATACAAGGCTTTTATGTCTTATACGTTCATATTTAGTCCAGTAACTGCCAGTAATACCTGTATAAATACTTTCTTTTATGTGAGACTTTAAGAGAATGGCTCCAGAAAACCACAAGTTACTTAAGTAGTTGGAAAGTTTTTACAGACCGGAGCTTTTACTCCCTCTGCTATTTACTCACTGAGTGGTGTAGAGCATTTGCGGGGCACTCAGTGTCATTTGCTGGACAAATACAGGTACTACAGTTTACTTTAGTTTTCTTCACACCTCAACGTTTTTGTGTAAATGCAAATCATGGGTGGCATAACTTGCATTTTCCTGGTTGTATAAACAGGCCCTAAATCTCATGACCTCCTTGCCAAGAATCTAGAGCACCAACCACTCTACATTGCTATATTTTGGACCACTCTTTACATAGATGTCCAGTTTCTTAATGCTCGTGTCATTACACTGGTCTTCAAATTCACAATCGCATGATTCAGGTCTGGACTCTCTGGACTTCAAGATGTTGATCCTGTTCCCTGCAAACTAATTTTTTTACCACTTTGGCTGTGTATTATAGGTTGTTATGCAGAGCCAGGGTATGAATAACCTCTGGGCTTAACTGTACAAACAAAGAAAGCTCACTAACATCCCACCCTCACCTTCAGTGAGCTGTGGCCGCGGCAGGGCCTCTTTCAGACTCTCCAGAGGCCCACCCAGCAGTCGCAGGTTGTTGATGTGTAGGTTCATGGCCCTATGGAGCTCTGTGTTGGTGAAGCTGGCCTTCTCGTGGACATCCATGTACTTCTCCAGATCTCTGCGGATCTCTGCCAGGGCCTGGGCCTGAGCTGCCGGGTGGAGCTCGGCAGACACGCTAGTCCCCACAGCCTCCTGGACGGCTCGCTCACCGGTCTCATCTGTCTCCAGGATGTCCCGGATCTCTTTTAGGGAGGATTCCACATCGGTGAAGACACCTGAGAGTACTGCAAAGGCAAAAGGTATATAGACAAAGGTTGATTTGATTCAGTTCTTGTGTTATTCTGAAGTGTTACAGCAAAATTTGTTATAAGAGAAATACACTGAAGGAGCACGACACTGACCCTGCATGGACTGGACAAGGCTCTTGACGGTGTCAGGCCTGACGCTCAGAGCAGCACACTTCTCCATCAGCACTGGAGGTATGTGGCTGTACATGTCCAGGTTGTCCACCGAGTCTGGCTCCAGGCCCAGAGAGTCCATGAACTGCCTGCAAACACAATCAATAACAAGATTACTATGACCTACACTTTACCTGCATGGTTAATATGATACATAGTTAAATGCATTTTTAAGGCATTGGACAAATCACTTTTGTGTTAGTGTGTGCAACTAAGCTTATGTAATATCCCTTAAAGATCAATACATTTTATCGAAGACTATGAATACGCTCCCATTGGCTATTGTTCTACATGACAAGTAAACATTTAATCAATCACGAGTTTTAGTCCTGGTTTAGTCCTGGTTTAGTCCTGGTTTAGTCCTGGTTTAGTCCTGGTTTAGTCCTGGTTTAGTCCTGGTTTAGTCCTGGTTTAGTCCTGGTTTAGTCCTGGTTTAGTCCTGGTTTAGTATATGTTTTGTTCTCAATTAGTGATGCATTTGTACATCCTTTTATTCATCCCTAATTTATCCCTGGGTATAGATCTAATTTAGTCCAGATTTAGTCCTGTTTTTGTACTAGTACTAGTCTAGTACTAATGTTGAAACTCTTCTACTAGTACTAGCCAAGTACCAAGTACTAATGTTGAAAGTCTTCTACTAGTACTAGCCAAGTACCAAGTACTAATGTTGAAAGTCTAGCTACATTTGCTTACACAGAGAAACAGCACAAAGAAGAAAAAAAAGAAAACAGGGTTCCTGCAGGGAGACAGCAAGTCTAATTCTTTTTGTTGTTATCATTTTTAAGCAGCTTGAATGAGAATAGAGTTCATAAAGCACCAATAATGCTGAAAGTCAAACGTCTAATGTTTGGGTAATTTGATCACGCTAGTGGCTACAAAAATGGTAAATTATTATTTATATACATATTTACATTCACAAAAAAACTAATAATGTCAGCGATTTTGCATCATTCATTCATTAATTCACCTTCTTCGGCTTATTCCCGTTAGGGGTCGCAGGTGACTGGAGCCTATCCCAGTAACTTTGGGTCTTAGGCGGGGTACACCCTGGACTGGGGCCAGCTTGTCACAGGGCTGACACAGAGACATACGCAAACAGACAACCATTCATTCTCACATTTATTCATTAGGGCAATTTAGAGTCACCAATTCAAGTAACACATGCATGTCTTTGGACGGTGGGAGGAAGCCAGAGTACCCAGAGAGAACCCACAGTTTTAATGCAGTTTTAATATTGTAGATTACTTACTCTAGTGTTTCATTTTTGCTGTCAATCTTTGCCATAACATCTCGTAGCAGCTTGGCCTTTTCCTCACTAAAACACAGAACACATATTAAATATCAAATTGGACATATATTACAAAAATATGGGAAAATGTATTTTTTATGAACTAAACAGTCCCACCTGTAGAGTGAAGAGGCTTCGTGTGCAGCCATAGGCACCAGTTTGGCAAACAGATCTGGACCGGTGACACTGGGGTCCGTTGGGTTCACCGGTAGAGCCTTCACCAGGGGGGCTCCTATATGCAGAGCAAGACACACAGAAATGATATTTTGATATGGTCAAAAGCTAAAAACATTTACAACCAGAAGATTAGGGAATACGTATGACTAAGCCAGGTTTGCTCCTGAGTTCATTTGGGGCCATTTCCTGGATTTTTTTTCCTTTTGTTTTAAACCCCAACAGCAATTTAAAGCAGAAGTACAGTGGAAAGAAAAAGTATGTTACACCCCCTCACTCACTTTACAACACATGACAACAACTATGAAAATGCAAAAAATATTTTATTGTGAAGCAAATTAGAAATATGACAGAAAAACACAAAACTTGAGTGAGTATGCAAAAGTATGTACCCCCTTTTAAAGAGGCTCCTAAATGCGACCCACTGTTACTCACTCTCAGAAGTTACAGAAATAGTTAGATAAAGTTGGCCTGACTGCAATTCAACTGTCATTATGCCACAAAACACAATTTGATTGATCATTACAACATGTAAAAGATAAGGAACCACACCAAACCTGCCTAAAGAGGACCATCTAAAACTCACAAACCGGGCAAGGAGTGCATTCATTAGAGGGGCAACAATAAGACCAAAGGTGACCCTGAAAGATCTGCTGAACCCCACAGCAGAGACTGTTGTATCTGTCCACAGGACCACTCTGAGCCATACACTCCACAGAGCTGGGCTGTGTGGAAGAGTGGCCACTGCTTGAAGAAAATAATAACAAAACATCTTTTGTGTTTGCCAAAAGGCACGTGGAAGACTCCCCAAACACAAGAAGGTCCTCTGTCCAGATACAATTAAAATGAGCCATCAATAAAAGATGCTATGTGTAGCACAAACCTAGCACCTGACTGTGGCCCCTCTCTAAAGTGAAGCCTGGCGCTGGCAGTGTCCTGCTGTGGGGATATTTGTCATTGGTAGGGACTGGGAAACTACTCAGAACTGAAGGAATGAAGGATGGAGCTAAACACAAGAAAACGACTCTGCTGTACTCTGACTGTGCTGTACAATGCATCCAATCTGAAGGAGCTGGAGCGGTTGAGCACAAATCCCAGTGATTTTATGAATGAAGCTCATAAACACTTATCCTAGAAAAGTTGGAGCTGAGAAAGTGGTTCTACAGAGGACTAATTTGAGGGGGTACATACGTTTGTACGCTCAAGTTTTCTGTTTTTCTGTCATATTTCTAATTTGCTTCACAGTAAAAAAATTTTTGCATTTTCATAGTTGTCATGTGACGTGAAGTGATTGATATGAACCATGATCCATTTAAATTCCAGGTTGTAAGGCAACAATAAAGCAAAAATGCTAAGGGGGGTACATACTTTGTTTAGGAGTCACTGTGATATGGCTAAATGAGTTGTTGCAGGATAAATGAAGGACCTCCTCATGGCGTATCGTGGCGAATAAAAAGAAATCGATATGTCCCGGTTAACCATAACAACAAGCTACCAATAGCTTTATTTCTTAGATTTTTGTCATGCAAGGTGACAGAAGTCAACTGGACTCATGAGTTTTTATGAAAATGCTTTACTCCAAAATGTAGGCGGAGCCCCATAGAGGGGGGAAAAACACAGCAAAGAAACAAGCAAAGTTCCATAGTTCCCCTTTAAGGCAGTCAAAAAGAGCTTAAGCTGAACGTTGATTACCTTTAACTGAAGCTAGTGTCTCTAGAGCGGGAACTGTCTCATGATAGATGAAGTCATTGTCCTTCTTAGCAGAGTTAAACCTGAGGGTGAAAAATAAATGTCAGGTTACAAGTTGTTAAAGAATAATAACCAGACCATTGTATTCTTGGCTTACTTTCCACCAATAACATCCATAGTGAATCTCAAGGCCTCTTGCACACTGTCAGGTTGACCCTATTAGAAAGCAGAAAACAGAACAGTACCTTAATAAATTGTTCCACAAATGTATTTTTTACTTATTGTCACATGAAAGTGCTGTCTCACCTTGGCCAGTTTAATGGCTTCATTGAGTTTGTCCAAGGAGCTCTGCAGATAGGCCAGCTGCAAAAGACACAATGTAAAATGAGTTAAAGCATAGATAGAACCACGCAGTTAAAAAAAAAGAACATACTAACCCGCTCTCCATACTTCTGCTGCTCCTCCGCCTGTTTTCCCATATGGAGCTGTTAGGAGGAAAACAATATTAGTTGAGTTACATTTTTTATTCTACATGAAAAGTGCACATGAGAAAAACTCCAAGCCACACTGCATGTAATATTAGAAATTATAAACTTAAAGGTCCAATAATATGCTGTTTTTCAAGATTTCTGAAATAAATCTGGACACTTTTGCATTAGTATTTAACACAACTAAAAATAGGGCTGGGCAAAAACAAAAAAAAAATCTTAAAAATTTAAATATAGTTTTGTATTGTTTTTTTATGACAATTTGGCATAGTTTTATTTTTGCATTAACCGCCTACATTACAACAGTAATGCAGCAGCGGTCTCACAGTGATATAAGTGAAGATATACATGAAAGTACTATTTTTTGACACTAACCAAAATTAATAACGCAAATGAATTGAATTAATTTGATTTATTGCCCAGCCCTAACTAAAAATAGTCTGTATTTATTGAAAATGTCTTCTTTTGGGGAGCTACTTTCTCTTTGCTGAAAAAGCTCAAATTAGGTGCTTTTAAGGTCCTTGAAGGCTTGAAGGACTTGCTGGCCACACCCACTTCACTCAGTCAGCCCAAACTAGCATTGCAAACACTGGAAAGTAGTACCAAGTTGCGGTAGAAAGAGTGCAGCTACAGTGCCCCTGCCTGATCTTCCCCTTTGAGTTCACATGTGAAAAAGGTTGGGAGGATCTGAGTCCAGATATGACAGCACTGAGCAAAGGGTAGTGGACAGAGCAGAGTATGATGGCTAATTAACACAGCTATTATCAACATGCAGCTAACAGATTAGCTGACTCCATGGCGGTAGTGGCAGCATACAGGAATACTCAACCATGCGTAAATAAAACAAAATACAACCCACAGTATGTTTTTGATGAGGAAACAACATTATACAACAAAAAAAGCTTAAAAAAGTAAAGTTAGCATAATAAGGGCCTTTAAACTGAATGAGATCCACTCTACTCACATGTGCAATAGAAGCAAAGTAATAGATCTTCATCTGGACCAGTTTCTTCCAGTCCTTCTGAATCTTTCCCAGCATGGAGGCGGTCTCAGAGTTCTCCAGAGCCCTGCACGCTTCTTTGTAGTAATCCACCACCTATAACAACAACACATTTACATACATCAATATCTGACACTCAGTTAAATTAACTACCAATATGAAGAATGATTTCACCTGTGCACTGATACGAGCAACCAGAAAACTCTTCCTGTTGTCCAGCATCGACTTCTCCAGGAGGCACTCTTGAGCTTGACCCTAAGAAGCAACCACAATATATCATTACACTTATCCATTATGCACATTTTGCCTCTATTTTAAAAGAAAAGACTTACGAGCATGAGGTTGATGTTGAGATTGAGGATCTGGTGGCTCATGTCCACGCTGAAGTTGTGACTGAAGTGGTCCCTCAGGTAGGAGAAGGCCCCGGCAGAACACTGGAAGTGGGTGCACGATACCTTCATTCCCTGGAAGATAGCAAAGGGAAGATAAGTGCGAGTTCCTAAAAGTATATTTACTTTATTTACTCTTAATGTAAATGTGGTTACCTCCTCTGAGACCCTGTTGTCCATGGCTCCCAGCATAGAGTGAAGGGCCCCTAAAAATTAGTCCACAATATAATATGAGTGACATTTGACCACTGACTGAAAATTAAAAAAAAAAACTCATAAAATGTAGGATATTAGCAGCAGCTTTGTAAAATGTGATGTTCATTAAAGAGGTTATATTTTTCAAAACTAACTTCTATTTTTCTAAAACTTCTACTGATTCCTCACAGACATTTGTCATTTTAAAAGGGCATCACATTACTAAAAAATAAGGACATAAAGCGTTTTTTCTGTTTCTGTTCAAACAAATGTGACAGAGCTGCACTCTGAACATTTTTTTAGTCACAATATTAGGTTGTAAAATGTGCAGTGCTGTCCTAGAGGTGACCAGGATTGGTTTAAAAAGATAAATAAAGGCATAATATAGCCCCTTTAAGCTGGGAATATACTAGAAAGAGCCAACTTTTAACAGCAGCAGTATATGACTCCAGTAACCTCTACACACCAGGATTTAACCTCTTCTGTAGAAGAAACACAGAGCACAACCCTCTGACAAGAAAATGGCCCCGTTTTACAATGGTAAAAACACTGATAATGATGACAAAAATCCTGGATCCAGACAAAAACTTTCAATTTGTTCCTTGGCCCATTATTGACCCTTTCTGAAAACCCATCTTCATTGCATTTGGGAGATGTCACCACACTGATCCCACCAGTACATATCACAAAGTTATATTGCATTACACTAGTGTCCCATAGGATTCTTATTAAATCTAAACTGCAGTTATCTCTGTTAAACAGCAAAGTTATGAGATGATTTTTTTGACACATACAGCAATGTACAAAAAAAGAGGGTACAAAACTTGTCCAAAACTTTATCTAGAATGAGCTGTTACTGCCAGACATTGATGGTGGGAAAACAGGACACTTACTGTAAGTCCATGGAAACAGACTTAATAATTATATGCAGTGTAAACAAATTACCCAGATTGTACAGAATGCAGGCTTGCTCATAGCTGATGTCCTCATGTGTAACAGTTTTTCCAGAAAAGATCTCCGTCCTGGGAATAGACATAAGAAAATTCTTGTTTACAGTTGTTTAGGCATGTGCCAAAAAAGTGTGCTGGCTCTATGAAAAAATCTATTTGATAGACAGTTGAGTTACAAAACACTGTCACCTTTTATCAGATGTCAAAGTTTACGATTGGATTTTGTTTACTTTGGAAGACATTGTTATCAAGCAGCGATTCTAAACTGGTGGGCTGGGACCACAATCTTGAACATTCTATTCTGCAGCGCCTGGTATATTAAGGTTTAGGTCGACTTTATTGCCCCCGTGGGGAAATTTGTTGTCTGCATTTGACCCATCCTTCAGTGCAGCTGGGGCAACCTGTCAGGAGCAGTGCAGTGCCTGGGGAGCCTTCTTCAGATCTGAGTCAGGATCCTGGTCAGGAGTACCTAGCTGGAAGATTAGTCTATTATGCATTTTTTTTTTAGGGTGATGGGCGAAACCGGCGCACCCAAAGGAAACCCAAAATGCAAATTCCACAGAGAAAGGGCCCATCACTGAACCCAGGACCTTATAAATAATTATACTGCTTATGTTCTATTTTAAATAAAACTGCATTTTGTTTTTATTTACTTTTTATACAGTATCACAACTATTTTTGGAATTGGGGTTGTATAGACTGGAACTAAAAGCAAAAATGAGTTAGTACAGCTCTCTAAACCCTTAGCCTTCACTTGTAAAAACAATCAAAAAGATACTTATTATTCCTACCATACACCACTGTTTAATTATTCAAAATGAAACAATATTATGCACCATGAATAATATATGAAGAGGTAAATCTGAATTAGCCGCATATAAATTTGATGGACCAGAACTGACTGCCCATAATATTGGTTTAGTGTGTGTATTAGCACCATGAGATGGGCACCGCAGCCTCCTGTCCCGGTCCCATGGGCACCCGGCTCTGGAGGTAGTGCAGCTGGCCAAAGTACTTCCTCAGAGTACTGCATCCCTCAAAGTCCCGCGTGACGTTAACTGCACTCTGTCAAAACACAACATCACACAATGAGTTTCTGTTCAGGGCGCATACAAGCACAAACAAGCAGCCTGTACATGAGGCACGGTGGTTTGAATATGAAAAGCAGTTGGGACCACAGTACAGTTTGAATGACAGCTTTACTTATCTTTATTTGAAATCATTTGAAAGTAAAAATAAACATGACACCAGTAACAAACGGCGTAAATGTCTATACTTAAAAGTAGAAGGTAATAATGACGTGTGAACTAAAAGCATATTTTAGTAACAAGAATTGGCTGGTAATAGTAGGTCCTGGGTATGTTCTTCTCCTTCTGAATTATTTATTGGTAAAGATACAAGTCAGAATTGTTTTGTGCTTAAGCAATTTTTTAAAAGGAAAACTACATTTTCTAAAATATTGTTTTACTTGAATAAACTTTGGATACAATTTTTGACATCCTATCTATTAACCACCAACAGGAACTTGGGAATTTAACAGATAAGTCATGGGAACACATATATTTTGGATGGAAGCCAACTCTAGAGAGAGTTCAACTGGACAACAAAAAATAGATTTTTTTGGAACCCTACTAAAGACATACATGAGCTGGGTACCTTTGTGGTGTCAAAAGAAAAGTTACAATACTACTGGTATCGAAAAAATTGTAGATTAATTAACACATATCAGAAAAAGTATCGCTCAGGTACCAATAAGTACTGGTATCAAAAAAAATCTGAACGGTACCCAGACCTAGACATACATGACTCAAAGTACCACTAGAGACAAATGCTGGAGAAACTGTGGCATGGTTGGTGACCACACCCATGTTTTTTGGGACTGCCCAAAAATAAAAACGTTCTGGGAGAACATCAAAAAGGACATCTCAAGGACAGATTTTCTCATGGATCCTCCCATACTCTAACTGGACTTGTATTCTAAGGATTTATTCTCCAAAGATCAGTGTTACAGGTTGCATGTCCTAATGTAAGTTGCAAGGAAAAAAAAATAAAAAAAAAATCACCCTAAATTAGCTTAAGCCCTGCCCAGCCACTATTGCAAGTGGATGCAAAAATTAAAACATCTCTATTTGAAGTGTCTAACTGCCCAACTACTATTGACATTTACTCATGGAGAGTATCTACTCTCTCTGACTAGTCTTCGGTTGGTACTTGAAAGTTTATGTTGTTCCCCCATTCTGCATTTGTATGTGTGTCTGGTAATCTCACTGTTAAGGCTTTCTCACTGAAAGCTTTAAGCCGAGGGGTTGGTTCTGCTCGCAGGACAGTTGGGTGTGAGTTGTCAGTCCTGGAGGACATTTATAAGCACAGACCTTTTTCTCGCTGTGATGACTTTGAACTGACATGCACCTTTTTTGTATTAAATGTTTTATTGCTGTATTTATTGGTATTTATTCATAACCTGTGTTTTATGTTTTTAGTATTTGCTTGTTTTACGTGCCTATATTTTAACCCCGTTTGTATGTTTTGTCTGCTAACTAACAGTGCATTTGAGCTCATGCAACTGTTTTCAAATGTGTTTTTTTTTCTGCAAATGGCAAAAAACCTGAACTGCACTTGTACACAGTTTTATGTACCTGAGCTCAGTTATTGTTCATTATTATGTTATTTGCCTGTGATTTTGTACTTCAAGACAATATAAGTAAAAAGAAATTGGACACACTTACTAACTGTAAAGGAGTAAAAATATCTTCAGTAGCAAAGTGGGTAGAAGATGATTTTGCTTTGAAAAACACATTCACACAGTCAACACATTCAACGTACTGTAAACATTACACTCAATATATTTTTAGAACTTCCAGCCTCTGAGAGTAGCCAAATTTTAACTTTAGGTTGGTTAAGAGTTTTTTCCATGAAAAAGGTGACAGTGGCTCGGGCAGTAAAGAGGTTATCCAATAACCAGAAAGTTGGCAGTTTAAGTCCCGCTCCTTGGGCAACACCCTTGTGTGTGTGACACTGGTTTATGAAGGTATCAAATCAGTACTTCCTTACTTCAAATGTTAGTGTTTTTTTGTTTTTTTTTTCTAATTCTGTGACTAATAACTATTGCCCAGGCTTTATCAATGCCAAACTGTCAAACTATTTTTTACATATTTTATTTTGAATAAACATAACCTCTTGATAATCTCTGCATAATTTTGGCAAATTGCTTTTTCATTTTTCTTCATGCTGTTCCTACCTGCCGCAGTGTCTCCAGCTTCTTCAGTTGTTCATTGTAGTTGTCTGGATTCTCTCCATAATTCTTCAGGATGAACTGGACAAGACAAAAACAGAGTGTTTAGCCCAGTACATGAAAAAAATGTCTCACAAATTCAATTTTGTTGAAAAGATAAAAACGAGTTATGTGTTTTTCATGTATTACTATTAGTACTTTGGAAGATGTCTTTTAATACCTTTGAATTAAAAAGTAGGCTTGACGCGTTCCATAATACTGTTCTGACTACTAATTTGTCAACTTTTGTTATTTTAGTATTAATGGAATTAATCATATTTTCTAAAATCTATTTACTTTTTTTGTAGCTCAGGTGGCAGAGCCAATCACCCTCTAACAGGAAGCCTGGTGCTTGGATTCCCACTCCAACCAATTCATTTTGTTGTTTTGTCCTTGGGCAAGACACTTCACCCGGCTTGCCTATGCATGTGTGATTTTCAGGGGTGTGACAAAATCTTGTGATCTCACAAGATCAAAATGTGACAAGATATATGTGAAGGTGAAAATCAGTGTCGTAAATGTAAATGTTGTTATCATTTGGCTGTTCTGCAAAATTCAAATAGTAAATGCCATTCATTTCAAGTTTATTTCAAAATGCACCTCAACAGTTTTACATTTTATTATTTTCAGGTGAATAAAACATGTTCTTTGCTAATTCCTTTAATCTTTGAGGAAGTCAAGGTTCATATACTTTTGACCAAGAATTTTCCATAACTTTTCCAAAACTGTTGACCAAATTTCCAAGACCCAAAAAATGACTTTGCATTAATAAATAGTATTTAAAATGTCCAACGTGGTATATTAGAAAAATAATTGCAATTTAATTTGTTAAAACTGAAATAGTAACTTGAACAAAAAAATAGATAAATAAATAAACAATTATAGCCTACTCACCATTAAAAAGATAATTATGCTTGGTAAGTTGGTACAGAACTAGTAGTGGCTGAACACTACACACACTGATTAAATTTCTAAAACTTCTCCAAAACTTGGAGTTGGAGAAACCTTTCCAGACCCTGGAAATTACATTTTAAAATTCCATGACTTTTCCAGGTTTTCCATGACTGTAAGAACCCTGGGAATTATTTTAAATAGTCTAAAAATCTTGTCTCGTGAACATCTTGTGTCTCATCTCGTGGGATTTGTATCTCGACACTACTGATTGTGTGTTTAGTGACAGAGGAAGAGGCTGTCGGTATGGCTTCCACATCTCTATCAGTCTGCCCCAGGGCAGCTGTGTCTACACGAGTACTTTACCACCTTGATTCTAGCCATTAAAGACATGCTACTGCCAATATTGAGATACTAGTTTGTGCAGTAAGCTACAGTACATAAAATTGGATGAGCAAGTTTACAACTAGACAACAGCACATTCATTTTAGTTGTTTTTTTAGTTGTTCATTTTAATTTGTTTTCTAATAACTCACTTTTAATAACATAATAATTTACTTATATCAAGCATAAGAGAAAACGTGTTTCAAAGCTTTCTTTGCCCAGAAAATGTATTCCAGAAGTGTCCAGTAGGTGGACATTTAAGGCAGTAAATTATTATCACCACAAGTAATCATTACAGAGG
The DNA here is from genome assembly GCA_020698575.1 of Bostrychus sinensis. Lineage (NCBI taxonomy): Eukaryota > Metazoa > Chordata > Actinopteri > Gobiiformes > Eleotridae > Bostrychus > Bostrychus sinensis. Next base: position 38,110,732 of record CM036247.1, read on the forward strand.
GCAAAGATCGGTTATTACTTCAACCAAGTATGACTTCAACATGACTTTTTCTCATTTGAGCTTCAAAAACTACAAATACTTGCCTAAGCTATTATTTTCTCAGATACAGTAATAGCTGGAGTGAAACATTTATATTGTAAACCATTTAGCTTCAGTACTCCCAGAATGCATTTCTTCACACCTTTATGTGCTTCAAGGAGGTGATGAAATATAGGTCAAGAGATAACAGTAGGGTGAAGAGAAGTTACTGGAATCCTAAGTGTAACTGCATGCAGTAAATGAGAGCAATATTCAGATTTAGATTTACTAAATCATTTTAATGCAAAATGATTATGTATCATTTTGAGATACAGACCAAAAATCCTAAGATTATAAAAAAACAAAAACAAATGATTATTTCTAGTAGATTCTTTATTAAAATAGAAAGAGTTTGTGTCTCAATGGAAAGAGCATTTAAACCTGAAGCAGAAGATCTTTGAGTATGAGTCCAGGTCAATCTTTTCAATTGCGAGATAGGACCAGTGCCTTGACAGAGTGCTAATAATAATTTTTCTTATTTTTACAATTTAGTGCATTTTTGTAATATATTTACAATCTAATATATATATAAAATACATTTATTTTGAATGTGACACAACAAATAAAAATGACAATATTATAATATGTAACTTATCATACTATAATACTATCCTATATTATCTGTTTAGTAACAAACTCAATTTTACCAAGTGTAAGTCACATTAAGGGACAAAAATATTTCATTGGAAACTTACCTGCCAGAATGGCTTTTTTATTCACACAAACAATGTGAACATATTAAATACTTCTCTTTCTACAGGTTTTGTATACAATTTTCTATTTTAATAAGACATATGAATTAGAGTAACTGATTATACTACTGCAATGGTTCTCAAACTTTCTACATCAAGTACCACCTCACAAAATATTTGGCTTTATATTATATTTGATTAACTTTGGTCGAAAATAGAAATTTACATAGAAAAATGCATTACAAAAGCACAGAACTAAACCAGGACAAAATCAGAACTACAACTGACCTAACCGGTAGTGCTATAGCGCCTGAGACAGGCGTTGATCTTGAGACTTTTTTTACAGTCTTGGTCTCGTCTCGGTGCAGTTTTATTTGGTCTTGGTCTCGAATCTGATTTTACTCAGTCTTGTCTCAGTCTCGGATGTGGTGGCCTCAGAGATTTTATTTACCAAACATTATAAGCTGTAATGTTGTTCGTCATAATTTTGGAGTAATTTGTTTTCTGGATTAGAAGAACTAGAAACATGATCTGTCTCTGTTGGTTTGTGGAGTCTGCTGCTTTAGATCATTGAAAAAATGATTTAGGTATTTGAACCACGTGAAAAGTCTCGAACCCTGAAAGTCTCTGCCTTGTCTTGTTCTCGGTTAACTCTGGATTCGTACTGGTCTTGGTCACAGCAACACTATCAGGACTAAATCACAACTATCAGGACTAAACCAAATTTGAATCAGAACTAAACCAGGACTAAACTAAGACTACAGCAGGTCTAAACCAGCCCTGAACCAGGTCTAAACGAGAACTGAACTAAATTTACCAAGGCCTGCACTGTCAAGTATCATATTAAGGGCCATGTATATCATCCTTTATTTATTCAGAATACACATTATATGCAGTATGAGGGGATGTAAAATACATGTAGATTACAGCATTTGTAAAAATCCTGGTCTCCCAAATCTCATGATGCTATACAAAATTTGTGCTAACTTTTTGGTTAAATTCAGGCAACTGACTAAAATAGCAGTACCTTGTTGTCAACCAACCTACAGTGGGTTTAAAAAAAGAGTTGAGGCCCATTGTTTAGGGTGACCAGATTTCTAGACCTAAAAGCTGGGACACATATTTTTTTCACTAATCACGGTGCATTTACAATTTTAAAATCAAAGTACCTGACCAAAGAGCTTACATTTTGATTTTTAATGGCAATTTATTAATAAAAATAATGACATTGTAAATAATTTTAGCGACAAAAGTCTTTAGACAAATGTGTTTTTAGTTTCCTATGCATTTCTGTTGGTTAAAATGGGGACAACAGGGACATGGTTTGTTGAAAACTGGGACATATGAGTGTTTTTACAGATACGTCTTGGGACATGGGACAAGGAGCCTAAAACTGGGACTGTCCCGGTTAAATAGGGAGGTCTGGTTCACCCTACCATTGTGGAAACGTCTAAGTTTCCATTTGTATTTACTTTGATTTTATAACCTGAATACGTTGCAAATTCACGTTAAACACTTAACAGGGAAATTCTGATGTTATTTGAGGTTGGCATTTCAAGCTTTCAGTAATGTGCATGTGACAATGACATCACCAGGCAAGATTTTCCTGTTGATTGTTTAGCTAAGGCCAAGGAAGAAGCCATGCTAGTTACTTTAGCGAGGTGTGCATAAGCTGTCACTGGACTGTGCGGTTTGGTTAGTTCACCACCAAAGTTAAAAAATAAAATAAAATAGAAGACAATTCACAGTTGGATGTGCTATAAAGCGTACTAAATGCTACAAGCTAACGTTAGCAAAACAAAGGCGGTGGTCAAGAAAAACTACTACTAATTAGCTAACTAGCATAAAAGCTACTCCTTCTGGAATATGCTCCCTGTGTAGTGGACAAATAACGGCGTAATTGTCGTCTATGGAAAGTCCTAGCACCTTTATTGGGTTATCCAGTTAGCCGTCTATAATCCGCGGACGTGAGCCCTGTTGCTCCTCTCTCGCTTCCCCACCCTGCTCACCTGCCTGACGGACGGGCTCAGCTGGAACTCCCCTGCCTCCTTCAGATCCAGCCAGATCATGGGCATACGGGGCACCGCCTCCATCGTGGCGGCAGACTGTGGGGGAGAGCTCTACCACGGCTGTTCGCTGTCAACACGCTGGTGCTGGTGGCGGTGGTTTGTGAGAGGTTATCGTTCTGCGAACACAAGCCTTTTCCCCAAACAACTATGTCATGTATCCATTTCCACCGGAAGCTGACGGCGCACGTCACTTAAAAGGGGTTTTAAAACGTGCCGCGGTGTTTGCAGGGAGACGTAGTTTGCCTAACGATTAGTTTTGCGAAATCTTCAAAACAAGTCAGTGGTGTCGACAAATTAATTTACCGGCACATTTTTTTAAACAATATGTCGCCAAACTAAGAATTATAAAAATAAATAAATAAAAACGTATATATCATATAAGATCCTGAACCGTTTATTGGCCAGTATGTTTACATACTATACCCACTGCTTTTTCAGAAAAAAATAATAATATTGATAATTTTATAAAATAAATTTCAAGAGGTATTGGTTTATTATTTTTTAGGCCCTGAAATGTGTCAATTTTAATGCTATTTTAATTTTTCCAGTAGCGTCAGATTTTTATGGTTTATAATGCATATATATCTATCTCTCTATCTCTCTATCTTTCTATCTATAGATAGATAGATAGATAGATAGATAGATAGATAGATAGATAGATAGATAGATAGATAGATAGATAGATAGATAGATATTTTCCCCACTTTAAATGTCTGTTTGGGTACCTGAAATATACATACAGAAAACAGTGAAATGTGTAACAGCGCTACCTGGTGGTCACATATACAAAGTAAAAACACTAGTGGTTCAACATGAAATTATAACAAAAAAGAAAATCATCAACTTAGACTGAGAAAAATATAGGTAAAAAAAATTGCATTTTCCATGCCTTTAATAGGACATTTTTGTTCCTTAGGAACAAATGTGTTGTTTTTCTGTAGCTTAGTCATTTTAGGCTAATTTAAAAAACTGAGGTGGCAATTCAAATTGTTTTTTTAAAATGATTACCTTATGGCAAATCATCGCAACACATCAAGAATGGTATGAAAATAAAAAGACTGTAGAATAGAAAATCTCTACAGTTGAGTACAGCAATATTTAGTGAAATATATTAATGACCAAACCGGATATGGGGGCCAGATAAGCCATTTCAGGTTCTTTTGACTTAAATTTCACATAAATTATTGATAGCCCAGACAGCTTCAAAAAAATTTCATCTAAAAAAACAAAAACAAATAGATGTTTAAAAGTTTTAATGCATTTGTAATCATTTATTATTTTTAGTATTCGACAAGCTTAATATAATGCATAATATATCATACATTTAATTATTTACATTTAAAACATAGACTTACATACTTTAGCCTACTGCCTGTGTTGAGAAAAAATGTCAAATGTCAAGTAGGTCTATGTTATTCCACTCCTAAATGCATTGTGCACTACACTTACATTATCTATACATTTAATGTAAAGCCTTCATCATAATAAGGTAACAATTTTAATTATTTGTTTATTATAAATATTGGAAATAGCCTAGGGCAGAGGTAGGCAACCCCTGGCCCGCAGGCCAAAATTGGCCCTAGGCCAGATAAAGTTGGCGCTTGTCAACTTTTTAGCTGATAACCACTTTTATTATTTACTATTACTTGATAGCATTTAACCCTGTGGAGTTTACAGTAAATAAGGCACTCTAAGACCCTATTTTCAAGCATGCAGCTCTCTGTCATGGTTTTATAGTTTTAGTTGCCTCCGACCAATAGCAAGCATTCTATCATGTGACCTCCTTCTCATGGTTACCTTTGACTCTATCCAATAAGTTTCCATTGTTTATCTAATTTGCCGTGTAAAAATGTAGCAAAATAGGGCGGGGTGCGGTTTGGGTGAGGATTTGTATGTATTTATTTATTTATTTAGGTATTTATTTATTGATCTATTTATTTGTAATAAATTAAATATGCTAATATATGTTCATTTAAAGCTGCCAAGGAACCATGACAGAAAACTGTATGTTCATTCTTGTGGCCCGCCACTTGATGGCTCAAAACTTATTTGGCCTGAATGCAATCAAATTTGCCTACCCCTGGTTTGCTGTACGTCAACTTGCTAAAACAACCACAACCAGCAGATGTCAGCAGTGTGTCTTCTCAAACATCATGTCAGAGCTGCAGCTTTGTATTTTTCCAAACAGAACAGTATTGCATGTGCGTAGTGTGGCCTCCTCAAAAAGTACTAAAAGTGGGACAAGGTGGGACTGACTTGCAATTGAGAAATAAAAGTTTTGATATTTCACCTGTTTGACTTACTGGTACTACTGATATTTAACAGCTGCTAGAGTTTAGAGCAGAGAAAACATTTGATGTGCTGTTTTTATCCCAAAAACACACACATTTTGCAAAGTAATGTCTTTGCTTAGAGTTTTTTGTTCGAATAAAAAAGGTGGAAGAGAAAAACTCAGGCAAACATCAACTCACACAACCTCAGCTCCATGAAGGGGCTGTGGTTTAGTACTGGTTTAGTCCTGGTTCAGCTCCATGGAGAGGCGTTTCCTTAAACACAGGGGTAGCAACACACCAGACATATATTCAACCCAAAGAGACAGGATGCAGTCAAATATTTATTCTGCTTTTTACACAAGGAATACTGACCTTACCTTCAAGCTCAACTTTTTAAAAGACCCACTGAGGACCAATGAAACAGTGGGACATTATCTTAATAGGATGGGAACAAATGCCTAAATGGCTGTGGGACATGTGGTCTCTCCAGTGTCAGTCAGTAATGTTTTTAGAGTGCAATTTCCTCAGAATGATACTCAGTGCATTTAATCATCTTGTCACTCCCAGATTTGCTTCAAAAATAGTTTGGACGTCTACATGTATGTATAGTTCAAACTCTTTTAATAGTTTAGGCTTTAAACTGATGTATGATATATTTTAACACTGAGCCAACACTATGTAACATTTTACAGTCACTAATGGATTGTTTACACAATGCATTTGACTGCAATGTCACAAGACAATTGCAGTTTAGGAGATGATCACAATTTGGGTCCTCAAATCCTTATGCTTGCCCATTTTTGCTTCTTCTAACAATCAACTTTGAGGACAAGATGTTCATTTGCTGCCCATTTATATAAATAATCTTTGTTTTTCAGTTCACCTGTCAATTGTCATAATGTTATGCCTGATTGGTGTCATGTGTGTCAAAGTGGATGTGTATAATCTATCATGTGAAATCACCTGAGTAAAAGAGATTTTGCAGTACTTGGTGGGATTAGCAGTAAAGAATGTGAGAATTGTGCTGCAGAAGCAACTCAGGAAGTTTCTTGTGGCTGTAGTGAGTCTTTAATCTGACAGGACACGAACGCAGCATCAAAGCTTCACAGAGCTGAGCATAAATCACACATCCTCCAAGGAGTACGGCTTAAGTAGTGCGCCAAACTGACATTATTACGTTACTGTTAAGGATTTATTTTCAGCAGATGTCCAGGAAATGGAGGTACACCCTCTTTAAGTACTTTGTATTTGTGTGCCATCAGAGGTATTCATCAGAGTTTTTTTTTGTTTTTGTTTTGTTTTTTTCCTGAAAATTTGGGGGAAAAATACACTTGAATATCTCTTTGTCAGTCTCTAAATAAGTAGAAGTTTGGTGGGGAGAGTGCAGAGTGCAATATGCTGCAGTCTTTTAAACATAATCAAAGACAAAAAGCACTTACCTCATTAACCTTTTTATATGATGTAATTTTACTCCAAAATGAAAAATATCTGTGAGGAATCAATGGAAACAGAGTAGTACACTGTTTTTTGGACAAATGATTGGTCAATGTTTCCTGGAGTGGGCGTGGGTTTGTAGGAAAGGCGGAGGTTCGTGGAACAGAGTGTTTTGCGGCCTCAGAACAGCCATGCCAGAGAACAGGCGTGGTTGAAACAAAACACAACTCCAGGTATGTTTTTGATGAGGGAACAACGTTATAACCTGATAGAAAGCCCAGAAAAGTCAGTTTTGCATCATATAGCTCCTTTAATGGGCAAAAATTAGATTATTGACCTTTGACTATCCCAGGTATAAACCAGAACTAAACCAGGCCTAAACAGTGGTCCAAAGTTCAAATTTAAGTCCTAACCATAAATAACAAATAACTGCTGAGTACCAATAGAAGTAGTCTGTGTGCTTACCTGCCAAACAGAGCTTCCGCTTCCGAGGTTCTGAAACAGGTTTGGCTTTGTAGTAGTACTTTGTAGTATTAGTAGTAGTAGATACAAGTAATACAAAGCCAATAAATGTTGGGATGTAATGGGATGTGAATGGAAAATATAAATAAACAGAATGCTATGGTTTGCAAATATCATAAAATCATATTTTATTAACAACAGACAATAAACAATATATCAGATAATAAAACTGATATAGTTGACTATTTCATAAAAAAATAGCTCTTTTTTTATTAACCTTGTGTTACTGTTAGTGCCTTTGTGTGTGAAAATGCTGAATAATTCTGTCTGTGTTAACACAAAATTTACCAAATTTGGGCAGGATTACCATTTTTATGGCATTACATGATTTAAATGATTCAGTGTGGAAAAATATCATTAATAATAAATCTATAGTACTTTTAAAAAGGTGAGCTATTTTGGTACAAAGGCAACAAATGTAGCTTTTTACATGTCCAAGATATGTCATTTTTTGTGTTTTTCTGACTGTGATTTATAATAGCAAAATGGCATTTAATGGGTTAAAATATTTTACAAATAATAAATTATAATAGTTTTGATGTAAATATACATTTATTAGAATAATTGGGTCATTCAAAGTGAAAAAAATATAAAATAAAATATTTTCATAGCACTTTTAAGTAAATGAGCACTTCTGGTACTAACGGCTCTAAGTTTTGGGCTGCTTAAGCGATAAATTTTAAGTTTATTGTTTCTCCCTCATTCAATCCTAAGCCTTAATTTTGTTTCCCTCTCTTCCTGACCACCAGGGGGAGCTCCAGCCTGGCCTTAGTTACACATGTCAGTGGGCACTGAGCAGCAGAGGGAGGTGGTCCAGTGCCTCCAGCCACAACACAGACAGACACCCCCACCCCACCCCCACTCCACCACTGCCACCACCTCTGCCACCCATCAGTGCACCCCACCAGAGACGCCCTGTCACATCGCCATGGAAACGGGCCAGACTGGGCTCAGACACAGCTCCAGATGGATCGGGAGGGACCGCACCTAAGAGACAGAACACAAAGACACGTGAAGAAGCAGTGACAGGGTGAGGAGACAGAAGAAGGACAGGTTAGGTGGAGGTGAGGATTTTGGGTTTGGTCTTGTTTATATTGAAGATGTCATTCATAACAGTACAAAATAATGAGTTCAGTCCTGAATATTAAAGTCATGTCCCATACCATAAACCAGGTTCATCGTTTCTTGTGTAATATTGAACATGTGAGACAACAGAACAGGAACAGTACAGAGAGAATGAAAGTGCTGGTACATTCTGAACAGCAGCAACATAATGACAGTGGAAGATACTAGATAATAGGATAAAAGACACAGTGTTCAGCCTGAATTGCAGATTTGCTCCGAAAGGCTTTAAAGAGTGTGAAGTGGCTGGGATGACATTCAGCAGCACTTACAAGTCTGAGCCCATGGTTCTCAACCGGAAAAAGGTGGCTTTCCCTCTCCAGGTTAGCAGACAGATGAGGGAAGAAGGATGGAACAGGAGAGTGACAGGTGGATCAGCACAGCGTGTGCAGCTATGCCGTCAGTGTACCGGTCTGTTGTGGTGAAGAGATTGATCTATGTTCTTACTCTCACCTATGGTAATGAGACTTGAGTTACAACCAAAAGGACAAGATTTTGGATTCAAGCAGCCAAAATAAGTTTATTGTGTAAAGTGGCTGGGCATCCCTCCCTTAGAGATAGGGTGAGCTGGGTTACCAGGTTGGAGCTCGGAGTAGAGCCACGGCTCCCTCACATCGAAAGCAGCCAGCTGAGGTGGCTCTGGTATCAGTTTCGGATGCCTCCTTGACACCTCCCTCTTCCACTGGAAGGAGACCCCAGGGACAATCTAGGACAAGCTGGAGGGATTACATCTCTCAGTTTGCGTGGGAACGCTTAGACATTCTTGGAATGAGTTTTCTTTATTATCAGCAGCCATTATTTCACTATTGACAAGCTGTGTAAACCAACCAATAGCTTTGAGAGTAAAGCCTAGATGAAGTATCAAAATCCTGTCTGTTTGTTTGTTTGTTGTTTGTTGTTTGTTTGTTTGTTTGTTTGTTTTTGTTTGTTTGTTTTAGTTTTTTTGTCTTCTGGCTAGTCCTGATTTACCTTTGGTTTAGTCATAGTTTACACCTACATCTAATCTTTCTTTTAAGAGTTCTGCTGTGTTCCAGTTGTCCTCAGAGGTTGGAAATAAGACCTCAGAGTGCAAGATTTAAAAAAAAACATACAAAGTGAGACATATGAACTTAATTCACTCTTTATTTACAAGATGTAGACTAATGAAGTTGGCTCATGTTAGCATTAGCTCTGTGTAGCATTATGTAACTCCAGATGCTCAAATGCCCCACAGTAGCATGTTTACTGGTAGAGCATGGACAGTAATGGGCAACCCATGGGAAAATACAAGCACTGTCAATATTATAGTAGTTATATTATTTTCCACTCTTTTGTGATGTTGGGCACAGCCATCTTATATTTCTAAACTCAGGGTTGCTGGGGGTTTGCCCATATTTAGAAATAGTATGAAATTTCTGGATCGGTGGGTGTTCCAATCGATATCTACAACTTGGAACTCAAGGACAACACAGCAATAGTCTTGCGTGTTTCTTTGCTGTTTTGGCCACTTTGTTGTCTACAGAGTTCCCCCCTAATTTTTGGAATACGATCTGAGACTTCAGGGACACTGGGGCAGTTATCCCAATCTTGCAAGGTTGGTTTTTCGCCAAGATACACCAGTATGAGTTGCAGGGGACTTCATTCACAATGCAACAACTTTTTAAGTCGTCACACTGACTCCAAAGCTGTTTAATTAGGTAGTTGACATGATGACAACTTTTTCCATAATTATTTGAAAAGTTTTGCAAAATAAAGTTTTTCCTCCTCTAAAATCTAGCAGTGCTACTACAAAAAAAATGATGTTTTATAAAGTTGTGTGTCAATGAATTTTAACTGCAAAATGTCTTGCAGTGTGGCAGCTGCAGCAAAAAATAAAGGACCCCATCTGTCATTTATAGACCAGACAGGCCTCTGGAGTTAAGGCTGTGAGCTAAAGGCCAAAGGAACTATTGATTTATTATTCATTTTAGTAAAATCCTTATTTTCTCAAATGTTTAATGTGTGCCTGTTTGGTGTCCTGCAGTGTGACAGCTGTATTTTTCACAAAATGACATTTCTGAATGTTAAAAAAAAATATTTTTTTTATGATGGGACAGGGATATAAATATTAAGTTAGCACAGTGGACATGTTAAATAATTTATTACAAGCACTGAAATGGCCAAATTGTAGTGAATGTCCTGCGGTGTGACAGAAAAAGTCACACTGCAAGGACAATGTCAAGTAATGTAGAAATAACACTGAATTGTTTATGAAAAACTCTCTTTACACTTTTTATACAACTGATTTATATATTTTTTTAATTTAATATTACTTGCATCCAACTTCAAAGTTGTGTCACACTGCAGAAAAATAAACAAACAAACAAACAAAAACAAAACAAGATGTTTCACCTTTAAACATCAACCACCCAAAAGTTACATTCTCCCTCTTTAAATGTCAGGTCATAGGTTCTAACCCCTGGATCCTTGAATTTGGGCAGAGTAAGATATACAGTAATATGTCCAGCCTCTATTAAAGATGTGCCTTAAATGCATCCTGAGAGTTTGTCCTGGTTCAGATTCTGCCTTCTTTTTTCTTTTTTTTTCTTTTTTTTTGTCACACTGGCAATACGTTCATATTTTGAGGACATTGTATTACATCAAAATCTCTATCTCACTTTCCCCTCTACAGCAGGTACAACATAATGACAGATGGACTGATAAATGTAGGGTAAAAGACAAGAAGACATGCACAGATAGACCAGAGAGAAGATGGAAGCAGATTAGAGAGACGAACGCTGAAAAAGCACAAGATATGGGAGTGGCAGAGATGAACCGAAAAGAATCAAATCTGAAAAACAGATTTGACAGAGAAGTCGTGTGTGAGAAGTGCTATTTGCATAGCTCCACTGTGACTTAAAAAAAAAAAAGCCGTTTGATGTTTTCTAAGTAGTCCCGGCGTTGCTATGGTTTCTATGGCTGCAGTCTCAGTCTCGCTGTAAAAGCCGCCAATGCCATGTTGCACATTTATAATGACCGCGTTTAGACCCCATTTCACAGCACATCGGATTAGAGACGGCTTTGGGCAGGCAAACGGTGCACAGTAATAATGCAAACAGAATTATTTATGAGGGAAACAAAAGAGAGGGCAGAAAGAAGACAACATGGATATCATGGCCTTAAAAGGGATAAATTATGCAAAATTGACTTTTCTGAGCTTTCTACAATGTTTCCAATGTTGTTCTCTCGTCAAAACAGACCTGGAATTGTGTTTTGTGTCATTCATGCCTGTTTGAGTAGTCCTGTATTCTCTGGCACTCAGTTTCTGAGACCTCAGAATGCTCGGTTTCCATAAATCTCCACCTCTCCCACGAACCCTGCCCACTACAGGAAGCACTGACCAATCAACTAGGCCTCTACATCCATTCTGCTCTCATTTATTTATCCAAACACAGTGTACAGCTTTATTTCCACTGTTTCCTGACATTTTTCATTTTGTAGTAAAATGGCATCAGACAAAAGGTTTAAGGTAGTAAAAATCTCTTTTTCTATATTTATGTTCAAAAGAGCCTAACAGAGCTGCACTCTGCTGCACTTTGCTGGTCTCTTCCCCTGTTTCTTTATGGCAGTAGTCTATGGCAGTCATTATTGGAAATGCATTATTTTAATCAGATGTTTTTAAAGGTTGTAAAATGTGCATTGCTGTTCTAGATGTGACAAAGATTTGTTTAAAAAGATAAATAAAAGCATAATATAGCTCCTTTTAACAGGGCAGTGTCAAATGTAACCAGCATCAGCCAAGTCTGGTCCACAACACATGATAGTATTTCCTTTAACTTTTAATTAATGAGCAACATGTCAAAAAAAATGTTAGGAAAAATAGAATATCAGGGTTTCTGCAGGTCCAATTTAATGCCAATTTTAATGCCATTTGTTACATTTTAATGCCACAAATATACAATTGCAGCAGCTTAAATTGTCAAAATTCATTTGCACAAAATACAGTTCATTAAGTACCAATAATGTTGAAAGTCAAACATCTGATGTTTGGGTAATTTGGACCAGCTGTAAGCAAACTCGTTCCACCTGTCTGTCACACTAGTGTAGGCTATTATTTTTACATACATATTTATATTCACAAATAAAACTAAAAATGTCAATGATTTTACTTCAAAACTATTCTAAATGTTTAATACCTGTTGGAATCAAATTGCTTTTTAATGCTATTTAAGGCCTTAATTTTTTGCTAAATTAATTTAATGACTTTTTAACACCCTGCAGGGATCCTGAATATACTGTATATGGCCCTATTATGTTTGATTGTTCAGTATTGCAATATAGCACTAAAGTTCACCTTACTGTGGCAGGACAGTGCATACTGATCCAGTGGCTTCAGGGGAAGCCCCCAACGGTCACACAGTGGCTGTTTCCCAAATGCCAGGATTCTTCCTTCATCAGTAAAAATGGCAAACATTATAATCACTGTTCCCATATTAGTCCATCTTGATTTTGTATGTTTTCCCATTAAAAACACACGTGGCATATTTATTGTGATTCATAATATAAATATTTGATCAAATATGAGTGGAGAAAGGCAAAGAGATAGGAATACTGTATCATTTCAAAACAATATATAATAAATGGGGAGTTTAAAAGTAAGGCGCAATGGAAAAAATCTCTGCAGCTGAAAACATCCAGTTCTTTGCTCTGTGACATGAGAACAGTGTCTTGACTCTAGCTCCACTTTGAATGAGCAGGACATGGAAAAGCAGTTACAAATGGAACAGGCCTGTCCCTCCTCACACATCCTGAAGCTCCTTCTCTCATTCTGTGACCTATTTTGAACTACATGCTGTTCACAAACTTTTTCAAGAGCCAAGACATGCTGTAGACATGCACACCATGCCATGTGTGCCCTGTTTTCTAGCCACAGATGGTATTTCCATGGTGTTAAGATGCTTAAAATATTTTTAGACAATCCCAAATTGTCATATGAAGTAATTTCAGTGAAAAACAACTCTAGGGTTTTCGTACAACTCGGCTAGCACTGTTCCTGCAGACTGGTGTTGAAGCATGTTTTTTAATGATCTCTTTGTTTTCAAATGGATAGTACTTAAGGTTTGCCAAATGTCTTTCCCCACTCTCTCCCCAATTTCCTACTACTTTGTCCTATCAATAATGTCTAAAAAATGGCCAAAGAATATCTTCTTCGGTCCTCTTCTAACAATCTGGAAACGCTTGGTCTCACAGTCTGTGGTGAAACCAGGAAGTGCTCCTGCATGATTCTAAAGCCCCTACACCATCCCTGGATTTCAGCACTTAAAATGCCGACAGTTTTTATTCTCTGTTTATTCCCACGGTTACCTGCAGGGGGCATTAGGCATTACTCCAAGCATATACTATTTTAAGATATAAAACATGAAACACTAATGGAAAGGTATTCAAAACAAAAAAAGCCTGAAAAAAGCATAATAAAGGACCTTTAAGTTGATTATTCCTCTAAACTGCACTCCTCCACAGCTTTGCCTTGCTCCATATTACCCAAAATGCAACACAAGTCTTTTTAGAAAAACAGAGGCACGGGATGTAGACAGATCTCACTGACAGTTTCCAGCCCAAACAGAACACAACACAATAAAAACCAGTCCAAATCACAACCACTAAATGTTAAAACGGTTATATGTAAAAAATAAAATAAAATAAAATAAAAAAATACACAAAACTTAACAACAGCACTAACAAAAGTAACACAAACAGTTCCCCACAAAGAGTGCACTGAGACAACCAAAGCCTTTCTAGTAAAGGTACCATAGAATCAACAACAACAAAAAAACAACATATATATATAAAATATCAATATGAAATGTGCACAAACAAACACATGAATCACTAAAACAATTGAACTGTATACAAGTGGAAAGACACAGCAGAAATGTCTATTTCAGTTTTATTTGTATTTTCTCCAGAATATAAATAAACAACACCAAAAGTTGTGAAAAACAGCCAAAATTTTAAAAACCAATGCTTTTTTTTTTCAGCCCAAGGTGTTTAAAAGAAGCCAAATTGGGTGGAAAAAAAGCCCAATCTGGCAACACTGGATGTAGTACAACTTAGAATAAAATTAAAATATGGAAAACATGGAAAAGCATACCAGCACTGTTTCTTTAAACAGAAAATCAGCCCATTCAAGAAAAAAACAGAAAAGTACCCAAAGACTGACAATGCAAAGAGAAAGAAATTTAATTTGAAAACCTTCATTCCTTCTAGACTTTGTATTTGAGTATTGTTGCCAGTGTCGTTCTACACAAAACCATTAAAACAAGACATTACTCTGTAGACTGTGTGTGCTCTTGTGTAGTATGGAGGAGGTTCCACTTAGTGTCAGAGTAGTCTCCCTCTGGACACAACTCACCACTATAGTCAGAGTCAACAAAACAAACAGCCGCAAGCAACAACAGCCAGCCAAAGTGTTCTTCAGCATACAAAAGAGGACGCCCACCGTGTTCCAGAGTGGAAATGGGCTCCTCGGGTCGCCGTTGGGGAACAGTGAGTCCCTACGAGGCCTTTGAGGTAGGTGTGACGTGTGTGTTTGAATTTGAAGTTCACCGTCTCATTTCTCAGTGGATCAGCTGCTAAATAATGCTTTTGTGCCGTCGCCTTATCAAGCCGGGGCAGATAAAACTGTTTTCCTTTGCAGACAAACGCAGAGGGAGATACAGTCTGTGCTGAAATGAGCTGTCAGGGAATGGCTCACAAAGAAATTCATTTGAAAGCTTAGACTAAATATGTTGTGGTAACAAGATTTGAAATACTATTATTATGATTAGATTTAGGTGAAGAAAGCCCTGTACTAGTCTCTCTGCTTTTTTGGGCACACATGTTGCTTGTTAATGCAAAGACTAGAGCAAAACAGTCAATCAAATAGCAGCAACATTTAGGCATGTTTGAGCTCGAGTTCGATTGATTCTGCTGAAGTCCGTGTTCAGTTCTCTGTGTGAGGTTTTTCTTCATCTTGTTGCAATTTTAACAACAGTAAAGTCCCGCTGACATCTGACGTAACAACCACATTTAAACAAACCCACTTTATCCACAAGTCTTTGTACAACTGGCTTCTGCTGCTGTCGCCCATAGAAACAAAACTTACATAAAGGGATACCAGACTAACTTCTTTGTGTAGAATAGGCTGGTCATACTAGGCTAAAAGCATGGGGCAGTGGCTGGGACCCCTCAGTAATTCTGCGCCCTTAGCATTTGCTTATATCACCTATGCCACAGGCCAGGTCTGAGTAGTTAGTTCCCCAACCAGTGATGTATAAGGTTTTCAGAGCCAAAATCTCCAGTCCACTGTTTGTGCAGGTCGGAGGTAAAAACTTGCCAAAGTAGCTATGTTTTCATCTGATCTGTTTTTTTCAGGAAAGGTCATGATTAAGAAAAGGAACATTCTTTTTGGTGTGCATCTAGATAACTGGCTACATGATTCTTTACTATTTACGCAGAGAAAAAACATAATGTCTGTGCTCTCTGAGAGGTTTTATTTTTTCATATTTTAGGTGCAAACACATACCAGGACCTGACTTATTTTTTCTTTTTGCTTATGGCGCTGTCTGTTGCATTTTTCATTTTTTTCTCCAGATATCATATGGAAATCTATTTGGATTCTGTAGCATCTCAACATTAAATCCTCACTAATCAATACACACTGCTTGCTTCTATTTACTCTCATGTCCCTTGCTCATAAACAAGGTATTAAAATAAGATTACACTGTGTGGCCTATACGGAAATTATCTTTATGAAGTCAATAGTGAACCTGTTTAATTAGACCGGGACTGCTGCAGGGACAGATTATGTGGACTTACATAGAGATAGATTGTATTTTGTATTTCATTCCATCTTTCTGTGCATTCTGTTGTGCTCAGGTGCAGCGTTAAGCAGTCGTCAAACTAGCAGCAGATGGAAGGAACAGGAAAAATTTGTTGAAAAGGTGAGAGACAAACATTCCCCCCCGAAGATGAACAGTAGAGTCTCAGGGGAAATGTAATTGTGTGACAGCAAACGAACGCAGCTGGAAAGGAATCCGAATTAGAGGCTGCTCAAACAGACTGTTGTCAAGAGATATGCATTTGAATGACAGGGTGTATAGGCAGAGGTCCATGGAAATACAGGTTTTTAATAACTACTGCAGCTATTTTCTCCTTGTTGAATAAAATTATAATTAATGGCTCTGTCAGTGAGGCTCTGGGTTTGGATATAAAGAACTGTTTTTAAAGGTGCTATATTATGCTTTTATTTATCTTTTTACACCAACCTTGGTCACCTCTAGAACAGCATTGCACATTTTACAACCTTTAAAAACATTATCTGACTAAGTGTGATTAAATAGTACTCTACTGGTGCCATAAAGAAACAGGTGAAGAGGGCAGCAGAGGGCAGAGATGTTATGGTCTTTTGAACAGAATCTGTGAAAAAGGTTTTTTCTTCCTTAAACTTTTTGTATGATGCCATTTTACTACAAAATGAAAAATGTCTGTGATGAATCAGTGGAAAAGGCTGGATAAATGAATGAGAGCAGACTGGATGTAGAGGTTCTTGTTGATTGGTCAGTGCTTCCTAAAGTGGGCGCAGGGGCAGTTCTAGGGGGTGGCCAGTGTCTCTGTAACTGTGAGCCTGTGCCTCCTAGTGGCCCCCCTCTGAAGAGTCCTAAATGTCTTTTGAAACTCACATTACATTGTAAATTTGTTTCGAGGGTTATCCTAGCATTATAAAATGAAAGAAGGGAAAAGAAGATATGTTTATCATGTTTACAAAGATGATATCAGAGTTATTTTTAAAATAAGTCCCAATTGGTTTACATCAAAATGTCTCATGTACCCCCCAGCAAAAGGGCTGGCCCCATTGTGGCCCCCCAGTTAAAAGTCATCTAGAACCACCCCTGACTGGGCGGAGAGTTCGTGGTAGAGGTGGAGTTTCATGGAATCAAGTGTTTTGAAGCCTCAGAAAGGCCGTACCAGAGAATACAAGGTTACTACTACAGGCATGAATGAAACAAAACTAGGGTTGCAAAACTGGAAATTTTCCATGGGAATAAACAGGAATTTCTGGGAATAAATTGGGAACTTACACAATTCAAAGCTGTCCCATGCCAGGGCAATATACTATAGCATAAAAAACACAAACACACACAATGTGTTTTGTGGTATATTGTGATAGTTTGGGGGCACAATATTAAGCATCATAATTCTTTATAGGTATCAATACATTTGTGACAACATCATGCATAATTAATGAGCTACATCTGTTCTGATGGCAGGCCTAGCAACACTAGTTTGGCTGCAGTTCCCAGACTGGCCACTGGGGGAGGTGCCTTTTTTTGAGCAGATTAAAGTAAGGTGGTGTTTTTCCACTGAGTAAACTGTGTCAGCTCAGCACATGTTCTCTCTTTTGAACAATTTACATTCTGTTTGACTGTGCCTCTGTAAAACAGGTGTTTGCTGTGTACTGAGGACAACTCTGTTGTAGTTTAAATTGAAATGTAATTACAGAATTGTATTGATCTTTGTACCAAAAGTTTAATTTGCTTATTAGCAATATAGCTGTTGGATTATATTTATTTATTTATTTATTTATTTATATATGGTTTCCAAATTTGAAAATTCCCAAAATTTCCAAGCTCAACTTCCCATGGAAAGTTTCCAGAACAGTTCCAGAAATTTACCCAAAATTTTCTGCCCCTTTGCAGCCCTAAACAAAACACAACTCCAGGTATGTTTTTGATGAAAGAACATTTAAACAGAAAAGTTAATTTAGCATAAAACAGCTTAATTTTGCCTGCTTAATCACATCTCTCATTAACGCATGCACATGTCGTTAGTGTAAAAATGTATGCTGCTATAGCACCATTTGAATTAACAGTAATGTGTAAAAGCTTTGATGAAATGTTCCTGGGCACTGTGGGGAGGATGACAGAGGAAACACCCCCCTCTATTCCCTCCACATGAGGTCTTCCTTGATTTATATTGAGCACTAACTCCTCTGCAGGAGTTAGGTGCTCTGGTGGAGGCCCTCCGCCTGTGACAGCAACCTGGGACTTTTTCTTGGTGGTTACAGTTGCACATATACATTACAGTAGTCATTTGATATTTTATTGTAGGCTATATGCAACTTACTGCTTTGAGATATATTCTTTTATTTTAACCTGCAGCCAGTTTCTTTTTGGCCGTGGAGGTTGCTTCTATAAAAATACACATGAATCACAGTTAAATTAGTCAGCTAGGCTTTTATCTAGTCTCATTTTGAGTAAAGTAAGTGGTGGTGTTTTTTCTGGACTTCAAGAAGACATCTAAAAGTGCTAAAGGCATTTACACTGATTACCGTGGTGTCTTTTTAATTCATAAAACTTACACATTCAATTTTTCAGCAGTTCTTTGCCAGACCGCCTCCAGAGCATTATTTATTGCAATGATTGTTCCTTTTTTTTTTTTTTTTTGTAATTATTTCTTTTCCGGTATTGTAAAGCAGCCAAAAAGAATAGTGCTTTGCCTTTTGGGCAAATTTTTATTGGTTTCGTCGCTCCATTGATCAGGGCTTTTTATGGACGCTGGGAGTGTGCACAAAGCGCTGCTACACAAGCCTGGCCTGAGTTAGCATTGATTATACATGCCTGGATTTCTTTTATGGAACTGCTTGTGGCTTAAGCTGGAGATGGCACTAGTTTCTGCCTAGCATTTTCAGATAAGCCTGGACTTATTTAGCAACGCTGATGGAATACCCTCTATATGACCTATTAGTGGATGGGGATATACAGTATTAGGCAGCAAGTCAGCATTTTGTTCTCAAAGTTAGAAGCAGGAAAAACGGACAAGTTGTAAGGATTGAGAGTTTGACCATGGCCAAACTGTCTTGTGAGGTGTTTCTGGTTTGCATTGGTCAGTATCTATCAAAAGTGGTCCAAGAAAGGAACAGGTTATGTTTGATTGTTGTAGATCAGTGGGTAAATAGAAAGTTCAAGGGCGTTTCCCAAATGCCATTCATGTATTGTGATGCCACCTAGTGGGCACTCGGGGTAGATTGTCTGGCCTGGCACGCCTGTGGGCCAGAGGACTTCCCGGTCAGGTGTCTATTTAAGTAACGCCCATACCAATAGTCAGTGGGTATGAGGTAGGCCCGAGACCACAGACCATGTGAAGACCACCTCGGCTGCTGGCACACTGTCTGCTCTGTTTTAGGTTTGGTTTAGTTTGGTTTAGTTTGAGTTATGGTATAGCTTGGTTAACTATTTTGCCACTTCGTACAGTTCTACTCAGTTTTTGCTCCTTTTACAACATCACACACTCATTCACCACCAGTCCTGGGACTGTTTAGTTTAGTGTAGTTATTGTTTGTGTTAATTGTGTGTTATGTCTGATAGTTTGTCTATGTTTGATTAACTGTTTGTGAAGCCCTTTGAAGCAGCTGTTGTTGTGATACTGGGCTATGTAAATAAAATAAAATTGAATTGAAATTGGTTAATTTAAGATTATTTTATTCTCTCTGGTGTGAACTCATTGGTTGCAACCCCCTGAGCCAGGGTCGTAGCAGTTTTAACAGTAAAATGACAAAAATCCCAGCTTCCAACAAGCTACCTTCTCTATACCAGCTGTTGCCCTGTGACTGATGGAGACAGCAGACATAGCAGAGGCTGTGGACAGTGTTCTGGAGCATGTGGTGGGTGTCATTGGCCTCAGGGGTCATCGCCATGGTGACGGGCCGACGTGGCTGCGGGGTGCAGGGGGGTCCAGCGGGTCAGAGCCAACTGTTCACCAGTGAGTCTGGATGAGTGGCAGAGAGAGTGGGCAAGTGCTCAGCTCAGGGCAGAGTTATGCTAATCATAACACAATATGGACTTATGATTCTGCATGTGTTACTGTAAATGTGTATTGTTATATTTGGTAAACAACACATATTTGAGTACAAATACTGTTACTTCAAATGACACGTAGTAGTAAAGTAGCTGACAAAATTAAGTAAAAGTATCAAATGTAATTTTTACACTACTGCTACCACTACTACTACAACTATTACTAATACTAATAGTACTGCTATCATCACCTACTACCACTCTCAAGGAAGACACTACTAGCACTACAACAACTTCTACTACAAGTACCACTACTACATCTACTACCACTTCTACCACTACTAATTTTACTACAGCTCAAATAAAAGTACAATTACTTATAATGATTTCTTGAGGAAAACTAACCAGTAGCAGTTGACAATGTTACCACTCCTATGACTGCTACTACTTTTACTACCACCATACTACTATTTATATTTTACACTGTGCTCAAGCCTTTTTAGAATTAGTTTTGTAAGTGGAGCACAGTGCGCTGAAAGTTTTATGTTCATTTCTAATCATTTTGTATATGTATGCAGAATTGTAAGTATCAGATATGCATATTCCATGTATTTTGGAAAAATATGGATATAATAACTATGAGACAGCTTGCCTCTTGCAGAGCAGGTGTAGAGCTGTAGATTTTGGCAGAGAGCAGTGTCATGCTGTTAGGTTTGGCAAAACACACAGTTTCAGGCCCAATCTTCTCCTCATGATTTAATCCTGCTTTTACTCAGCCGAAAATATCATCAGTATTCTATGATTTATTGAAAATTGCTGTATTTTTAAACTACATCTCATATTAATGTATGTCTGATGTTTAATAATCTATTTCAGTCAAGTAGAGCTGGATTTTGTGATCTACAAAAACTGTACTGCAGTGAATTGAGACATGATCCTGAGGGGACCCTGTTACAAGAATAATGTCCAGACATGCTCCTGAGGGGACCCTAAAATAATCTCTAGACAGCATCCTTTGGGGTCCCTAGTACAGGAATAATGTCCGGAAATGCTCCTGAGGGGACACTAGCATAATCTTCAGTCATGGTCCTGAGGCGATATCATGTCACAACATGATCCCAAGGGGTCCTTGTAATGGTTTACTATACTTAATGAACATGATCCTGAAAGGACCTACAGGTCCTGACATAATCCTTGTGTAATGTTGTGAAATTAATCTGAGGGGATTATAATATAATGTCCAGACATGATCCTAAGGGGACCATAGTATAATGTGCAGACATGATCCGGAGGGGATCCTAGTACAGGTATAATGTCCGGACATTCTTTGGGGACCCTAGAGCTGGTATAATGTACAAACATGATCCTGAGGGGACCCTGCCATAACCTTGAGACATGAACCTGAGGAGACCCTAATATGATGTCCAGACATAATCCTGGGGGGGACCTTAGTTTAATCTCCAGACATTATCCTGAGGGAGTCTTGTTTAATCTTATGATCTCATGATTCCACAGGCACAATACAGGCGCAATATCCAGTAACTTAGCTTCATCATTGCAGAGAAGTTGTCTCATTAGCTGCTAGCCTTGTGTTATGAACCATGCTACAGTAATTAGCCATCATACCCTGCTCTGTCCACCTCCTGTTGCTCGATAAAAGCACTCAGACATTCTCCTCACATCTGAAGTCCTACCTCCCAACTTTATTTTTCGACACAAAGAGCTGTCAACAGACTATTTGAACTCTGTACTTTGAACCACGATAACTCACCATGGTGACGATAAGTAAAATCCCTCAGATAAGAGGCAATTTTTCCACTTTGCAGAAGGTCAGTGGAGGTCATGAGCAGCTGGAACAGCAGCTGAAGGAAGCCCAGGAGCTGCATCACACACACACACACACACACATACACACACACACACTTACACAAACACTACTATAACAGATTCATATACAGTTGTGGGGGGAAGAGCAGTGAGACGTCTGGAAATATTACAGTCATCAAGGAGACGCAGGGAGCAGCAGGAGGCAGAGGGTACAGAGACGTATAGAGAGGACAGATCTGAAAGGTAAAGGATGTGCCTATGGGTGAGCTGAGGGAAGACGTACTGCATTACCATATACATATATTAACATACAGAACATATTCAAATCAGGGAAAAGGGATACACTGAAACCAGGGTATATTTACCTGGTGGATAATGGGACAGGAAAGGTGTACATACTGCAGACATTTATAACAGACGTACGCTATAAACAAAGTTGTCTTTAATGTTTTCATAGATATAACTTTATTTATTTTATATGTATTGCAGCCAGTGGCCAATAGGGGCCCTGGGGCAGTGGTCCATCAGGTCTAAGGAGAAGTGTGACCTGCATAAACTGCATTTTTAGTTCCACTCTGTAATCCACATCAATTTGTTCCTCTCCTTAATTCTTTCCTAAATGTTTAATGAAAATCAGCCTGACAAATCCTGTAAAAAAAAAAAAAGTATCCTTCAAAGCTTCAATCCAATCTGTGCCTCTGGCTTCTCCAACCATCACCAAACACACAATCATGCAAACGCCCAATTCACACTGAATGCGACTTTCGTAATGAATAGGACGCCATTCTATTCAATGCATTCCAGTCAACACTTGCAAGCCTGAGTGTCGCCTACCTGGTTTCATGGAAGTCTCAAGTCTTGCAAGAAAACAGCACATCAAGGTTAGCCAAACAACAAGCAAGCAATGACTTTATTTCTCTATTTCTATTTTTGTCATGGCAGAGCGGCCAAAAGGCAGAACAAACTTTGTACAGATAGGCAGATGGGAAAACGAAAGTAAGGCCAAGTGTGGAATCATACAGGAGTCGACTGGATTTGTGAGTATTCGGAATGCTTTATTCCAAAATGTAAGGAGAGCTCCATAGAGGAAAATGAGGCAAAAACAGAGAAGAAACAAGAAAAGCTATGGAGTTCCACCTTAACTGGGGACACACGGTTCACAATCGGATACTGTTAAACGTGAGTAAAAAGAAAGCATTTATATACGGAGCACGCTTACCCATGGTAGAAGCACAAAAGTCACGGAAATAATCGCCATATGAATGGAAGACTGTGGTCAGACAGGCGATTGTGGCTTTTGTTTACATGTATTTTTGTTGCATGCGTGCTGCACATGCAACATTCTCAGTGTAAATTGGAGTCCACAAGAATACCATGTTGGAGAGGTACTGTACATGCAACACATTCAGTGTGAATTACGCATAACACATTCATGCAGGCAAGGTAGGTGTCTTGCTTAAGGTCACAACAACAGTATGAACTGGGGAGAGTGGGATTTGAACTACAGATATTCTAGTTATAGGAAGACCATTCTACCACCCGAGCTACTGTCGCCCTGATGTGATGTGTCTTTCTGGTAACCTCTCAGTTAAAAATGAATGGGACAGATGATACTTTTGACAAACAGGTGACTTGAGGTTGATCTCTGACCACTTTCTGAGGGTTAATCCTAGGATGCCTACAAGCTGCATTTGGATCATGTCCCTTATGAGTACAGCTCAAATAATAAATAAATAGAAAGAGATATTTTGCAAGGCCTTTACTTGCAGAAAAGAGAATAGAACTTGGAATAAATTGAAGATCCATCAGAATCAGCAGCAGACAAATGAGTGATGTCCTGTCAGGAGAGGCAGAGCAGCTCACTCAGCACAGAAGTAGAAGTCTGCGTTTGAATTTAGTGTTGCGAATCAGTCTCACAAACCAAAAAAATTAACAGACCATAGAACAGATTTCCATTTTGTCCGATTTAATTAATCCTATTCCCTTGATTTCACAGTATTTGAAAATCTAATCTGTGAAAAAGTCTGCCACACTAGCCAAAAACTACTCTCCTTAAATGTTTTATCACCACAGACTCCAGGCTACCTGCGTGGGAATCCTGACATACTTCAAGATGACGTTACTTTAAAGCCAAGCCGCTTCACCGGATCGCTACACGTTACCATGACAACGAACCTAACTCTATTTTTAGTTTGGATACCTTTAGCCCTGACACAAACAGGCAGTCCTCCTCTGTGTACACTCAAGTTAAAATATCTCTTATAATACTGTATGATGTTTGCACACAGTTAGACTTTTGAGCAAAATCAGAAGGTCATGAGTTAGATTTCCCGACAGGATAAGCTGTTGGTATATCTGTGCTCAGTCAGTCACCCTGGATAAGAGGAGAAAGTGCTCTTACTGTAATCGATATATGATTATCACAGTGGGATCCTCGGGGTGACACATCTCAGGCTTCTTTTGAGGCAGGTTCTACCTCAAAAAACAACAAAGTACCTGTTAAAAAGAGCGATGTGACCTGAGGAAACCCATTCAGCAAAGTGGCAGCTCAAAGGAGGTCACTTTTGGTGCAGCTTTCATTCTTGTAATGCCGAGTGTATTTTGGGAATCTGATATGAATAAAACATAGCCGGTATAAGGCAAACCCACACTGCTTCTGAACTGTAGTTAGTGAAAGAGAAACCAAAATATTGCGGAGAGGCTGCTGTGGTGCTCATTTATGAAGTAACATAACACACAAATGACATAAAATAATATTAATAAATTAATGTTTGGAGTAAGTGTAGGTAGATAAAATGAATGTTTACACAGTAGACACTATTCTTATTTCATGGATATTGATAGTAACAAGCACCAAACACAATCTAAAGTAAGTGAGCTTCTGTATTTGTAGGGTGACCAGATTTTAAGACCCAAAAACTGGGACGTGTATTTTATGTATTTATTTATTTTTACTAATCATAGTGCATTTGAACTCACTAAGTGATAAAGAAGATTCCAAAATCTATACATATCTCTGTCGTGATGCTAGGGCTTGAATTTTAATGGCCATTCATTGATAAAAATAATGACAGAAAATTTATGTAGTGACAAAAGTCTTTAGACAAATGTGTTTTAGGTTTCCTATGCTTTTCTAATGTTAAACATGGGGACAACTGGGACATGGTTTGTTGAAAACTGGGACATATAGGTCTTGGGACATGAGACAAGGGGCCTAAAACTGGGACTGTCCTGGTTAAGTACGTAGGGACGTCTGGTCACCCTATGTATTTGTCAATATACATACAATGGTGGACAATGAAATGGCATAGATGGTCAGATGGAGGGTTAGTCCTGAGGCTCTGTGACTGAGGGCAGCGCCACTATAGACCAACCTGACTCATGTTTTTTAGTGGTAAGGGAAACTGGAGCACCCCTAGGAAACCTACGCAAACACAGAGAGAACATGCAAACTTCACAGAGAAGATCCCCATCTGGGACCTTTTTGCTGTGAGACAAAAATGCCACCCACTGTGCCGCCCTATCTGCCGGTATTGGACTGTCAGGGCTCTTGTTTTTAGATGTTTTGTCCTAAAAATCATTTCTGACAAACAAAACTTTCTTGCTTAATCTTTTTTACTGAATTCTTCTGGAAGACTGAGAACAATTAGTGTAGCTAGACCATATTTAGGGAAGCTACAGAACCCCTAATTTGAGTTTTAGCACCCGTAAGTGTAATCCAGTGGCTGTGTGTTTCCCCAGAAGAATATACAGTATCAATATTGAAAATGCTGACATAATTCATTAGGATACATAAGGTTTAATACACTTTGCCATACAATTTTTCTCTTTCAGGTCTCTGCTCTCTCTCTCTGTCCCCACGTTTACTTTAAATGTTTGATTAGGGGTCAGAAACAAAGCCGCCATAGTTCTACTCACACTACACTATTATGGGTTTCAAGTAGGTTGATTTTAGTACTGATAGTAAAGCTTATTTGAAACCAATTACATAAAGTGCTGACATGTTAGAATACATATGTTATGAAAATAGTCTGTGTGCTTTAGATAGTGTTTTTAATTGTTTCTCTCTTTTTATATTGAGTATTTATTGTGTGTTTGAACTGTATAAAGACATTTGAATTTTCTTATGGGGATAAATAAATTATTTATCTATCTATTTATCTATGAAGGCCATCGTAAAAAAAGAAAAAAGTCAGAATAAAATGATAAGGGACAATATACAGTCCATCAGTCGGGGTCAGCCCTATGTTCCTGGTGCCTATGTTAAGGTTAGGGCTAAGGTTGGGTTAGGGAACATCAGGACTTACCAGAATGTGCAAGTACCTACATTCTGCTGTACTTATCTTCCCTGGTTTCTATGGACTGGGAAACATGCACTGGGAAACATATACATACATTTCACAAATGCGCAAGTACCTATGTTCCCCAGGCCCAGTTCAAAACTGTCTTGTTTGTGGTTTGGAGAGACCATCAGTGCACAGAGGTTGAAATAAGTCAAGTTACTGTTTGAAAACTTACATCACATACTTTGCAGACACATTTGTTTTGGAGGCTGTAATGAATTAGTTTCCGGTATATCTTTGTTCCTGTGAGACTGCTCATCCTGATAATGTCATTTTGTGCAAATTACAAACAACAACTGAGCTGTTTTGCTACCACTTTTTTTGTTGTTTTTGACAGCAAAATCTTCCGCTAAAAGGATCTGAAGGGATGATATCCAGACACTTTCTCTTCAGACACTTCTTACACTCGAGAAATTTCATGATGTACTAGGACCTGCCGAGTGACAGATATATAAGCGTTGTTACTCCTCAGTATTTCTGTCACTCATCCTTTCCATCTATCTTTCAACAGTCAACACTGAACTTGAGCATTTCCATTTTAAGCTAGTACTGTCCCACTCCTGGAGGGGACAAGCTTTCTTTTTTTTTTTTTCTGAGAACCAATGGTCTTTTTGGAGGTGCCAAATTTAATCCTGGCTGCTTCATTCACAGTTAGCTGCAAACTGTCCCAGTGTGCTCTGTTCATAAAATAATCAACTGTATTATGAATTTTAATAGCTTCAACTGTGGACCATTTCTCAAGGGCCAACAGTGTATTTTAATAAAGCAAAAGCAATTTTCACAAGATGGGGACTATTTATTTTTGATGAAAATCCTGTATAATATAACTCTGGCTTATTGTATTACTGATGGATATGAGTTTAAATTAGAGGGAAGTAACCTTTTAGTACTTTTTTGCAATTTGGCCATGGAGCATAGCACTAATAAAAGGCTGGTTAGTTTTTCTCAAATAAAATGAAATTCTGTCATTAAGCCAGTGTACAGTGGCCAATACTCTTTGTGCCAGTCCCAAGCCTGGATAAATAGTGGGTCCAGATGCAGTTTATTCTGTGTATATTAGTACTGACAACTTTTTTTTCTTTTCAGTTTGTCTACGTCTATTTGTTCTCTCACCAAATCAGTGTCAAATTAACGAGAACAAGAATAATTCTTCAGATAGAAGAGAAAAGAACTAATATGGCTGTCCGTAGCTTTGTATTGACTTTGCATTTACTAGCAAGGGGACTATGTGTTCAATGCCCAGGCTTGTGTTATTATGGAATCTATCCATGTGTTCCCATTGTCCAAAGACAGGCATGTGCAGGTGAACTGGTGAATCAAATGTTTTTTTTTGAATGAATGTGAGAGTGAAGGGCTGTGTGTCTGTGTATTTCTCTCAGTGTCAGCCCTGTGACTAACTGTCCAGGGAGTACTCCTTTTAGGGCCCATATACACTGGGGTCCCCATGATTCAGCATTTGAAATATGCATAAAGTTCATTATTGTATGCAAGTATAAATAATAAAAAAGTAATATTTTAATGCAAGGACAACTATGAGGTAATTTTGACCTCTCTTGCCTATTCAAATGCATGTAACTCTGTTTGAATAAAAAGTTTGAATAGGCCCATGATTTTCACACTTTTTGACCCAACCTCTCTTTCTTTGTTTTTTTCATCCTGAAAGCAAGAGACTGTTATTGTAATGTTCAATGTTTATTAGCAGTCCAACATTTTTTTCATGTTTGACAGCTTTCTCATGTTTTATGCACCGATACTTCTCTGTTTACATTTTCAGTGTGCACATTTTTTTAATTGCACAAGGATCTGTACTGTTTATCCACCTTTATACACATGTAAATGTACTTGTGTAATGTTTACATGTCAGTCTGCAAAAGTAAGTCATTCCTTTACTGCTGAGTGTTGCACAACAGCACACTACCTCACGCATTTATGTACATAATATATACTTATGCATAGTATATATTTTTTTCATAATTTCTAACAATAATACATTAGTCTTATATAGCGCTGTTCTAGACACTCAAAGTTGCTTAACAATTTGGTGCATTATTCATTCACTCCTCAGTCATACTTGGTGACAGAAGCATGGCTGCTATTTTGACAGTCCCTCTGACCACCACCAAACACAGTCACACTGACTCCTTCATACAGGCAAGGTGATTGAAGTGTCTTGTCCAAGGACACAACGGCAGTATGCAATGCCAGCAGCTGGAATCCTGGAATAATGGGCAAACATCTCTACCAACTGAGCTACTGCCGCCCCCCAATTTTTTTTATTTCTATTGTCTTTCTATTGCCTTTTTTGCCTAATATTAATAAATTATTATTGTTTATTCTATACCTTACATTTATGTAGCATTCAGTGTGGACAGCAAAGAAGAAGAATTTCATTGTACAAGGAAACCTGTTTTCTTACTGTGCACGTGATAATAAACCCTTTGAATCTTTTTGACGCTTTCATTACATGCATTCTTCATGTTCTTATGATAATGAACAGGGTAAATATGACAATCACACTGGCATGTGTTTGATCACGATGTATTCATGTAATAGCTATTGAATGATCTAAATAATTACTTGAACAATTGTATTCTATGGTATTGTAAGTGGCTATACAAGTTTGTACAGCTGCTTGGAAGAGGGGCTGGGAGCACACAAATTCACACTCCATCCTACTCCTTTTGAGTACTCTGATGGCGTTGTTGAGTTAACTTATGTATACTCCATTGCTCAAAAAAAAAAAAAAAAGAAAAAAAAAGAAAAGTGATTATTTTATTGTTGTATTGCTAAAATTAAAATAAATACTAATGTGGAAAATTATGTAAAATTTAGATGTTATGTTATTTTTTCCAGGACATTTACTTTTTTGCTCACTGGCATAGTATTTATCAAATGTTGCTAGCCAATTAGTGTTTTTACTAGCCACAATTTAATTCAAAGTCAAAGAAATGTAAAAATGTAGTTTTGTGTATGGACAGGATAAAAAAAGGTTTACCTAGGCAGAATAAATTGATGTAAACAATATTGACAATATTGTGATATCGCAATATCAAGTCTTACAATGTCATCATGGACTTCAGCAGAATGGAAAAAAAAAAAAAAAAAAAGCAGTGGGAACTACACAGACCATGATTCTTTGCTCTGTTTCAGTGCAGCCAACATGACAAAACTATTGTTATTAAACACCTTTTCATTCCTAAACTTTTAACATATCACAATACCTAATTCCCTTAAGGCTTGTCAGGGCAGAATATGTTTGTTATCATGAGCTTTTCTACAACACGTGAGCCTCGCCACAATATTGCAGTAAATATCTAACCACGAGATTAATATCGTGATGTACCGTACTGTAAAATTTGGATATTGTTACATCCAAACTAAATCCTCTACACTCAAGCAGAGCAACATAAATTCAGGCTTAACCTTTAACGTTAAGATATACCATTGGTATTCATAAAATTCGACCAGCCAAAGTGGCTAGTGGCAGTATTTGTGTCACTAGCCAAAATGAAAATCTGATTTTATCCATTTTTACATTCTACTTTCAAATAAATGACCAAATATTCCAGTAGCAGACATCTAAGTTTCAATTATAAAGCCTGCAGTGGGCGGTTTTGTGGAGGTACTGCATTGTTGACAGTTCTAGTGTTTGGGCTCTCATGTTAATAATGTGTAATGGGTTGTTGTGTTCTGTATGCTGCCTTAGAAACAGCTGTCTGTGAGGAATCAGTGAACGGCATTCAAGTGGGAGTGTTTTCGGAGGTCACCATTAATTACTGTTATTACACTGTCCCTTCTGAGCAGCTAGGACAGCAACTGAGCAACATCACATTGCAAGATCAAGCTTCCTCTGAGTGAAATGGTGACTCAGAGCTGCTGTGATCTGCTCAGTACGCACGTCTTCTTCTTCTGTGGGTTTGGGACTAAAGTAGATTTGCTGTTGACATGAATCTGACAGACTGTCTTAGAAGTTAGACCGGATTTGTCCCTGCTTCATGCTCCACACACAGAGCGTAGGCATGGGTGGCTCCTGGCTGCTGTACAGATCTGTGTGGGCCTAAGGTAGAGTGGTAGAGTGATATGTCCTGGTAGGGGCCCCGAGGCTTTCCTGCAGGCTCTTGGTGGTGACAGCTCCAAATGTCAGGCTAACAGCTGGCTGAGTAGAGAGAGGGATTACACATTGTTATCAGTCTATATTTATGTGATGTCGGGGCAAAATGAAGGAAAATGTGCTTGTGTCATTCCAGCATTAGAGCTAGCAAGTTTGTCATGCAAGTGAGATCAGATACCGACTAGTACTACTACTCCTACTACTAACTACTACTGCTCACTGTATTTCAGGACCAGTTTATATTCTGATTGTCACATAAATCACAGGATCATACAGAGACATTATACTAGGGTCCCCTCAGGATCATGACATGACATAATGATACCCTTGGGAACATGTCCAGACATTAGGATACTCTCAAGCCCAACGCACACCGGATGCACAGTGTGTCCAAATAGAACAGGAGTGTAAAGTGGCGCAAGATCGAGTGAACATTAGAGTACACTTAAAATCATGTCCGAACTATACGGGTAAGCTTAGGATCATATTTGCACAATAGGATACCCTTAGGATCATGTCAGGACATTTGGATACCTTTAACCCTCCTACACCCCTAACTTTTTAGTCACACCTTTCGCCCTAAGCACAAAAAAATGCACCAATAAAGATAATAAAAATTATCTAATGGTCAATAATTCCATTTTTTTTTGTCATGGTTACAATGATTGACTTCAGTCCTCATCATACATAGCAAAATTTTACTCTGTTTATGAAATGTAACCCTTTAAATTCCAGTTTATGTGGTGCATACAAACATCAGCACAAACAAGGCCTCTACTCAGTCTGGGCACTTTTTCTTAATTGTCCTGATGTGCACTTCTCTGTAAGAACTACATTTTGGATTTGTGCTCACAGATACACAAACAAACTCATTTCTCAACAAACACTTTCACACCAATTTATGACAACCCTAAAACACACCCAAATCATTTTAGTTCAAAAAATGTTTTTTTATTTGCCTTGTAGGCTTGATCATTTATACAAACACTAATGTAGGCCATTTCCCAATTTTTACCTTTATCAACCATATTTGGGCAAATGGCGCCAACTAGTAAAAAACAATCAAAAACTAAAATTCCAATCCCTCACTATAATGAATCCATGAAATACTTGATAAAAAAGTGAAATTATATTGCAGTGACAGTGTATTATAAAAATGTTGTTTTAATGGGTGTCAATGGCACACAAAAAAATGTCTTAGGGGTAAAGGTGTGACTATTTTTTAGACACCTTTTTAAGAGAATTTAAAAAAAAATAAATAAATAAATCCTGAAATCTGAAAATTCATCCAAAAATACACACCTGAGGTAAAATCTATGCCATTTGAATCAACACAGCAAAAGTTATCCTCAAAAAACAGGTGCAACACATCAAAAACTGTCTTAGGGGCTGTAGGAGGGTTAAGTTCCTGTCTGGACATTAGGGTACCTTTAGGATTATGTCCAGACATTCTGGTACCCTAAAGGCTCATTTATACTCTGTTAGATATGCATTCGGATATGGTCAGAGGTTTTGCCTGTCCTCTGTCTTCATTTTGTCCATATCTTGGGCCACTTTCCCAAAGCTTTCAGATACAGATGACTAGAGTAGTACATGTGTTGACCATTTGGGACACCAGTGAACACAGCTCAACTGTCACAGCAGAGGAGTGACTAAAGAAAGTTTGGACACAGTTAAAAACACCAACCGACAACCAGTATTTCATCTAATTTTCTTGTCTCTTTTTTTAATAAATGGGGTCTAAAACAACCTCCAGCGCCACCACGTTTGTTATTGTTGTTCTTGTTCTCATTCTCTGAGTAAAATCTTTGAATGTTGCCAATAGCTCCCTACAGGTTGTTAAATCAACACAGGCGCTGACGTAGAAACTGGTTGAAAGTATAAATGCTGTGACAATAACAACGCTTGGAAACAAACAGATCTATATACTTACTAACTTAAGTTGCCCTTAGAATCATATCAGTATGTTAAAGTTTCCTCTCATGTTCAGACTATTCTAGGTTCTACAAAACAAACAACGCTGGGAACAGACGGACCTGTTTACATATGAAATTGGAGTATAAATGTGTCTTTAGGATTTTGTCAGGACATTAGGTTACCCTTAGGATCACGTTGGGACATTAAAGTACCCTTACAATCTTGTCAGGACATTAAAGAGTCCTCTCAGCATCATGTTTTGACATTATACTAGGTCCAACAAGACAAAGAATTTGTCTGGCTACTCTGAGTGGAGACTAATGGACCAATCAAGAACATCCAAATAATTTATTATGAATATATTTCAACAAAAAAAAAAGTTATGTAATCTCACTTTAATTACCCCTTAAAAACATCCTGATTATTTTTTCATAAAGCATCAATAATTGATGTAAGTGTCATAATAAAGAAGACATTAACTCACAAAAAGAACATTTGAATAATTTATCCTCATAATATCTTCTTTCTATTCCATCCTGACATTCCTTTAATAACTTTTATGATTCAGAGACTCTCAGATACAGGTCCCATTGAGCCCAGTGAAGGCTTCTGACCTGAGTTGACCAAATCGTCCCGGCGCCACCGCTCCCGCTGGACCCTTCATAGATCAGCCTTAACAGTGGCAGCCCATTGTCAACCTCACTGACTCCCAGCAATGGAAGCAATCAAAGGAAAATCAATTATGCAATATCAATAGTTGCCGCTTCATGTCCTCACCCAAGCTCTTCACACACTGGGGAATGAACGGCCCTCTCCCGGCTGTTCAGGGAGCATTAAATTAACTTGGGGAGGGCTGAGGAGTGAAATGGGCCATTTGGGAGAAGGGGAATAAAATCTGAGTACGGCGCCCCGGAATGAAAATAATTCAATTATCAGAGGCTTTCTTTAATATGAGTCATGTTGCATAAAGCATGACTGAGATATCGATCGGCGGCGGGTAATGTTCCTGCCGCGGCGCCACTCTGGGAGTAAGGCGGCGCTCAGATGGGATTGTAATCTTTGTTTGGCATGAGCTAATGAGATTTCAGAGAGCGAAATGAAGGCTTTGGCTCTGAAATGATTAGTTATTTTGATATCTCGAAATGATCAGTCACTTGGTAAGTAATAGTGCTAAAACAAAAAGATGAGAATTGTGCGTACAGTATGTGGATGCAAAGGCCCAGATTGAATTATGTATGTACCGCATGGAGCCTACAGGTAGAACAGATGGAAGATAGAAATTAAATTACACTTTATTGTCCTCAAAGGGGATGTATTACTCTGAATACACCCATTCACAATTCATGTATTCAGAGAAGTTGTGCCTGCAGTTTGGAGACAAAAGTAGTCATTTTTTCCATTCAATTCTACCGGGGTCATCCCTATGTTCCCCCCGTACCTATGTTCCCCAGTACATATGTTCCCTAGTATGTTCCCTAGTATGTTACCCAGTACATATGTTCCCTAGTATGTTCCCTAGTATGTTACCCAGTACATATGTTCCCTAGTATGTTCCCTAGTATGTTCCCCAGTACATATGTTCCCTAGTATGTTCCCTAGTATGTTCCCCAGTACATATGTTCCCTAGTATGTTAGCCAGAACATATGTTCCCTAGTATGTTCCCTAGTATGTTAGCCAGTACATATGTTCCCTAGTATGTTCCCTAGTATGTTACCCAGTACATATGTTCCCTAGTATGTTCCCTAGTATGTTAGCCAGTACATATGTTCCCTATTATGTTCCCCAGTACATATGTTCCCTAGTATGTTCCCTAGTATGTTCCCCAGTACATATGTTCCCTAGTATGTTCCCTAGTATGTTCCCTAGTATGTTACACAGTACATATGTTCCCTAGTATGTTCCCTAGTTTGTTACCCAGTACATATGTTCCCTAGTATGTTCCCTAGTATGTTACCCAGTACATATGTTCCCTAGTATGTTACCCAGTACATATGTTCCCTAGTATGTTCCCTAGTATGTTAGCCAGTACATATGTTCCCTAGTATGTTCCCTAGTATGTTCCCCAGTACATATGTTCCCTAGTATGTTCCCTAGTATGTTACCCAGTACATATGTTCCCTAGTATGTTACCCAGTACATATGTTCCCTAGTATGTTCCCTAGTATGTTACCCAGTACATATGTTCCCTAGTATGTTCCCTAGTATGTTACCCAGTACATATGTTCCCTAGTATGTTCCCTAGTATGTTACACAGTACATATGTTCCCTAGTATGTTCCCTAGTATGTTACCCAGTACATATGTTGCCCCGTCCTTATGTTCCCCAGTACTTATATTGTCCAGTACCTATGTTCCCTATTACCTATGTTCCCCAGTGCCTATGTTCCCTGGTACATATGTTTTCTGGTACCTATATTCCCTATTGCCTATGTTGCCCAGTACCTATTTTCCCCAGTTTCTATGTTCCTTAGTACTTATGTTGCCCAGTACCTATGTTCCCTATTACCTATGTTCCCCAGTGCATATGTTCCCTGGTACACATGTTCCCCAGTACCTATATTCCCTATTACCTATGTTGCCCAGTACCTATGTTCCCCCGGTACTTATATTGCCCAGTACCTATGTTCCCTGGTACTTATATTGTCCAGTACCTATGTTCCCTGGTACTTATATTGTCCAGTACCTATGTTCCCTGGTACTTATATTGTCCAGTACCTATGTTCCCCAGTACATATTTTCCCCAGTACCTATATTCCTTAGTACCTATGTTGCCCAGTACCTATGTTCCCTATTACCTATATTGCCCAGTACCTATGTCCTCTGGTACTTATACTGCCCACTATCTATGTTCAACGGTACATATGTTCCCTAGCACCTATGCCCAGTACATTTGTTCCCTAGTATCAATGTTCACTAGTACCTATGTACCCTTGTCCATAGAAACTGAGAAACATTGGTACCAGGGAACATAGGTATGCACCCATTTCTATGAGGGTGCAAACTAAAAACCCATTAAGGCCTCAAGACATTTTTATATGGCAAAAACAGATATATTTTGTTGATATTTTTGTTTAAAAATACATTGAACTAGGAGCACTCAGACCCATCTCCGTTTGCTAAAATCTACTTTTAGAGTGTTATGTGTGGCAACCGATGCAATAAATCTGAGCAAACACTGACAAACTTTTTGGTCCCCAACATTTCTATAACAACTTGTCTAACAGAACATAGACATCTATATTATTTAGCCTTTAGTTTATCTGCTTCTTTATATGCTAATTGCTACATTAGGAAAAAATGGCTAAATATCAATACACTTGCTAACATGTCCAGGGCTGTGTCCAAATACACTCCTCAGTCTGTAGCCTCCTCAACTTTTAGTTTTCACCTTTAGCCTGAGCACTACTACAAAATGGCATAGTTACTTCTCCAGCTAAAAAAATGCACTCTGTCAGCCAAGACTCAGTGCTAACCAGTTTGCTAAGAGTTTGCGAAAAGAGCTGAGTGAGTTGGAAAAGGTTATGTACCACCGATCTCCAAAATGTCACAAGGCACAAAGTTGGCAAAGGACCCAGTTGTATGGACAGTGGTGCACATATTTCACCATTTGCTTTGTGTCTGATTGTCAAGTGGCCCACAGCTGTTTTTATTTATTTATTTATTTATTTTATGCATTATTCCTCACCGAGAAAGAGAGTCA
The DNA here is from genome assembly GCA_020698575.1 of Bostrychus sinensis. NCBI lineage: Eukaryota > Metazoa > Chordata > Actinopteri > Gobiiformes > Eleotridae > Bostrychus > Bostrychus sinensis. Next base: position 38,146,612 of record CM036247.1, read on the forward strand.
AAATGTCCTGAGACTGTTTAGTTTAGTTATTGTTTATGATTGATTGTGTAACTAATTGTTTGTGAAGCCCTATGAGGAGACTGTTGTTGCGATATCGCTATATAAATAAAACTAAACTGAAGTGGCCACAAATGCATTATAAACAATAGCAAACAGCCAGTCTCTTATGTTCTCTACCCACTTACTGACTGCTTCCCAAAATCATCTAGTGTATGCAGAAATGACTACTTTTGGTAACTATTAATCACCTTTTGTACTTGAGATGTATAGCAGTGTTTCCCAACCAGGGTTACGGGGACCCATAGGGGATATGCGGGCACTTTGCTGGGGGTACATGGAATTATTTCACAGTTTATTTCCAAGATGATGAGAAAATATTTGCAATCTTTTCATACTGAAGTACTATCTATTGACGGATGAAGGTAAAAAAATTTTTTTGAATACCATATTTTTTATGTTCCAATTCAATTCAAATAAACTTTTCTTTGTAGTAAATTTATTAGTTGTCATTATATATTTTTATTTTATGTTTAGTTTGAACATAAAATGTACAGTAAATTAAGTACATGTAATAGTTAATATTGTTTTATTTATATTTTAAAGGCAGATTTATTATTTATTTTTATTTTTATTTAAGATTTTAAAAATCTACACAACCATTTATTTTATTATTCTCTATTTTATTACATTTTATTATATTTTATTGTACATTTTCATATTCAGGTATCATAGCTTTTATATGACTACTTTTTAAAGAATCAACATGTTTGAGGGTAGTACTTGTGGTATGGCAAAAAGCCCTGGAGGGTACAAAAAAGGTTGGAAACCACTGATGTATAGTATGCACTGTTTTGCTTTGGTCCTTTCTGTTGTTGCTTGTTATTTGCAACATTTTGCTGAAAAAGACGATGATGTGTCAGACTCTCTTCAGAGTGTCCTGCTAAATATTCACTCCATCCTATCTTTTGGCTTGTGTAACACGTCCTCCCGTCAGCGAGCACTGTGTCGGCTTCCACGGAGTAAACAAGCCGGACACTAACTAGCCTTCTTATATGCTCTGCTATTAGCATGCATATTGATCCACGTCTGCAGCTCCTGGACTGTACATGCAAGCAGTGGAGTTTATTTTATACCCTCATAGGCTTAGTGTTATGTAATAATCCAAAAAGGCAGCGGCTGCATTTTTTCCCTTCAGATCCCGTGTTTTGTATTCTGATCCGGTTCTGCTCCCCTGCCCTGTCTGACAAACTCAAAGCTACTCTCTTAGAATGGGAGATATCAGCAGAATGGTTAAGTAACAAAGGCAATGCAAACACACAATTTATCTAATCGTATCGCCGCTGCATTGTAAGAAGTTAGTTTCTGACTGTCACTGTGATAAATAGACTGTTCTAAAATAATCAGCAAGTGTCAGCAACTTGAAAGATATTATAAAAGTTACAAAACAGATGTCTAATGTTATCTTATGGCATGTTCACAAGTGTTTTGTTACAACAAATTTGGTTCTAAAAGACAACAATTCCCCTATGGGTAAAAGTCTTGGTGTGCTTAGTATTCACAGTGGGTATTTGTTGCTTTTGGGCCAGACAACAAAAAAATAATTACTTAGGAAACTAACTCCTGGGCAATGAACCAGATGAATTTCATGGATGCTATGAGCTCTTCAAATCCTCTCCTCAGCTAGGAAAGGAGTGTCACTGCTGCCTTACCCGTGTGTGCCTGCTATAATCTTTTTTAGGTATTCTCCTTTATAGAATTATCACAAATGCATAATTAATAATCTATTTACAGTGTCCAAACTATGGCCTGGGGACCAAATATGGTCCACAGACCATTTTTTATTGGCCCTCTGCCTTCCACCTTAAAACAGAACTCAGTAATTCTGCTTGTTTCTTCACTGTTTTTGCTTTGTTTTCCTCTATAGTAAAGCACTATTGTAAATACTCACAAATCCATTTGACTCCTATTGTGTTCCCTCGCTAGGCTTTACTTTCATTTTCCCCTCCTCATATCCTTGCAATTTTTTTTCTGCCATCTGGCAGCTCTGCCATGACAAAAATCGAGAAATAAAGCTGTCGCTAGTTTGTTGTTTTGTGAACCATGATCACCGTTGCAAGTGTCACTTTTGCCTCAGAGACTGCAGGGGTAGATGCCGGACGCTTCTTTCACCCCACAAAAACTCATTTAACCATCACATGGACTTCAAAACAGTTTAAGATAAAAAAAAAGTGACTCAGTTCTGCTTTAACTGGCCCAATTTGCCAAAGATAGGGTGCATATGACTGCTTTAATTGACCAAGTCACAGTGAAAGCGACTTTTTAAGATGCATTCAGGCAATTAGGCCGGTACCAAGCTTTTATAAATGAAGGTCATCCAGAGGAAAACTTATACCAAACACATGGGAGTCATTCACTGTGGAGACGTTTTTTAATGGTGAGTGGCCCTCCTCCACATATCTTATCAGTCTGTGGCCCTCAATGAAAAATGTTCATTGAGTGCCACCCCTGATTTACTATACCCACGCCTTGCTAGGTGTCAGTAATGTTTAATCTTGGTTTGGCAAACAGAAAATGTTATATTTACTTTTCCAATCAAAATATTTTTTTGTGGATGTACATGTCTTTTCTCTTAGCTATATTTACTTCTGCAAACTTGGCAATTCCGATAGTTTCCTCCTCTCCACACTGAAAAAAATGATGTGTTGGATTTACTCAATTTCTTCATATATATATTGATATTGATATATAGATATTGCAAACAATAAAATTAATCAAATTTGGTATATATTTTTTTGTAAACTTCAATCAATTAAAATGTTTACTTCTAATCCAAATAATATATGATAATTCTGCTCCATTTTTATTTGTAATGTTTAATTAGAAATTATCATTAAATCCAACTACATCTATGTTGAAATTACTCTTTGTTTTTAGTGGCAATTAATTATCATTTTATTATTCATTATATCAAAAATCCTACCCTAACACCTACTTAAACTAATTGTTTCAAATTTAATTTATCATCTTAAGCTATGTTAACAAAAAACAAAACTTTAAACTTTTTAAAACTTTTATTAACAATAAAATTGTTATACAATTCAAATTTTGTTCACAAGTGAACAGAATACATACCAATAAAGCCATGAACGTTTATTATACAATATGTAAATCAGGGTTTCTAAAGCGTCTATGTCTATGTTTATAATGTATTTAGGATGTTGAAAGCATTAGCTTATTTTCATACACCTATTTCCATGCCAGACAACATATTGTAGGACAAGTAGTTCTGTATTTTTTACTTGCATAGAATACATTTAAGAGGTGAAACTATTTTTCTACTCTGCCTAAAGCTGCTTTTATGCAGGGTAAGTAACACTATTAGGCATCTTTGAGAAAACAGAGGTATATAAAAAAAGTTTGACTTATTGGTAGTACTAACATATAAATAAAACAATTTACCTCCAGCATTGTGTCATGTAATGCATAACTGAAATCAAAGCCAATAAGTCCAAAATAAAACCTTCCAGCTTTCTTAGTCTTCTTACATCTACATCATTTGTATGACATAACAAGTACACTAAAACTTTGAACTTTAAAGACAAGAAATAGTGGAACAGGCACATATTAATGTAGTAAACACATATTAATGTAGAACCACACTCAGGCTGCCATTTAACCTACATTACCACTTGACCTGCAATCATGGTAAGTTGGTCATCAATTACTGTTTAGTTTATTTGCCAAGTTGAGCACTTTAGGTGAGAGTTTTCCACTTTCCAAGTGCATAACTATTTTTTGAGCAAATTCATAGTAATATTTCAGTTGTTTTGGATATGCAAGATTGAGAGCGTAAATTACCCCTAGCATCAAGGTACATGCTTGAGCTTCTGATGCAATGTCATCCAGTATGATGTGTCCTTCGACATAAAGTCCAATGTCTGCAAAGGCATTCTCTTCACCCTCCCTCAGAATGGCATGAACACCCTTTGGATGGTTTCGAAGCTCTGCAAGGACACTCGGGCCTTCGTAATCCTGCAAAGATCAACAGTATGAAAAACTCTGAACACTGTGCAAAAAGAAATGTTTTTATGTTAACTGCTTAACTTATAGGTAAATGCAATTTTGGGCAATTATTGCTTAAGCCCAAACTACCGGTATAAGGTTTTAAAAGTTGACAAGTTCTCTACACTAACAATTCTTCAAATAAAGCAACTTGTTTATAATCTTAAAATATTCTTATTACTTTACAAAATAACAAAAATTCCTTAGGTCATTAGTTTTGAACAAACCTACTTTTTTTTATTTTTGATTTGATACAAAAAAGAAATTACATGGCAATCCAACCTACCATATAGGTGCTAATGAGACAGTTGTCATCTTCTCCAAAATAAATGCAAAGTGCTTTCAGGACAGCTGTCCTTTTAAGGTTCACGTCATATGTAGCCTGCAAGATATGGCAAGGGCCGCGTTAACACAGCAACATACTGTATTTAGATTCAATATAAATCCAGCAACTGGATTGTTTGGATTGCAAAACCTTAGCAGTGTTTCCCCTATAATGATATTGTCTAAATCATCACTGTGTGATAGATCGTTGCTTCATAGCGCGAGTCTTAATCTAAAGAACAGATTCACCTGGTGTCCATTGCTGAAATCATATGGTTAGGTCAGACGTGAGCTTTATGATTACTTATACTGATTTATCACTACCTTTAGGCACAGTTTCCGGAGGAAAAACATTTCTCACCCCTTTCAAGACTTGCAGGTGCTTTGCCATCTTCTGGCCACAGACACCACCCTTCTTCTGGCCACAGACACCACCCTTCTTCTGGCCACAGACACCACCCTTCTTCTGGCCACAGACACCACCCTTCTTCTGGCCACAGACACCACCCTTCTTCTGGCCACAGACACCACCCTTCTTCTGGCCACAGACACCACCCTTCTTCTGGCCACAGACACCACCCTTCTTCTGGCCACAGACACCACCCTTCTTCTGGCCACAGACACCACCCTTCTTCTGGCCACAGACACCACCCTTCTTCTGGCCACAGACACCAGCCTTCTTCTGGCCACAGACACCACCCTTCTTCTCAAAAGTGGCCGTCAGCTGAGGTGTAAGTTTGTCCAACTCTGCAAAGAAGGTCACTTCTAGGGGAAGCGTTGTGATACGCTGAAATTCAGCACTTATATATAAAAGAGAATAGACAACAACAAGATCAATATTTTTGATATAACATTGCATTTCAGTCACCTTAAAAGTGAATTTAACAATGTACCTCCTCAGCTGTAAAAAGAGCAGGCCATCTTTCTGACAGTTTTGTACCACTTCTTTTCTCCTGTAGGAGAATGTCATTGACATCTTCTCCCGTACTTTTGATGAATTGTTTCTCTGTTTGACGTCATTTAACAGCTGGGTCCTGAGATCTTCAAGGCTTGCCTCTGTCTCACCTACTGGGTGTGCAGGGCAATAGTTGACTTCAGCCTTCTTGGGCTTCTTGACATTTTTAGCTGGAAGGCAGTCCTCACTTGATTTCTTTTTCAGGGCATTCATAGTAACTTCAGGACAGTCAATATTCCTGAGCTTTGTCCTGAAGTTTGCCATCTTGTATTTCAAACTTATCAACCAGGCATAGTACCCAGTAGCAGAGTTCTCTCTCAAACATGGATATTTTTTGACCAGTGCCTCTGCTACTTTGTCTACTTGCCTAACTTGCGGGTATGCTGTAGATTCAAAAATGTTTTCAGCTAGCTTTTCTAAAATGGCTGATTTCAGTCCTGGACTTACTTGGAGTTTAGCCCCAGTTTGTTTGTATGCCTCATTTCCACGCTGAAGTTGCACCTCCACATTATAAGTAAAAGAAGGAATGGGAAAGTCCTGGGGCCAGGGCTTTGTTCTTAAAGTTGGACTAGATTGTGGAAGAATGATTGTAGCATCGGAGTCTGAAGAACTTGCAGCTTCACCAGGACTTGTTGGCAAACTAATTGGACTTGCAGAAGATGATGTTGAAGAATCAAGCTGACTTACTGTGCTGGAGTACACGAGCTTGATCGTGCTTCTGTCTTTTACGTCTTGCATCGTTGTAATGTTCATAAACTCATTGTTAAAATCAGGGTCCATATACTGAATACGAAAGTCTCTATCAATATCAAACACCTCTTTAATTCTCCTATAAAACTCAGTTAAGGTTTGTGGCATTCCCGAGTCAAACTCCAGTCTTCTGAAGTCATCATCTTTTACAATTACTCTGATCTTCACATGCTCTGCCATGTTTAATCTAGAAAAAGAATAAAATAATTAATACAGTCTTCATGAAAAGTACTAAATTATATAAGTGTGTGGTGTGCATGCGTATTCCATATGCAAGTTGTCTAAAGCCTAAACTCATTTTAAATCTTTATACCAAAGATAAAAGCATGAACTGACAAAATATGTACTAAATTAAAATAGTTCTAACCTTTAAAATGTATGTATCTCTTAAGGGTGACCATTCTTCTGCCTCCGACTCTGTAATCGGCCAGAGGATACTGGTCTACCAAGTCATCAAGTGGAACTAGTGACATGTTTGAAGCAGAACATAACTGAAATGCCCTAAAATGTTCCCAGTACCAGGCACCTAACTCGTTTACAATGAAGTTTAATTTGCAGCCCACTATTGCCATCTGAACAACTTCTGCAAATTCTGGCAAGCCTCCTGCAGAGCCACGTACCACAATCATGCCAATCTTGTAGTTAAGCCCATTGACAAGTGCATTGGTTGTGAGTTGAACATGACTTGTTCCAGGGTATTTAAGCTTAACAGCTTTTTGTACATCTGGGTGCAAAATAACAACAGGGACTTTTGAGGAAGCTGAGACAGTTAAGCTTGGCTTTTCAACTGTGGTTGACTCAAAATGATAGGACATCATGAACTGATGTTTTGTGGCCATGGACATGAGGATATTTTTAAAGCAACGAGTGTGACGGACAACCTTCTTAAAAAAACTGTGCTTCGCTTCAAACCTAAGAGTCCATAAACCAACCAAAGGACCAAAGAATCGAATCATCTGTGGATGGTGTTCCACAAAATGGTGTTTTGGCAACAACCTGAAATTGGGGAACACCTGTTGCAATCTTTGTCTGTGTTCAGCTATTTTTGCTTCGAGAAAAGCAAGTGACATTTCTGTGTGTACTGGTGCAACAACTAAGTCAATGATATCTTTAAGATCTAAAATCACCTGCCATGCCGGCTCATCAGAAGGAACCAAGTGACCAACAAGAAAAGGAAGAAATCTTATGAGACTCCAATTCTCATGCGCATTTCCCCCGATGCTCTTTTTTTGTGCAAAAGTTTTGGGAACTGCATGAGGACGGTTGGTTTTGTCTCCCCATTTTAGGTCAAATTTCCCAATAACTTCATTGAGATGGTCAAGCGTGAAATATTTCTTTGAAATCAGCTGATTTAAGCAGTGTGCTAACTCTACCGGTAATATACCTTCAAGTATGTCATGTGCAATATCAGGAGGGTATCCAGTGGTTACATCAAACTCAGAAGCCGCGCAGAGAAGACACATTGCCCCTTAACACCATAACAAGGTTTCCAGTCATTCTGTGCTGATATTACATGCGTTTGGTGCATTTCTTTACTTCTCAGAGTAAACCCACCACAATTGACCTGCCTCTCCTGTACTTCAGATTTATGTGCAAGGCAAAAACGGCAAAAATAGTCACCAACAAAGTTCTCCACAAATCCAGAAATCCCATGTGCAGCCAAATTGTCTGCAATGACACACTGAATGGTGCCCCTCACAAAATCACCAAGATGTGCAATGAAAATACCTTGACTTTCTAAGGTCACCAAATCCTGTACCAAGGGTTCAAGAACCTTTTCATAGCCAAAAGTTTTAACATCTTCAGATTTGCACAGTAAAGCTAGATTGATGGAAGACAAAGACGAATGGCTACCAGGAAGAGAATTGCCAAGGGTCCAATTAACACCACAGATCTTGTGTTTTTTACGCGACGTGCCAAGTGGATTACAAATCTCGAAGTCGTCAACATAAAGATTCAGTAGCACTCTTACGTTATCTGCTGAAGCAAAGTAGTTATTTTTGAAAAACAACCCATCCCTGTAAGACTGGTATACACGTTCTCCTACCCTATCCTCAGATAGACTACAATCTAATACAGAGTTCAAAAAAGAACTGTCAGAAAGAAGCAGCTGCAAAACTTTTAAAATGGGGACATATTGCAGTGTCCTGTTACTCTTTTTATCAAGAACATATTCAATAGGTTCAACAACGTTAAAGTTTTCTTTGTAGTACTGCTTTCGCTTAAATGATGTTGCAAGTGGACAACCTTTTCCAATAGCTTTGCAGATAGGGTTAGATGTACACAACACAGCTGCAAGTTCACTAACAACAGACTGATCAACAGGGAGACTGGAGCTTTTTAGTGTGTCCTGTATAATGTTTGCTGTGCTGGGCAAAGACACTGAGCTTAACAAGTAGTGAATTTCCTCCAGAAGTTCATCAATAGCAGTACTTGGCACATGAAAAATATTTTCAAGCTTTAACAACACAGCAGCAAGTTTGAGTTCTATTGAATCAGACTGATCATTTGCGTCACAATATAAAGAGTCACTATCCTCAAACTGATCACAACCGTCATTTGAATCACATGGCTCTGCAGGTGACTCAGCTTCCAAATGTCCCTTGATTATATCCTCTTTAAAGTCCAATGGTGTAAATGAACTGTGTTTTCTGCTTTTATGTGAAATGTGGTATAAATGTTTGTTTTGAAGTCACAGCTTTTAAAAACACATGTGACAGTCTCGCTATTTTTCAAATGACTGTGTATGTGCCCAAAGAAATCATGCTCCGTTCCAAGCTCACTAAACCCACAAACTTGACAGCAAAATGTTTGTGTGTTTGTTCTAGATGGTTCACTATGACATCTTGATATGTGTGTTTTAAGTAAAGACCATGTTTTAAATATACAAGGGCAATCGGGGTATATACACCTAATAGGATGCCCACGTCCAAAGTGTCTATGTTTAAGCCTGTAGTGCTTTAACAGTTCTGATCGCTTTAAAACTTCTGCTCCGCAATCCTTACACTGCCACATTCAACTGGATTGAAAAAGGGGAAGAAAAAAAAAATACACAGATGTATAATCAGCGGGATATGAACACCAATGTTAACTTTATACACACTATGCTTTTATATCAACTCTTACCTGTTGAAGCTTCAAACTGCAGAGAACATAGGACGACCATCAAACACTGTAGTTGCGCTTCCTACCCAGTCACCTAAATTTGGCACAAAATAGGACATTTAAATTATTAGACATGTGCACTTAAGACAAGTTTAAATACATCTAAAGCCATGTAACAGAGAAGAAAACTCTTCCCCTAACAGACAGGTGAGCACTTCATCTTCAGCAGATTTAGCACAAAACAGATGAAGTATTAAACGTATACGTTCAATACACATAGCCACGTAACACAGAGGAAAACTGCACTCTGCACCTTAACAGACAAATGAGCACTTCATATTTAGCAGACACTGTACCTGTAGGCTTCACCTGCAGAACTGAGAACGTAGGATGACCAACAAACACTGTAGTTGCTCTTTCTGCCCAGTCATCTGAATTTGGCACAAAATAGGACATTTAAAGAGTAACTCACCCCTACACCATTTTTTTTGAGCTGATCAGTTGTACAAACAGGGCTTTAGTGATACATCTCACTATTTATAGTCTTATGTTTGACTGTTTTGTAAAAAAAGGTCTAAATTCACATTTTGTAGAGAAAACTGTCAGAGTGCTGCCCTCCTAGGGTCAAACAGTGGGATTTCTGCTCAATAGTTCCAGATAGGCAACTGTGACGTAGTATTTGACCACTTTACCACACCTGTGCCGAGTATCTCCTCCCACTGGCCCGTGCTCTCCATGCCCTCGCTGTCTCTCTCCCCCGCGCGCTCGTCCCAGTCCTGCTGTTGCCAGGTGTGGGTCTTTTTCCTAAACACGCCACTCAGCCCCGCATTTACCGTTCAGTCTCCTCCGCCCCCCTCCCCTTTCACGGCTGCGCTTCTACTGTCCCGTGTGTCAGCGCACAATAAGGCATAATGAGCCTGATCAATGACAGTATGTACCTACAAATTAGCAGTGTTGGGAGTAACGCGTTACAAAGTAACGAGATTACAATTGTCAGTAACGCAGGGGGTAACGCGTTACTTTTGAGCCCCCCAGTAAGTAATATTACAGTTACTAACAAAATACCCAATTAGTTACTTGCGTTACAGTCACTACAGTCACTTTCATTTACCTGCAGTTTACCGCAAGGACACGGAATGAAAATGCATTAAACGAATAGCACTGATACGTTTTCTACTTTATTTTCATCCGTTCCCTTCTCTGCTCCTCTTTATGCGCGCAGCGGCCACTCGTCCTGTCCGCGCGCGTCGGGGCGCATGCAGCTGCTGCTGTCAGTGGGGACAGCGGGGAAAGAAGAGACGTGCACCGCTTTGGCGCTAACATCAAGTGCGTTTTAGCTTCAGTGTAGTGAAATAAAACTGTCCACAGGACTTGAACGCTGCACAGGAGCAGAGGCAGGTGAACCTAAAGGGCAGTATTTGCTGTGTCAGGCTGCACTGCTGCTGAAATGAATGCAGCTAAAAAAAACTTGAACGCCTGTATAAAATAACAGTGCGGGTCAGGGCAACGGTGAGGCTATAGGCTTCTTCTATTTAGAATTGGGTTCATTTGGGCTTCCTGTTAGGAAGTAATCCAAAAGGAAAGTAACTAAGTTATTATTTTCACGAGTCAGTAACCAAGTAAAGTAATATATTACTTTTCAAAAGAGTCACTAGTAATCTGTAACTGGTTACTTTTTTGAGTAACTAACCCAACACTGCAAATTAGTGACACTGGGGAGAGTTTTGACTCCACAGATGTGTTTTAAACTTGCCACGCTTTAAGTCACTTTTTGTTTGATGACAATCGATTTCTTACTCGCGGAGATACGATCAAAAACAGCTCTCAGCTGAAATAATACCAGTAAATAAAGACGCGATCTGACGCACACACGTTACTGCGGCGGCGCACGACGCCTTTCTCACAATATTTCAACTGTGTTATTATAAAAGGAACATTAAACATCAGTCCAGACGTCCTGCATTTTTTTCCCCCCATTTCTGGGACTTGGCAACCGTGCTGTGGAGGACGTCCATGAGGTCTCTGACAGCTGTCAGTCACAGGACCAGGCCTCGCTCCTCCCTCAGTTCTCCTCCTCTGTCTCTGCCAGGTCTCTGCCCACTTTTTGAGCAGTTTTCAATCTCTGGCAGTGGGCGGAGTCAGGCCTGGGCCAGGGGTGAGTTACTCTTTAAATTATTAGACATACACGTAATACAACTTTAAACACATTCAGAGCCATGTAACAGAAGAAAACAGCACTCCTCTCAAAACAAAGACAGATGAGTAATTCATATTTACCAGACACTTGTTAAGGCTTCAAACTGCAAAGAACACACGACCACCAACAAACACTGTAGTGTGCACTTTAAACCCAGACACCTAAATTTAGCACAAAACAGAACATTTTAGAAGTATACATCCAAAAACATGTAAGAAGAAAAAAAGAAAATGGCACACCGCCCAAACAAAGACAGGTCCAACCTGAATTTAAACTTATGTGAGCAGAAAACTTCCAAACCAGCACCACAAAGCCAGGCAGGAGTAGGGGTGATGCCTAATTAGTTCCCTGCAAAACAAAACAAATACAGATCAATAAACCAAGTCCTTTACAGCGACAGTGTTTTTTGTTGTCCATATATACACTCAATGTTAACAATTAACATTAAAGAAAAATCAAATCACAAACAGGCACTCCAAGTTACAAAAGTGCTGTCCAACATGAACTGGCCACAGTCCTTCCACAATGTGCCACATACCTGATTTGGGTGTGTTTGAAAGATAAATAACCTGTACTGTCGCCATGTTGTGGAACAACCGAAAAGTGCAGTTTTAGTGAAAACTACTACAAATAAAATCACTTTGACAGCCTTTGAAATTAATGTAGCTGACAGATTCTCAATTAAGTCAAATGTGTCTTGATTTGGATGTGCTGACACATAGATGATATTTTTGTGCCAAACTCACCTTTACAGCCAATCTTTACAGTATATTTATCCAATCAACTGTAGCCTTTTATATTAACATTAGCACTAGCATTATCACTGTAAAAATGTGTTTACAGTGAATATTTATTTGCAGCTCTTTGTGGACACAAATTAATCTGTTACTTTTTCAATTGTACTACTTCAAGTGTATGATATTTACTCCAATTAAGTGGCCATGTTAATTTTACCAACCTTATCTTACTGCCAGTAAACTGAACGTTTGCATCCAGTCAAAAGACGTTTTGGTTAAATATACAGTCTAGTTTTTACCTTGATCTGATAATATGAAGCAGTGTAAATAAGCTGTCCTAATATCGTGGCACATGAAAACAAGTCTACTCCGGTGCGCTTTGTAGCTGCTCTTTCAGTATTTGCCACTCTGCATATCTGCTCATATTTACAGTCCACTATACCCCCGTGGCATTCACCTCATGCTACCAGAAACACGCCCATGCATGCCCTCACCTCAAAAATGCCTCTAACATCCAAGCATCGAGTTTTTTAGCGAGTGCATGCCACTTTACGCTCGCAGTCAGTCTGCTTTCTCCCGTGGCTTTTCTCTGCCAGCGGCTCGACAATTAGCAATGCCACATGAACTAAAATCAGGCACGCCCAAATAAGTATTACTAACTACTATGGTGCACTCAAAATCGCTGTAAATTAAAACCTGTGGCATGCAAATAAATACGGTCAAGTGGCTAATATGTAATTTACCTGTAGTTTACACATACCGCTGCATGTTTTCAGACGAACTAACACATCTTAAACTTAGTTCTAAGGCAGAAAATTCGTACTTACCGAATAATATGTAAAATGTCTTGTCCAGGGTTGCCAGATCTGACTGACAGTTTCCAGCCCAAATATAACGTAAAACCCGCCAAACGCAATAAAAACCCGCCCAAATCACAACCATTCTACAATCTTAATGTTAAAACTGTAATACAGATGAAATAACAATAATAATAATATTTTGAGCACACAAAACTTCACAACTGCCAATGGAAAAAGTAATAAACAGTCTCCACATTGAGTGTAATCAGAAAAACAAATAGCTCTCTCACATGCTTGCACTCCTCCGGGACAGGGGCGATCCACATTTTTAGCTCTGGGTCAGTCTCCTTCCTGTACGATTTCTTGTATTTCCCCCACTTCGGCAGGTTGCTAAACACTAAAACTCCAAGCTTGAGAGGAAACACTGTTGGCCTGTCCGCGCTCACAGGGCTGCAGAGTGTTTACTTTTTTCAACCAATCAGAGGTCCATAATTAGACATGTGATTGACAACTAATGACACTAATACTACTACTTCTATTTTACAAATTTATTTTATTAATCAATAACCAGCAAATATATACAATTATTGATCAGGAAATTTAAAAAATATTATTAAAATAAGTTTATTTTGCATTTTCAAAATCCCGCCCCATAAGTCTAAAAATAGCCCAAATATTATACACCCGCCCAACGCTATTTTTTTCCGCCGAGAGAGAGCAAAAGTAGCCCAATCTGGCAACACTGGTCTTGTCGGAAAACTACCGAAGCAGTGTTCCAAGATGGCTGCTCTGCTTGTTTTTTCGCGGTGCTTTCAGGAGCATGCGCAATAACTACATTTTCACATTTACACACATTTTATGTGAATATATTAAACAATTAAAATACACTAACTTAAATTCCAATCGGTTTGTGTCATAATTATTGTAATTAAATGTGTTGAATTTAATTACATCAAAAACTGATTAAATCTCTTTAAAAATATATGTTATATTTAATAAGGGCCAGAATCATTTTTTTCAGTGCATTTAGTAAACCTCGATACAGATCTAAACCATTAATATTTTGGATTATCAGAATTTGGGAAACACCAAAAAAAAAAAAAAAGAAAAAAAAAAGAAAAAAAAAGGAAAAGGTGAATTTGTAAATCTCACCCATCAAATTGGGTATTGACTCTGGTGTGTTTTTGAAATAAGGAACCACCAAAACATAGGCAGTTAAATAAATAACACATTTATTGCACTAAATATTGTTGACATTTATTAGCTCTTTGGCACTAATTTATAATTACTGTATGTGGCAGGAAAGCTGCCTATTTAATAGATTTATTAAGACAGTGCAGAGGTGCAGAGGTTTGGAACTATTTTTTCAAAGTATAAAAGACACAGTAAAGAGATATATTGAGGAGTTTCATAGCACATTTTCATAAATCAAGCTAAGTACTTAATTTAAATACCACCTTTCATTGTTAGACAGGCAATAATCAACTATCCTGACATTTTCTCTATACTAAATATTGAAGCCATTTTGTAAATAGCATCAAAATAGCTTAGTAAATCTGACTAAGGTAGAATGTTTCTTTTGACTCTATTGTTCTATTTCCATTATAATAATATTTGGATAAGGGCCAACATTTTAGAGAAACTGAAAACTTAGTAAAATCAGGCTATGCACTCTTCTCTTAAGTTGTTGTTCTGTATAATGGAAATTATGGTTGCACAGTCACACTAAATACTATATTGCATTATGTCACATTTAATAATTTTCAATAGCTCTAAAAATCAGTTTAGTAAATCTGGCCCTACTGGTGTAATTAGTATTGCGCAAGAGATATTTTGAGGGAGCTGGTATCCAGAAAGATATTATTATTGGTATATATGGCAGGGAATTTGCCAGTTTGGCAAATCTACAAAAAATTTTCACAAGTTTGGAGCTTTCTTAATTTCTCTTACAAACCATAAAAACACACAGTTTAGAGACGTCTTAAGATGTCAAGATGTGTTAAGATGTATGTAAGGAATTATATTTTTATGCTATTTGCTTATTTTGTTGCATACTCCACAAAAGGATACAAAAAGGCTATAATGTATCCACACACTTTATGTCCTAAATGTAGTGGTTATTTAATAAATTCCAACATACATTTATGGGTTAATAAATCTGGCTCTGGTCGTGATTTTATTTTTTTAAAATCTATTTATATTTTGATTAGGATCAAAATTTGGGAATAACCACATTCTGGTAAATCATACAATATTCTCCTCTCAAGCTGTGACTTTATGTAATGGACTATGGTCGTGATAATGGTCAATAGCCCTATTAAAGACTATTAGGTTGGTAAATCTGGCCCTTGAAATCATTCGTTTTGTGTAAGTGCCTGCCAGATGGATTGTTCATCTGGACATACTGAGCAAGCTGCTGTGTGGGAGGAGATTGTTATTCCACCTTGAGCTACCAAATTATGACTATGTGGCAGTGAAGTTGCCGAATTTAGCAAATTTACTAAAACTGTACAGAGGTTTGGAGCTTTTTGTGAGCGGCCTATTTTAGTAAACCGGGCTAAGCACTCATTTTGTGCACTAAATGTTGTGGCTATTTAGTAAATTCCAATATAAATAATATTAATAAATCTATCACTGGTTATGATTTGTTTAAATCTAAACTATTATTATTTTAACTGGACCAAAATTTGTGATTAACCAAATTCTTTGTAAATCAGACTGCGCAAAGTGCTCTTCTCTCAAGCAGTTGCACTGTGTAATGAACTATTTACAAAATCACACTAAACATTTCATACAACATCACACATAGTAACTCTCAATAGCTCTGTAATAGACTATTAGAATTGTAATTCTGGCCCATGAGGTCATTAGTTTTGCGCAAATGACGGATGGACTGTACATCTGCACATTAAGTCAGCCAATAATTTATGACTATGTGGCAGGGAGATGCTAATTTAACAAATTTACTAAAATTGTGCAGAAGTTTGGAGCTTTTTGTGAGCGGCATATTTTAGTAAATCAGGCTAAGTTCTTTATTTAAACACTCTTCAAATGCATGACTAAAACCTATTGTATTCACTCACTATTTAATAAATTCCAAAATAAATAAAGGGGTTAATAAATCAGGCTCAGGTGTCTAATCCATTAATCTTTAAATTTGGACCAAAATTTGGGAATAACCAAATTCTTAGTACATCAGGCTGCACACAGAACTCTCCTCTGAAGCAACTGTTCTGTGTAACTGGACTATTTACAAAATCACATTAAATATCCCATATAATATCACACTTAAAAACTCTCAATAGTTCTATTATAGACTATTAGGTTAGTAAATCTTGCCCTTGAAGTCATTTGTTTTGCGTAAATGACTTTGCCGGATGGATTGTACATCTGCACATATTGAACGAGCTGCTGTCTGGGAAGGAGATTGTTATTCCGCCGTGTTTCGGGAGGGTCTCGGCTCATAGAGCAGCCCGGGCCCTGCAGCCTGGGGGGACCAGTGTATGTGTGTGTCTTGACTTCACCCAAAAACCATTCCAGACACTTGAGGCTAGCACTGCCAGCCGCTGATAAACCTGTGAAAAGAATGTATCAAGCCAGCAGCGCATATGTCTACTTTGAAAAGGGCAGCCGTGTCTCGAGAATAGTTTTCCTCATCGGTTTTTGTTTATCCTTTTCACCTGCCACTTTCCGAGCCTCCTGAAAGAAGCTAATAAAATGACAAAAGCCAGAGAGCATTGTGATCGTTTTTATTACAAAAAAGAACGTCTCAAGGCGAAAGCCTCAGAAGAAAACAAAAGCTTCACTTACAGACAGTTAACAGCTGCTTGAGCAACTGACCCACAGCTACAACATGAGAGAATAAAGCACTTTATTTTCACCATTTTTACCATGCACAGAGAGAGAAAGAGGGGAACATGCAGGAGGAAGAAGCACATCACCGCAGCACGACATCGCAACATTGGCGATAGAAGAAAAAGGCCTCAAAGATCACAAGAACATCGAATGTCGTCAACAGTTCGCTGAATGTCCTGGGACTTGTCAGGAACTGGTCATTTCTTTTCTTTTGAGCGAGTTATCATGACATCTCTGTGTGAAGTGCAAAGACACCGTGGCGTCAGTTCGTTCGGGTGTCTCAGCGACCTACATTACTGTAAACAATCTACACTATAAGGCGCACAGTTGAAGAGTTGCCCAACAGAAGAGCCACAAGGTCAGTTCATAAAGGGCTTTGATGTGAAAATGCATCTTCATCATCAACACTCTGCAGACCTGGCATACCAACTGTCAATACACCAACTGCAGGCAGTAAAATGCTGTTTTAGGTCGAGATTAGGCATGGGATGATGGGAGTTTCTATGGGGATGAGAACTTGAGTAAAAATATTGCAGTATGACAGTATCGCAATACTGTGAGTAAATGGAAAATAATATTTCTTTCCTTCTTGCATTTGAGAATAGTTAAATAGCCTATAGTAAGATTCTTAATCCAGCCACAAGAGGTCACAAGACAGGATAAATTTAGAGATTTTTGTCAGGAAGGTCACCTGATGTAATCTAATGTCAATATGCCAATCATCTGCAGTCCCTGGAAGGGAAAGGCAGGAAGAAAAGATGAATATTGCTGCAAGAATCATCTGTGAAAAAACAATTCTTGAAAGGAAAGTTTCCATTGGCTGATGGTAAATATTAAATTCATGGGTCCCAATGACAGAGACAAAGTTCCTTTTCTGGCGGCAGTTATGTTAGCTATACACAAACAAATAACTTAAGTCTAAATAGTAAAAATGAAATGAAAGCAAAATGAAAAATTTTGACTATGAGTTCACAAAATGAAATTATTTTGGGATTGCGTTGCTCTAATGGTGAATTCAGATCTTGGAATCTGAAGAATGCTCTAAACTTCAGACAGGAAGAATAAGCAATAGAAAATTAATGGATACTGTGGTTATCCTAAAACCACAGTGTACCTGAAACTCTTATCATCCCATGCCTAGTCCAGTTCTGGAAATGGGCAGCACACAAGAAAACACAAAGAAACATTCAAGACAAAATTGGAACCCATTTGTGTCCTTTTTCCACATCAAAACAAGGTCTTAATGAGGCACACGGTACAGCACAGTAAACTGTGGGATTCTCCAAACCTTGACATCTAGGACATTAGACACTCAAAGTGCCTTAAGACTTTAAAGACTGTGTTGTAATGACTGTTCTAAAGTCAGGGCAACCGCTGTCCCACCTCCATGAGACCAGAAGAAAATTATATCTCACAAATGATTCCAAATGCACCAGATGGATGTATTATATCTAGAAATATGGCCAGAGTTTAATTTGGAGGAACTGTTGTTTTGACTTTCTGAGCAGCCATCCATTTTCCTCCGCTTTACCCAGGACATGGTTGCAAAGGCAGTAGTACATAAAAGAAGAGATGTCCCAATTTTCCTTTTCAGGGCACTTCCACTACCTCCTCTGTGGTAAAACCTTAGCTCATCTGAGGTTGGGGCCTTATCCCAGTGAAAGAAGCACAGCCAAGCAACTTGGACACACCTTTAACAGATGCCTCCTTGCAATTCAAGGGAGCTGCAGCTTCACTCTAAGCTCCTTTTGGCAGGGTCTCACCTCATGGGGCTTGGCCAGGCACAGTGAAACAGGGCAATGTGCTGCCAACCTCTCATGGACCGTCCACCTGTGTATCAAATGGCAGTCAAAGGTGGGAGTCTTACTGACCGATTGCCTCTCATATAATCCAGTTCTGACCAATGGCCAGCACAAAAGAAAACATTTCAGCTTTATATATCAGATTTTTCTTTTTGCAGCAGTACCAATTGTAGCAGCTAGAAATTAACAGGTAACACTGAAGCAGAAAATATCTCATCTATCACATTAAATACCCTTCTAATTTCTACTCTGTTCACATTTGTCTGTCTCCATGGTAACAGCATAGTGAAAGGGGGCCAAATCGTCAAGTTACAAAAAATATTTTTTTAACTAATGTGCTCACTAACCATGTGCAAACTAGGTAATACCTTCCAGTGCTTAGACAAAATTGAAATGTGCTATATAGCTTATATAAAATTATAGGTTTGCATTAGCTCCCCATGTTGCTACAAGGAAGGTTCCAGTTTACCATAATTCCCTATTTATGACATGAAATTTTGAACATAATTTGCTCTGTGACATGTGGGACAGCAGTTGCAGAATGGCCAAAATACTGTATGTCCTTTTCCAACTCATTAAAGGGAACCTCTAGCACAGCCATCTCTGTGGATCTACACTAGCTTTGATTGGAACTAGTTTGATAGTCTATGTATGAAGTTGACAGATGACTACATATATGACAAAGACATAAGGCATTGGATCTCTTCCCACTTGGATCATAACCAGAGTTTTGACCCCTGTGCACATAATAAGACTATTTTTTTCTGTAAATACTATTTTTTCTCTAAGTATTGTATTTTAACACTGATTGTCTACATTATCCTTACAAAATAAAAGTGTAAAAAAATACGTAAACAGTGTAGTTATCCAAGTGGCTTGGACCTTTCGACCCTGTGAGGAGAACCAGAGACATGAGATGAGGAGGAATGAGGTAGTCCACAACACAACTTCATTATGGCAGCACTCACAACGGGGTCAGAATCTTTATGGCATAGTTCAATTAAGCCTTGCTTTCACCAGTAGGTACAGTCGGCATCGTGCGGTTGGGCGTGGGGGGAAAACAAACCACTTCACTCGCTTGGAAACACTGCTTTTTATTCTTTTCAGACTTTATTATTGGACTATTTGCAATTAGGCAATCATGTCTTACACAGAGTCCTTACCGGTGTTATGACATGAAAAGGAACGCTAAATTTAAAAATTAAATGTATTGTTGTAAGGATTTTTTATTTTTTTTTTAACTGGGAGAACAATCTGACTGAATGGCATCTCCAGATATGTTCTGCTATCTGAGAGCTTTTCCATAATGCTAATGGTGTTAGCTTGGCTTTCATTGGCATTAGTTATTGAATGTACATTAACAAATTTACATCTATAATATATCTAATGAATTAAACTCACCATAATATTACCATGCTAGAGCCTTTAATGTTACAATATAATTAGATTAGAAAGTTACAGGTAGCTAACATAAGCTAGTGTGTTAGCTAGAGTGTTATTTATGCACAAATTTGTACCATTGGGCCACTTTGTTCTCCTATGTCTCTGCGTCTTTATTACGTAAAATATAAAAATTAAGTTTAGCATTTGTTCGTGTATTTGTTGAACAGAAGGTCACACAGCATCTCTTCGGAAAGTGGTTTGTTTTCCCCCACGGATTATTGGATATAACGTTTTTGTGGGTATTCCTGCAGTTCCCGACTGTATCTATAGCACAGTACAGTTCAGTTTGATAAGGTACATGTTAATTTGTGTTTCCCTTTCTGGTTTGGTTTGTTGTTTTATTTTTATTTTTTTTAGCATAATAACCTTTTTATCAATTTTTTTCAGCCACTATCCCATAACTTTGCTAAGGCCCTTGTATATTGAGATGACTAAACTATAGTCATCAACAGGCAGTGTTGAGTGTCAACTTGAGTAGCATTCAAAAGAGTTTAAGAGTTTGTAAAAAATAGGAAAACTTGATTTCAGTGCTGCAAAAACAGCATACAGTAAATCGTCAGCAGTTTGTTGACATAGCCTTTTTGCTAATTGTGACCGCAGCAGGATTTGATGTGAAGAAGCTAAAATATATGAGAGATTTCTTGTCACTGTATAATATAATCAAATATGGCCAATTCCAAAGCCTTGTTGTACTTCATTGGTCATTGGCGATAGCTAAAATTATATGACAAGACCTTGAGTGTAACTATCAAAACAGTAACAAGACAGTGTTAATTGGTTGGTAAATAATTCTCAACAGTATTGGAATGTAAAAATGTGCAATAGTCAACTGTGTGGTGTAAAAAAAAATGTTGCCATATAAAATCGGATTTGCATTGCCTAAATTAGCACAGTTCTATTACCTAATTTTAACGTAATTTTTAATGATAATAAAAATCAACCAATTGACTCCAATGTCTTTGGAATTATCACATGCTTTGAAGGCCAGAACACTTGTAGGATAATACTATGATGTAGCTGATGCAGCAGAGCCACCATGGCTTCGCATCCTGTGGTGGATACAAAAGGTCTGCGTTAAACTGAATCATACCATACCATGTGGTGTAAACAAGGCTTTCAGTCTTTTAGAGTTCAGATTGGCAGGGAGAAGCTGGATAATCGGTCCATTTCAGATTGATTTGATTGAGGAGCTCTTTTCCCGGTGAATCGCTTGGCATTTGTTTTGGGCCAAAGTGCTCATTCTCATTCAGCGATCCACGGCGACCTCCTCAGACTATACGGTAATCGAACGTGTCCTTCTCTGTGTGGTCTGTCCAGTTTGAGGAGGGCATACTGCGGTAGGGGTCCAGCAGGATCCGGAAACAGCGGACGATGAGGAGGGCCAGGAAGATGAAGAGCAGCAGCACGAAGACGAAGGCCGCCTTCTGCTCCAGCGTCAGGTAGGACGACACGTGGTGGCCGCCCCCTGACGAGGAGAGCGTGCTGCTGAACAGGCCCTCGGCCATCCGCGGCACATCCATACTCGAGCGTCGGGGCTCCAGCTCTCTGTCCGGTGGGGGAGATCACACGAGGAATGGGTTGTGTAGATACGCACCTGAGAGAGAGAAAGAGAGACAAGTCAAAGATTGGTCTTCAACTGTTCTATCGGTTAATGCCAGGTGACGTCACACGTGTGTATTTTGGGTCGTTGTCGCCATCTTGGGAAGCAAGTGACGGTTTTCCCCGAGCGTATAAGGGACAAAGACTGTCAATAGTCTCAGCTCTGAAAGCTCCAAATCTCTCTCAATCAGTTACCTTTTACTGCAGCACTAGTGCACTGTGTACTAAACGGTTTGGACACTGACGTTATTTTTCCAATGCTTTTAATGATGTTGGAATATTTGTAGGTAAAAAAAAAAGTTTCATAAACTCTACGGAGCATGGGCTTCTGTAATAAATGGATGCTGTTTGACTAGGCTATTTATAGATACGTTAAAAACATTGTGTTATATTAATAGATACTTTACTTCACACGATCAAAACACTCTGGATTAATGCAGCTGCTTTAAGATGAACCTGACCTGAATAACAGTGCATGCATAGCTGTAGTCTTGATGTCACTTAAGCTCTAATAGTAAACCTAGAGAATGTAGGATACACACTGTTCAATACTGCTTTCTAGTTGGGATTTGTTTACATTCACTTTACCCTCAATATGGCGGCGGGGGGCGTTTTGGTCATGTGTCTGGCAAATACCGATATGTTAGAATTTCATGAATGTCAAGAAAAAAAACTGAAAAGCTGTCGGACTTCAAATGATGGAATGGAGTTTTTTTTTTTTTTTTTTTTTTTTTTTTTTTTTGGTACACAGTAGTACACAGTATTTTTTAAAGATATTTTTATAAACAAATATTTTAGCCACATTTTATCCAGCATTTTATTTAAAAAAAGGTCTTTGTTTATGTAAAAATATCTCCAATTTAAATTCACTTTTTGGCAAGTCTGCAATAAATACATAGAAATTAAAATAAAACGTTTTTGCAATGATGCAATCAATCAGCATTGTTTCAGTCCGATTCAAGAACAATATTGGCTGATTTAGAACAATATCATTAAACAGCTTCATATCAATTCAATTAATACAGTAACTTTTTCCCAAAAATCATAAAAGGATACTTTCAATCTAACATTATGGCCGGGGTTGCTAATGTAACGCAGACAGAAAGCGTAGCAACATTGAATATACCTTTTCTTTTTATCATAAACACGTCCAAAAAGACGTATCTGGTTTTAATTTAACATGCACATTTCTAATATCAATATTTCTGATATTCATGTACATTGATTTTGTATTGTTATTGTTACTGTTCCTGAAAAACGATATGATTCGATACAACGTTATGCATATCGATAAGTGAATCGTATCAATCAAAAGGCAATACACTGATATAGTAAATGTATCGTTACACCCCTAGTATGCATGGAAATCACATTTCTATTTATTAAAATTGTCCATTTTCCGAGTCGGCACCCACAAGACTGTATCTCTGAGTACACAACTCCAGAGTTTGCATACAGTTTTTTGTACCAGTTCATACAACATTTAAAAAAATCAGGGAATGTGCAGTGAGTTGGTTTTGCTTTAGCAGTGAAAAAATCCTCTGTAAATATCAGCAGGGAGAAAGTAATTCATTTGTATGGACTTTTGTAATCACAAAGCTCAACTGTTCATTTTTGGTTCTATGTTGCCATTTTTAAGTCTGCACCAGGGGCCTGATGCTCAGTCTGTTGTAGTCCTGACAGTGCAGGGGAGTCTCCTGTTGGCTGAGGACCATTGGCAGACCGTGACTAAGGAGAGTGTGCCGTCACTTCTACAGTTCAGGTCTAAACAGGGAAACAGACCACCTCAGCTGTCACACTTTCAAATGGAGCACAACAGAACAAAAGCCCAAACCAAACAGTGGAGGTGTAAAAAATCCACTATAAAACTGCATGACTGCAAGAAATACAGGTATTAAGATATGGTTAAAATGTGGATCACTATGCAGAACCTGCATTTGAATGGATGTAGAATAATAACCAGATGTATACGTGATAGGCGACAGGATAAATTATATACATTTCAAGAGTTACTTTATTGCTAGACATAAAAGTAAAACACATCCATCACTGACAGCACTGACACATCATAGATTTAAATCACATTTTCAAAACACTATTATGATCAGAATTAATTTTATTGCGATTTTGAGCTCACAAAATTTGGAAGAATCCAACAGCTGTACAGTCATTTAAGCTTGGTGAGCTGCATGCAGGAGTAGTTGAGAAAAACAATACTAAAAAAATATTTTTGAAGTCAAGCGATGCAAAAAAGTTAATCATTGTAAATAATGACAAGAACAGTGCAGAGTGTGTTTTCAATGTATTTCAAAATTTCCATACATATATCTTATAACTTTAATTTTAAACTTTACATTTGTTAAAGCTAATGACAACTTTACTTGGGCCTTAAGTATTATTATGCTAAATTTACTTTTTTCAGCTTTTAACCATGTTGAAATGTTTGCACCTTAAAAACATACTGTACCTACGAAGCAATCAGTTCATTTATCTATTTGTTAGCTTCATGTTACTAAAAGCCGTGCAAATTAGCCCCTTTCTACTCCAGGTCCATTCCCCAACATTGCCAGCAGGGGGCACCAGGCACCTAATCCAAGTGTTCTCTGTAAAGTCAAAGTAACAGTAACGGCAATGAGATGCTTTCTATACATTATTTTAAGTCCCTTTAACATTTTTGTATCACATCAAAGGGTGATAGTATCATGTGAATGGTTAAAATCATTACAGCTGATGGAGCCTAAGTTAAATTTGGCAGAAGTACAAGAATAAAATAGATGGTGCAGTGGGCGTACACTCAGCCTTCACAGTCTCAGAACATAGTGTCAGTGAGCTGGTCTATTCTGGGAGCCCGAGGCGGGGGCCTGTTGTGTGAACAGAGGAGATGGGCTGGAGTCTCCTGGACTTCAATGGAATTGGCTCGAGGCATGGAGCTGGCACTTTGACTTCTTTTGTTACACAACATCCAGCGCAAACAGCATGTTCCGTATGTACACACGGCACATTCAATATGACAGGTGACGTGTTCACATTATTATTTCAGAGTCAGTGGCAGGTTTATTTTCACCCATGCTGTGTGCAAGTTTGAGGTAACAGGTGAGTCATTAGAAAACCATTGATTTTATTGTTCTAGGTAAAGTATGTGCTTATTTCAAACAGGATATTCTATGGATAAGCTTTACAGAGTACTAAGTCACTATTTTTGAATTCAGTTCAGTTCAGTTTTATTTATATATCACAACAAAAGTCACTGCAAAGGGCTTCACAAGCAGTTAATCAAACGTAAACACACAATCAGACTTAACACACAATAACACAAACAATAACTACACTAAACTAAACAGACCCAGGACATCCCTGTCCTTGGACCCTCCTTCTCGGTAAGGAAAAACAACTGTGGGGAAAAAAAGAATAATTCTTATGGAGACCACATTGAAGGAGAGATCCTCTCCCAGGACATACAGGCAAAATGTGTATAGGACTGTTAGTCCATTAGCTCATCTATAGTATCAGAGTTGAGGTCTATAAGGATGCAGCAGGTGGGCCTTATTCAGACAGGGGAGGGGGGGTGAGGTAGGGGTCAGGGACATCTGTAAGAGGTGAGGTTAAGGGCCCACATGTCGGGACAGGAGCACGTTTTTGCTGTTGGGAGTCCTAACTTGAAAGACATTTAAGTGTTTAAAAAGAGCAAAAGAGGAACTTGTTCTGGACAAACCTGCATTTCAAATATGAGAGCTATTGTGGCCAAGGCAAAGAGAGTTTGCATAAAGCAACATTATGTTGTATTTGGACCTTAAATTACCACTTATGGCATAAAATGGCCATTGTATAATGACACCCAAAGGAAGCTTTGCATTAACAACATCTCTGTTCTTTCCATCCTGCTGTACAGATCAGAGTAGGGATGGGAATCGAAAACTGGTTCTTGTTGAGAACCGGTTCCCACTGTTTCAATTCACTGGGATCGTTTGCCATTTTTGCAAATGATTCCCTTATCGATTCCAGTCGGTGCGAATGACCACACACGTTGCGTAGCTTGCGGCGTCATTTACCCAGCAGGAAACATGGTGCCTAAGCGGCACAAACGCTCGAAAGTTTGGTTACACTTTACGAGAAAAGACGACAACAGGACAACTTGCAATACTTGCAAATTAGAAATCTCATCAAAGGGGGGGAACACTTCGAATATGCAAAAGCATTTGCACACAAAACACGCAATAACTTTAAATGAATGCTGTGTATTTGATCTGCTCCGAACTAATGAATTTCAACCCAGGAGCAGCATGTCCTCTTCTGTTAATACTGCAGGTAACTAATCAACACTACCTATCATATTAGCGACATTTGCCTTATTGTAAAACCTGCTATTACTATGCATTGCATTTAGATGACCATGACGAGAGAGACAGACAGAGTCTGTCTGGCTCAGATGCTGGCAGCACGCACTGCAGTCTACCGTTAGCTTCTCTTTTCACAGAGGCAGGGAAAAGTAAAATGACCCAGGCCAGGATAGACGAATGTCACCAAGCAGTGACTAAGTTTGTGGTAAAAGGCTTGCACCCATTTGCCACAGTAGATGCCCCTGATTTTCAGTAAGTGAATGTATTTAATTGTAGGCTAAGTCAGGGAATGTCAAAGTTGCAGGTTCTCCTCTAATCAGTTGTTTCACTCATTACCATTATATATTTTTTATAGAGAGATGACAGAAAGACTCGCAACCCTAAGTACAAAACCCCAAACAGAGACAATTTAAGTAACCACTTGGTCCCTGCTTGGTATGCGGTAGGCAAATCTGATTTCCGAGCTGAAACATGTGTTGAAGGCAGCCATCACTGCTGATGGATGGACAAGTTATAGTCAAGATCATTACCTCACAGTAACGCTGCATTATGTCAGGAATGGCCAGGCTCAAGAAAAAGTCCTCAAAACCAAAGCAGTGTACCAAGCACAGACAGGAACAGCTGTAGCAGAGGAGATTGATGAGATCTTGGAGGAGTATGGTATCAAAGAAAAGGTTGTGGCAGCCACTGTTGATAACGCGGACAAACATGGATGTAGCTGTCAAAAAGCTACAAATGGTCAAGTTTCCATGTTTTGCACACACCCCGAACCTTGGAGCTCAGAAGCTCTACAACTGCCCTGCCATTTCCAAATGGGTGGCAGGAATTTGCTCTGATTGTATGGATGAAGAGGTCCCACATGGCAAAAGTGGTCCTTAAGGAGAAGCAAGACTTGCTCAGTAAGCTTATTAAATACTTAAGATTGTGTACATGTAAATCATTAGATTATGATCATGTTGTGTATGTGTTACCCCTCAGAGCTGCCCAACCATATGCTCCTCCTAGATGTAAAGACCAGATGGAACTCTCTATATTTGATGATGGAGAGATTCTGCGAGCAGTTTCCTGCCATCCAGGCTGCAGCCATTAACCCACAGGATAAGAAAGTCCATGGAAAAGGAAAGGTGAGTAGGATTGAAAAATAATAAAAAAGTGGCTTATTTTAAAATTGGACACAGGTTTTATTTTGTTTGTTTATACAATATATATTTTGCTTTTTTGTTTTGTTTATATTGCAGACTGGCTAAAATGGGCAATGATGACTTAAGAAAAGCAGAGGAGTTTGTGCTGATCATGCAGAAGCACTACACCTCCACACTGGCAGTCTCCAGTGACAAAAGTTCGACCTGTGGTGAGATTTTGCCCATCCTGCAAAAGCTAAAGCAACACTACACTGTACAAGAAGATGACTCTGCCTTCACAAGGAGCATAAAGAAGAACATTTGGAAAGATCTTTCCAAACGATACCAGGTATTTGATGATTTATTTATCATTAAAAAAATTACTGTTATAAATACTTAAGAATAGTAATGATGTCACATTTTACTCCCTTTTTACAAATTTAAGGATGCTGATATCCAGAGATTCCTGGAGGAGGCCACCATCTTGGACCCCCGATTTAAATCCAAAGTAGAAAAGGATGAAGTCTGGGACAGGATCAGGGAAGCAGCAATTGCAGCAAACACAGAGGCAGCAGCAGATGAGGTATTTGAATTTTACATTGTATTTCATTGTAGCACATTTCCATCGTGAGAGTGAGACCTTTCATCTATGGCTCTGTGGTATTTAGATTGATTTGTTTGTTTATTTGTCACTTTCTTCTCAAGCCTCCGGAGCAAGGAGAGACACAGAGGGAGGGGTTCAATGGTGAAGATGAGCAGGAAGAAGACTATGTAAGTTTAGCTCATTGTGATGATAATTTAGATGTCATGGATTATTCATTTTTTGCTTAATTTTTTATTATGTCCATTTAATTTCAGGCGCCACCAGTAAAGCAAAAAAAGACAGCCTTGGAGGAACTCTTTGAAGAGGAGGACGATGAGCTGCAGTCATTCCAACAACAGCAGCCCGTTCTTTCTCTGACCCAGAGAGTGGATCAGGAGATCCAGCTGTACAGAAGTCTGACCCCCATCCCCTGCAAGGATAACGCCATCCTATGGTGGTGGAGCAAAGAGAGAGACTCTGCCCCTGCTGTCAGGACCTTTCTGTGTGTGCAGGCATCCTCCACCCCGTCTGAGAGGGTGTTCTCCACAGCTGGAGACACCATAAGTCCAGAAAGATCACGTATTCTTCCTGAAAAAGCAGATATGCTTATTTTTCTGCAAAAGAATTGTTAATTCTCCATAGTTGATGGTTTATAGAATTGCACAATGCACAGTTCTATTGTACTTGAGTTGACTGTAATTGTTGCTAGCTGACGTAGTTTTATTTTTGAGTGCTCAGCTCATATATCCTTTTAAAAGTGTTAGCTTTGAAATGTTACTGGACATTCTTGTGTAATTGCCACAGAATAATTCATGTTGTATTTTGTTATGTTATTTCTACAGAAGAATATTTATTTTATTATTATTTTATATTTACAAATAATTTTTTCTGGGGACCCCGTAGTACCCCATCGAGGAGCCCTAGGCTGTGAATCTCTTAAGACCTCACTGTTGACTTTGTAAGGTCATGTTACTTCTAAACTTGTATCTTGTTCAAAGATAAGATATAAAACAAAGTTATAAGCTACCCGACCTGTTTGTTCTACTTTTTTCCAAATGAGAATTGATAAGTGAATCGATAAAGAATCGAATCGTTAAACAGAATCAAAAATGGAATCGGAATCGTAAAAATCTTATCAATTCCCATCCCTAGATCAGAGACATGGCCATTGAAATAGACCCTAGACGCATGAATTGACAGGTTTGATAGTTGCGGCCTCAGGATCATCATGAGATCACCTCCACGCCTCCAATGTTGTGCTCAGAGCGTGCACGTCAGTATGCAGCGTACCACCTTATTGTGCAGTGGCACAAATGTTGGTTTGGCCATATCTTCTGCACTCAGAAAGAAAACCCAACTAAAGCCTTCCTCATGAGACACAAGGTGGAAAAGACCACGGGGCGGGTCCTGCACCAGATGGCTTGATGTCACGGAGAGAGACCTCCAACAGCTTGGAGTTGCCATGGA
The DNA here is from genome assembly GCA_020698575.1 of Bostrychus sinensis. NCBI lineage: Eukaryota > Metazoa > Chordata > Actinopteri > Gobiiformes > Eleotridae > Bostrychus > Bostrychus sinensis. The sequence goes on from CM036247.1 coordinate 38,175,749, forward strand.
GGTTGCTGAGGTGCTGGTGCAAGACCAATAGTTTTGGAAGTCTCTGGTTAATCTGGTTGGTTCTACGCATGGTGAACACTGACCTTCACCTCACAGAGCCTAATTAACTAAATAACTGTAGTATGATTAACTTACCCATATTCTTGTTTGTGCTTGTGGGGGCTGGAACCTATGCCGGCAACTATGGCCCATAGGTGGGATACATTGTGGACAATGGCTAGTTAGTTTCTGGGTTGCCACTTCTAGCGCACTCACACCAGGCCAATCGAACCATGCCCAAGTCCGGAACGCCCCTAAAGCACGGCATGATAGCCTAATGTGAGTGCTCCAATCTGTGCCCAGGTGCGGTACGCTTCAGGACTTTGGCACAGTTGGAAGAGGTGGACCACGGCACATGCACAACTATGAACCCTGTCATGTACATGCACTGTTCTTCTCTCAGTAAAAAAGTAAATAAACTCCATAACACTCTTAACAACACTGCTGCTTTTGTGGCACTTCATACGCAGCTTCCAAAATGTGTCAGAAACGGGACTCAAAAGACGACATATACTTGATGCCGCTGGGCTTAGATTTTCACTACACTGGTATTAAACGTGTCAGCGATTTTATGCATCTTGTAAACAAACAGTGCACCGTGATAATGTAGCGGCCTGTCGTCCTAAGAGCTGATGACGTAACCAGGCACTCATTCAATTTACACTGACCAGTCCACCTAAAACAGGAAAGTCTTTAGACAGAGGAAGATGAAGAGAACGGAGAGAGACACTGAGAGATTGTATGTTGGAGATCAATGTGTTTTGGTTAGGTATTTACACTAACCACTTTAAATCAAGCCTCTATTCATATATCCAGTGTCACAAGCAATCACCCTTTTACTCAACAGTAATGCAATGTCTTTCCCAAACGCATCAGAAGACATTATTGCAGGAGCAGGAATCAAAGTGGCATTCTGATTTATGAAAATGACGACTGTTACAAAAACAAACAGCTCCACCGTTATTTCAAGAAAAGTGCTTATTAAGTCTGTGATAATAAACACGCGTGATAATTAATTTTGAGTGACTCATTCTCAAAACTTTGCAATGACACACCGTTCATTATGGGAAAATGTTCAATAGCTCATATTCTGTGGAAGGTTCTTATTATTTTGAGATGCCCAGTCATTATTCTGAAAGCGGTGCTCATTCTGTGACAGGAAGCTGATAGTGGATCATTTATTTCCTGGGGGTGACAGTAATGGGCGTCCATTTTACTGTGAGCTGCTGCCCACAGTGCAGTAACACCAGCTCTGGACCAGACAGCGGGCGGATTGGAGGGTATAGCCAGAGGTCAAGTCATCAATCAACAAGTGTCTGCTGAACAAACTTTACAAAAACAGTTGGGGTCAATGATTATGCCAAAAAAAAAAAAACTCCTTCAAAGCAACCCCGTCTCAGAGACTTACTGTTAACATTTATAGCAAGCAATCTGTTTATATGCAGGTGGAGAAATGCAACATCCTGAAAAATATCTATGGAAGAGGGTCACTCACTGGAGATTAGAGGTCGACCAGTATATCACGGCTGACTTTTGCATTTTTTTCTTCTTCTTTTTGTCACTTGGGTGTCCATGTGACTGAAGGTCCCCAGCTATCCTGTCTTTGGCTGATGAAATATAGTTGCAAGTGACCGAGGTTATGATCACTGCGTCACATATTTATTCATCAATTCATTAGAGGCCAATGTGGCAGCCCTGCTACAGATCTGTGAGATTTGATCTTAAGATGCTTTGGGAAGTCCTGAGACTTTTTGTAAATAAGATTTCAAAACTTAGACATAACTGGAAACAATTGCTGCTTATAAGTGCTAGCTTTGTATTTGGAGAATTTGGAACTTTTAGTGTGTTTACTCTCGTACTAATGTGATAGAAAGTCTGATTGAGCTGCTTCATTTCTTTCAGAAGTCTCTACACTGTATCATTCACATGGATTCTGTGGTGTAGGTTTTACTCTGGATGCCCTTGCACAGCCACACATTTATCTAAGCTTAAGACCAGCACATACTATAGTTAAACTATTTTATTGATTTAAAAATATCTACATTTTATTAAATCACCAACACTAATTCCCATTTTTTCTTCCTTAATGCCAGGCCCATCTCACACAAAAATGTTATTAATGGAGCTATTGATGTCTTCATAAACTCCATCAATATCTGCTATTTGAAAATATAATGACTGAAACCTAGCAACATGCTGGCGTCCACGGCATTGGAGCACCACTAGGATTTCTTGACAGTTTTGCACTTGAATCTGAAGTATAGAAGAAATTTTATTTTGTAACAGTGTACTTAAATGATAGTCATTACAAATCTCAGAGCTGCCTGTTACCCAGTGTGCTAAAGTTTCTCATTTCAGTCCTTAGTGAGCTTTGTTTCAGGCCCCTGTGCTGAGAACCATCTGTTCTGAGAGTGTTCAGTGTGTTCTTCTGTAATTTGAAAAATGTCAAACATCCAGAAACATTAGGCCCTGTACACTCCTTTCTACTAACATTGGTGGATTTTTCTCCCACCTAATAGCCCGTCTCATTCAGCCTTGTGCACCATTTATGCTTCACAACAGACAGCGGAAATGTAAGGCACCCTATTATGTTGTGTCCGGATTTTAGTCCAAAATTGTATCGGTAGATTTACTCAAGGTCTTAGGACATTTTGCTCCAGTGAAATGAAATATAAACATACTACTCAAAATATGCTTTCTATGATATCTTTACCTAATACTGTATATAACTTAGTATCAGTAAAAATTCATTTCCAGCTCACCTTTGTGCCTCTGTTACTACCGCCCTGGACTTAACATTTTCACTATCCAATCTGCCAAATGATGGTAAGTTTCAGTTTTGGCTGGTAATGCATTCATTTCAACTTGCCACTTTGTCTGGTTGAACTTTACATATTTGTGTTAAGTCCTGACTTCCTGCTGTAATGTTTAAAAGTGTCCCATAATTCAGAACATATAGTCGCTTATCATAGGTAGAGGAAAATAATGATAAGTCAAGAACTGGTAAAACACAAATTTTGTATCTTGTTGTCATCTTATTATATAATACCTCATAAAATGAAAAAAAAAAAAAAAGTATTAACTAAATTGTGGTTAATGAAAATCCAGTGGCTAATAATATTTGAAGAACACCTCCCACAGTGGCCAGTGAGCAAAAAAAAAAAAAAAGGTAATGTCAAGCCCTGCTACCGCCAGTTGTTAGATAAAACATACTCTACCACTTTGACCTTTGTCAAAAACCAGAATTGCAAAAAGGGGGACGCAAAAACACAAAATATTATTAATGCAACATTTCATATTGTTTATTGTCAAGATACAATAAACATATACATTATCATGAGAGTAAACATGCTAAAAGTCACACTTTCTCCAAATACAAAGCCAGCACTTATTAGCAACAGTTGTTTTCAGTTGTTGTATTGTCACTATGTACTATGCACTAAGTTTTGAAATCTTATTTAAAGGTCCCTTATTATGTTAACTCCACGTTTTGGAGTTTTTAACCATGTTAAATTTATTTCCTCCTCAAAAACATACCCAGTATTTTGTTTCATTCATGAATGAGTAATCCTGTATGCTGAGGCGCTGCCCTTGCCCAAAGTTGAAAACGCTTGGTGTCACAGCTCTATGTAAACACATGAAATGTCACCTTCTCCAGGAAGTGCTCCTGCGTGTTTCTACAGCACCTACACCATCACCAGACTCATTATGATCATTTCATAAAACTGCCTGCATAAAAGTGCCTGTTCATTTTCTGTTGACATTTTATAATTTCCTTCTCTTGCCCCTCACCATGAAGGTGCCCCCTAGTGACTGAGTTAGAGATGGGATTTATGGCTCTTTAACAGGAGCTGTTCATTTCTAAGAGCCGTTTCATTTTTGTATTTACATAATTTTAAGAAAATAATCATTAAGAAAATAAACACTGGGATGAGTCATACATTATATTTGTAATCAAAATAATTATATTGGTGGGACATTATTATTTCTTATTCATTGATAATAAAATGAGCATGTGTCGACTAAATTCACTAATGGTGACGTCATGTGCCTCTGCATAGAGTGAGATCGCCATTTAGGATTTATTATATGTCAAAAATGGGCAAAATATACCCACCTTTACATATGTTCATGCAAACATGTCAGTAAAAACTAAGCAGGCAACAATAAACTTTAATGCACACACGAGTAGGCTCTGTTTATAACTACATACTTCTGACTAACATGCATTTGAGCCTCTCCTCTTTCTCCTCGTCTCTTTCTGTTTTTATTTGACTTTCTCTTGAGCATGTATTTTTCTAGTTTTGAGGGGTTTTTTTCAGTTGGCAAACAAAAAAGAGCTTGTTCATTTCAATATGAGAGTTTAAAAAAAAACGGCTTGTGCACGACTCGTATCTCATCATTCACGGTGAAAAGCCATTCAAAGGTTTTGAATTGTTCATGAACAAATGTCACATCTCTAGAATGAATATGAGAGTGAATGGTCTGTGTATGTCTCTGTGTCAGCCCTGCGACTAACTGTCCACTGTCCAGGGTGTGCCCCACCTAAGGCCCATAGTTACTGGTAGAGGCTCTATCCAGCCACAACCCCAGGAATAAGCAGTGAGAAGATGGATAGCCTAACAGTATATGAAGAACCATCTGTAACTACATTTAATTTAGGAGACAAGCTCAGCTCTCGTCTTGTAGTTCCGTTGTAAACATTTCAATTCTACACACATCTTGACGGAGGGATTTTGACACCAGCCTTGAACCAGCGGCATTAGTCATAGAGTCTCTAACCACGGTGAATGTTGTGCGTCTTCTAAAGTACATTACATAATCCAGATAAAGGGCAGAGTGATTTACGAGCCAAGTGTTCGCAGTCAGTATCCGTGCCGTTATGGGGCAGACAAGGGGACAAGATTATGAGTTTGACAGTAAAAGTGATGTGGACGGAAAGAAGAAAAAAACTGCCCTTTTCCTTGTAATTTCTCCCCGTCAAGGGCAATGAATCAGTGCTGGATGTGATTTTTGAGCTCTAAGTGTGATGGATTGGCGGATGATGAGGGAGGGTCCTCTGAACCTCCTCCAGAGAAATATGTTTTATGTTTCTTTAGGGAGAACATTGGCAGCTCCTCTTAGCATGCACACGCCCGGGTTTTGGTTTTGAGAAGGCTGGGAGATAGCTCTTCACGCTCATGGAAGCAGAACGAAAGGACGAAGCAAGAGACAAAAGTGGGGTGCTCAATCTTACTGTGAAACAAAAAGACGGGTTGGGATATGTGACTGAGCAAGTACGCAAGGTAAGGGGGAGAAAAGGTTTTTTTTTTTCATCCAAAGACGTGAACAGAGCAGGCCACTTAATGGTCAAAAAAGACATTTGTTAATCATTTAATTGTTATTGGAATAGAAACAGAGTGAAAAATATTTGCATTATTATTCATTTAATTGATTGTATAGCATTCTCCCAAATATATAGGGCTCTAAAATTAGAGATGGCTGTTTTCTACAACATTGTGAACACACCAACTCATTTCCTATTCTATACAAAGAAGTTGGTCTGGCACCCTTTGGTGTAAGTTTCAATTCTGTTGGCGGAACAATGACAGGCGGCGTAATCAATCAGAGAAACGAAGGGTGGCACATAAATGTTGCACTGACCTGTTTTCTAAAGAAATACGGTGGATTCTTGAGGATTTTTCTTTTTTTCCCCCCTTCTTCCAGAAACTGGATTAGCTCTTCTGCATTCGGTAGATGCGCTGCAGATAAACAGCAAGTTTTTTCTTCCATCAGACCGCTCTGCCACGTCAAAAATCAAGTAATAAAGTCATAGCTAGCTTGTTGTTTTGCTAACTGTGATGTGCCACTTTCTTGCGAGACTCGAGACTCCAGATCGACAGCGCTCACTGTTGTGTCACTTTCGGCCCAGAGACAGCAGGGGGAGATGACAGACGCTTCATTTGCCCCACAACAACTCATTTAACCATCACACAGACTTCGAAACTGCTTATTTAGGGTAAAAAAAGGTTACTGAGTTCATGTTATAGGTTGCTAACATTCATGTGTTAGGCAAAATGGTGACTCTTCTTTGCCCCTAGTGAATGATTGTGAGAGTAAATGGGTGTATATCTAGCATTAATGTGTGATCCAATATCTAATAGGTTTATAATTGACAAACCACAAGCTAAGAAATGTTTAGTAATGATTATACAACCCAAATTCAGAAAAGGTTAGACAGAATGTGTAATTAACAAACCTCAAATACTCATATTTTATTCACCATACAACATAAACAATATTTCAGGTGTTGAAACTGAGGCATTTCTTGACAAATAGCACATTTTCAATTTGATGGTAGCAACACATCTCAAATAAATCTGGACAGAGCAACATAAGGCTCAAAAACAATTTAAAAAATCTTATAAAAGTGTTTCAAATGAACCTATAGTTGAAAGATTTAATTGTACAACTTTTTTTTCCAGTCTTATGTTGCTCTGTCCCAAGTTTTTTAAAGTGTGTTGCTGTCATCCAATTGAAAATGTCTTATTATTTGTCACAAAAATATAGGAAAAATGGAAGACAACTTGAAATTTGTAATGAAAGCTATACATTCTAAAATGCTCCTCCACATTACAGCTTAAATTTATGGACACCAACAATAACTATAACATAAAAATATTCTTTTATTCATTTTAATTGACAGCAAAATCTTTAGAATAAAATAACACTCAAGGCCACATGTAACCATTTCTCATACACTGATACTTCCCTGAGATAATGGAGCCTTTTCCAGACTATTTTAAACAGTGGATTAAAATACAATCCCATTAATCATAGCCTACAATCTGTGTAATTACGCATGAAAAAGTCCTTCCTTGTTAGCTCTGGAGTCTCATCAAAACACACACAGAAGAATTATGATTTTATCTGCAGCACTTTTGTTAAAGAAAGGGCTCGGTAATAATGAGAGAAAAAAATCACTCTAACACATCACATGGAATCACATGGAAGGGACTTAAGAAGTGAAAGAATAGAAGGTCAGGCAGTAACTAGGAGGTTAGCTCATGCTGTCGAAGTGACCTTGGCAAGACACGGACATTCTAACCTGCCCCGAGGAGTGTTTGGTGAAAGGAATGCTAAAAGGTAGGGTAAAAATGCAGAGTTGTGTGTGTAGCTATTGCTTCTAAAAATGCAGAAATCCTTACCAAATAAATCAGACAGCACGAAAGCACAAAGACTCTATATTCCACATTCCCAGGTGACCGTAGGCCCTAGGCCAGACACTCCCTGGACAGTGGCCAGTTAGTTGCAGGGCTGACACAGAGACACACACACCGACAGACAACCATTCACTCTTACATTCATTCATTAGGGGCAATTTTAGAGTCACTAATTCACCTAACACATGCATGTCTTTGGACGGTGGGAGGAAGCCGGAGCGAGAACCCACGGTAACACAGGGAGGACATACAGACTGCACCCAGAGAGATTATGGGACAGCCAACCCCAGGATTGGATATATATGGACATATTGATCATTTTGTGCTCTGTATTTGACCCATCCTTCTAATGACGCTGAGGCAACCTGTCTAGTTAAACTTATCCCAGAGTCTCCCCTAACCCAAATAGCCAAACATGAGCATCTCTGGATAAGTGGTACTGCAAACTATGTTACCAACTCTCTGAGGTAGGTTTCTCTTTGCAGCAATAAGCATGTTCATGTGGAACAGGAGATGGCGCTAAACGACCAATCATGCTGATGTGATGGAGATGGTAAATGTGAATAACAACAAAAAACTACGCAAAACCATAGATCCATGCACTAAACTCACAAAAAGGTAGCATACAGAACCATAGACTATACTATTTTACTTTACAATGTCTCTAATGCTCACTGGACAATCATGTCCTCGTCTTGTGCATGTCTCTTTTTTTGCGGTTTGCTGCAGTTTTCTCTTCCTGCCTCACACCGGCAGCTCGTTTCTCATTACTGATTGATCAAAGAGACGTTTCCTTACCTTATACTATAGCTTTTCCTGCTTTGGACCAGACCAGGTTAGTCGTTCAGCATAAGTTTCTCTAGAGAGCTACCTTGACAGAAAGAGAACCAGCTTCGTAGTACCAAAAAACCCTTTGTTACCTTGCTAACTCTCCAATCCTGTTTTGTAAAAACAGAGCTCAGATCAGGAGTACGTAGTTTGATAATTAGCCTATTGTGCATGTTTTAGGTCAATGGGGATGATCCAGTACCCCAGCCAAGTGAGAACACGCAAACATGAAAGGACGCATTGAGACCAGGAATCAAACCCAGGACCTTCTTGCTTTTTGCCAACCACACTGTGCATTATAATAGAGCCCGACCGATATGGATTTTTTTCAGGCCGATTCCAATTCCGATATTAGGTAAACAAAAAAATACTGAAATCTTATACATCAGCCGATACAGTTATACATTAGGAAAAAGTATTTTACAGCATTTTTCTTTCCGCTCTTGTTTATATAAATATGGCATGTACACCCCAGGCCACTTTATTACACTAAACCTATTTTTAAAATGTTGTAGAAAGCTGCTTATTGTTGTTTATGCTGATTGTTATGCAGGTTGTAGTGGGTATTGGTGTGGGGAGTATTATTATGTATTTTATGTATTATATTTATTTATTTTATTTAGCTTTAACTAAATTTGTTTAACTTAGATTTCATTTAAACTTGCTCTGCAAGTAGAGCATGGGGAGGACTACAAAATGCATTTTGAATTTTTGCTCTATGATGTTTTATGGCAGAGAAATTAGCAAAATATTTGTATTGTCTTTTTGAGCTTTTCAGGCCATGAGAAGGTGATTTGGGCTGTTTCCCATGAACTGCAGTGTAAAAGCCAAACTGTTTGGAAACACCAGCATGCTCTCTGCTGCACAAAAAGCAGAATAGCACTCCAGCACACAGTGAAAATAGTACTGTTTTTTAAATCTGCGGATATCGGCGAGATTTCAGCCGATAACCCATAATTTTCTAATGGGCTATATTGGCCGATAATATTGGTCGATATAGCGGTCGGTCAGGCTCCACATTATAATACCATTTGCCATTGACTGCCCTTAAGAATGGTACTTTTTAAATGGTAGACTCTACACTTCACCACAAGCATCTTTTTTGGTGTACTTGTATCATATATCCAGTCTATGGTGCTGTATAATTTGTAGTGTTGTGTAGTTTAGTTTAACCTTTCTCCAATCTACAAATTAAACTGCCCCTGGATGAAACAGGTATGCAGCCTTTTAGAAAAGAGGTCGCTCTCAAAACAAAGACGGAATTTTTAAAAATACAGATCCAGTCGGGCAAACAAAGTATCACATAAAGCTCGCCTCATTTCAGATTATAATCAGACGGATTAGTTTTCTGCAAAAGATGGGAAAGGATTGCCAGACTTTAAATTGTACATGATCCAGTCTATGTGTTATTATGCAGCCACCAGGAGCCCAGACTACAGAGAAACAGAGAGAGACAGAGGCAGAGCAGGTTTATTTTGGTGTATCTGAGAGCAGTTGGCAGCGAGGGGGAAAACTCTGCTCACTGTGGATCCAGAGGAATGTCACAGAGACAAGGACACCGGCCCAATTTACAGACGAATGCGGTTGTGGCTCTGCGGGCCTAAACACCGATTAAAAACTAACTGGAATCCTCGCATCAGGGACAATTAGGACAGAGGACTGATGGATGTTAGATTGTTAAAGCCTATAATGGTGTCAAAGAAACATTTATGCAGTCAAGTATGGTTATCTATGATGTATTTTGGCTGTATAAACTGGTGTAGTTGATATTTTTAATGTAAGTACAACCAGGATTTAAATTAATGAATGCGTGTCTACTGAGCCATATTATACACCAAGAAAGTGATGTTTTTCTGGCATTGGTTGGTTGATTTGTTGGTCTATTAGCAAAAATGACTCAAAAAGTAAGCCAGTAATGAGTAAGATATAACACTGATTAGATCCAGCGTGGCATTCAGCAAGTCATTCTTGGTGTAGCATGTTTTTTTCAGCAATTTCTGATATCAATAAAAGGATATTTGCAATTGAAACTATAGTTTTACTGCTGAATCATAATGTAAACATAACATCTGAGGTTGTGGTAACTCTCTGTTGGTTTAGAGAGCAACTACAGCTCGTCTCTGAGTCGAGGGTTCAAGTAGGAACTTTGTTTACCAAATCTCTCTCTCTGCTCTCTGCCTCATAATTTCCTGTTATTTCTCCTCAAACAAAGCCATGCAAATATATAAAAAAGGGCATAGGCCACTGTGGTATTTATAATTATACATTTGTTTTATCTTTCCACTGTCCTCTTACTTATTTGGGGTCACCATAGCAGAGAGTGATAGTGATTTGACAGTGTTTTTTTTTTTGTTTGTTTGCTTGCTTACACTGGGTTCCCTTCCTGTCACAATCAGCCCCATACTGAGACTGTATCAGAGTGTTTTGCCCAGGGACACAACACCTGTATGCACTTAGAGTGAGATTCGAACCGCCAACTTTGCTTTTGATGGGTGAACACTTAACCCACTGCACCACTGACGGCCCGCTGGGTTATTTGTAATTATTATTATTATGGATTGGTCTTATACAATCACATCCGAACAGTGGTGCCACAAACACTGCAGGCAGGAGGAATTTTCTTGCCCAAGGACACAACGGGAGTAGGTAATGCTGGTAGCGGCGAAGGAGCTCTACCTACTGAGCTACTGCCGCTGTCTGTTTAAAGAGGCTATATTTTGCAAACTTGATTTTTCTGAACTTTCTAACATGTTCCCTAATTTCTAATGTCCCCTCATCAAAAACATAACTGGAGTTGTGTTTTGCGCTATTAACACCTGTTTGAGTAATCCTCTATTTTCTGGCACAGCATTCCACAAATCTCCGCCTCTCCTACGAGCCCCCACCCACTCCAGGAAGCACTGACCAATCAACAAGCCCTCTACATCCAGTCTGCTCTCATTCATTTATCCAAAAAAATAAAAATAAAATAAAATAAAAAACACATGTACAGCTCTGTTGCAGTGGATTAATTTTTCATTTTGTAGTAAAATAGGATAATTTAAAAAGTTTAAGGAAGTGAACCGCCCTTTTTCTTTGATTATGTGTTCAAAAGACCGGAACTCTCCTGCGCTCTACTGCCCTCTGCTGGTCTTTTCACCTGTTTTTTTAAAGCACCAGTAGAGTACCAATTAAAAATGTTTTCTTTTAGTCACATAATGTTTTTAAAGGATGTAAAAGGTGTAGGGTTGACCAAGATTGGTTTAAAATAGACTCTTTAAACAAAAAAATTGCTAATGAGTAATAATGTCTGGATGCATGGGTTGATAACAAATGCTTATTATGTTCCTTATGTCCAGTCCGACCTCGTGTCTTCTGCCTCTGGCCCCCACTAACACGGGTCACATGTGAAGAGCTCAAATGGCAATTGCATGTTGCACACATGCAGTATGTAGGTTACAACATACTTTAGTCACATAACTATAAATAAAATATGAATTAAGAAAGATGTGAGACATATTAAGCATTTAGAAATGTCCTTAAAGCTGTGGCATGGACTATTTTGGGAAACTGTTAAGAAAGATATATTATTTTGCCTGTTTATTTTTATTTTTTTGGTTTTGATTATTTCTAAGCTAAATAACCTGACATGTAACCAAGTGCAGAAGCCATAATGTAGTGGCACAACTGCTTAGAAATGATTAACACTATGAGATAACATTAGGAAAAATCAAGCCTATCAAAATAAAGCACTAAAAATTCAAATGAAAAGAAAATTAGTTTTTTTTTTTAAATGAGTGCTGCCGTGCCGGAGCGATTAACGGAGCCACACCCCGCAGCTTGAACCACACAATCGTTTGACATCAGTCGGCACCGCTCAGATCCCCACACAGCACTACTCACTTAATAATCAACAATAACTGCATATCATCATACCTCACATACACAACTAATGTCAAATTTATCACCCACCAAATAACAGACTTAACCGACATTATTAAAGTCTCCTCAAAGTCAGTGCACATGCCGACGTCCTGTGTTCTGACAGGAGCCGAAGTGATAAGTGCACGGTCTATGCATAAAGAATATATCAGTGAAGAGCAGATTGAAATTACAGCCATAATTTATTGATAATGCATATTAATAGTTAAGGCTGTCACTCATTACTGCACATACATATACTGATGCAAATATGAATTTATTATGTACAAGGGTGAAGGAGAAAAGTATGACATGGTTTATTGAGTATATGCTGTGTACATTAGGGCTAGACCTGGTTTAGTCCTGGTTTAGACCTGATTGAGAGCTGGATTACTACTGGTTTAGTTCTGATTTATTCCTGGCTTTGTCAAAGTTTAGCCTTGGTTTAGAACTGGTTTGGTCCTGGATTAGTCCTTTTTTAGTTCTGGTTTTCTCGCGTTTAGTCCTGTTTAGAACTGGTTTAGTTTAAATTGAGTGCTGGATTACTACTGGTCTAGTCCTGTTTTAGTCCTGGCTTTGTCCCACCTTAGTCTTAGATTAGAACCAGTTTGGAGTTGATTAGTCCTTTTTTAGTACTGGTTTTCTCCCGGTTTAGTCTTGGTTTTAGTCCTGGTTTAGAACTGGTTTAGTGCTGGTTTAGAATAGTTTTAGAACTGGTTCAGTCTTGGTTTAGTCTTTGTTTTTTTCTTTTTGGAGCTGTTTTAGTCCTGGTTTAGAACTGGTTTAGTGTTGGTTTATACCAGTTTTAGAACTGGTTTAGACCTGATTTAGTCCTGGTTTAGTCCTGGTTTAGACCTGATTTAGTCCTGTTTAGTGCTGGTTTAGTCCTAGTTTAGTTCTGGTTTAGACCAGATTTAGTGCTGGTTTAGTTCAGGATTAGTGCTGGAGTAGTACTGGTTTGGTCCTGATTTAGACTTGGATTAGTCTTGATTCTGTCCTGGTTTAGTCTTAGTTTAGAGCTTGTTTACTTCTAAATTAGTACTGGATTATCCCTAATTTTGTCTTAGTTTAGCATTGGTATTGTCCTGATTTAGACCTAGTTTAGCCCTGGTTCTGTCCTGTTTTAGTCCTGATTTAGCCCTATAGTTTAGCCCTGGTTTAGTCCTGTTTTGGCCCATTTTAACCCATTAAAGCTGATACCTACATTTTTAGAACCCCTGCTTTAATCTAATTATAATCCCTATTCATTATTAACACCCAGCTCAATGCACTCTGTATAACCACAGTCTACAGCCACTGACGCATTATCTGCACAAGTCATACATGCACATAGCTACAGTATATCACTAATAACTTTAATAATAAATCAGTTATGGATTATGTAATGTATATTTGTATTCAGAGGAAGTGTCTGGACCTGCAGCAGTACCACACATAAATTATGATATTATTTTTATTAAATGTTTATGCAGCAGAAAAGAAGACACAAATTAAAAAAATGAAAAATGTATACAGCCTAAGCCAAAGTACCAAGAGCCAGTGCGTTATCGTAATTGTTGTTGTTTTCCATTACGAGTCCATTCAAACGCAGTGAGTGCCAGAGAGACCGACAAATGGAGACACGCCCGCAGCTTGAACCACGCACAGTTGTTTGACATGACCAGAGTACAGGCTCCCTCCGCACAGACAGCCGTACATTTGCGCTGGTAACGGCTCGTCACCTTGGCTCACGTTACGCCCGGTGTCCATAAAGGAATCCCCGCTCAGGTGCTCGCTACGCACGTGGATACATAACACCAGCAAATATATATGTGCGTAAATAGCGTGGTTTAGATTTTTTATTGGTCATTTATGTGCGTAATAATCACGAGCCCTGGCTGCTCCAGCGTGCCGCGCGTCTGTCAACACTAACCTGTTGTTGCGAGCGATGCTCCGGGGGGGGATGCTTCGATCTCCCGTCAGCGCTGGGTCTTCATGATCCCGCTGGTGCCTGGAGAATTCTGGGGTGCTCGGTGTGTCCTGGAGATCGGATGCAGCGGTGGTGGAGACAACAGAAAGCCCGGTTGTGTTTGGGTTTTGTCCGGGACAGATCACTGAAGCTCGCTCCTCTCTGGTGCTCTTGTGGCTGCTCTTGGTGCTAGAAGGCGCGCAGCAGAAGCAGCATCAGCAGCTCATCCCCGCGCATGCACGCACGCGCGCACGCACGCGACGTGGTGCCCCGTAGCTCCTAGGCAACCTGTTGCCATAGCGATTCTCCAGGTACAAGGCTCTACATAACGCGCGCCCGGAGGAGATCAAGGTGTGGCTGTGTATTCTCAGCCAGGCACGAGGTTAAATATAGAAAATAAAAAGAAGTCCCAAAGTACAATACACTACCGGATTATTATGTGGCATGTATTTGATAAGGCTTTAGCAGTGTTTCCCAACCATGGGTACGGGTACTTGGAATATTATTTCATCATTGTAATCTTTTCATATCATTAAAAAGAAACAGGCTTGTTTATGTGTCTATGAAACCTGCTGAAATTGTTTTTGTTTTATTTTTTTAATTTTATATTTCATATGTCATTTACTTTTTTTAGGTTGTTTCAAAGGGGTGATATTCAAATGATGATTTTTTTTTATAAATTCTTGTGATAAATTTATATATATATTTATTTTTAACATGAAATTGATAGTAAAATAGATGCTTTTTTAACATTTTTATTATTATATTTATAGGTATTTTAAAAGTGCTAAATGAGCAGTATTTTTTTTGTCCTGTTTCATATGACCCACATGTGTCCCCAAATATGGTGTAAACATGTTTAAATCAAATATTACTCTTACTGATAACAATGGTACAGTTCATAAATTTACAATAAAAAAATATTAAACACAATGCCCAAGTTGTTTGTGGTTCAAAACCCTGCATTGCCAATCGTCCAATCATAAAAGTGCCAAGAAGGACAACCCACAGATCATTGTTTTGATTTTAGACTGCAGTACTGTTCAATCCAGTATGCATGCATGTTGCTTTTAGTACCTTTAAAGACTTTTTTATTATTATAGTGAATTTGATTTTCTAAACAAAAACATTCCCCAGATTTAGGATTTACAATTTACAAGTATAAAATAGCTTTGTACTCAAAAACAGATGTTTTCTATGTCCACTTTTTGTAAAATGAACATGTGTATGAGTGCGGTATAATACAAAGTCTAGGCAGTACACAAGACAAAAAAAGGTTTAAAGGCTTTAAAGGATGCTTTAGTAGCCTTTGTAGTAGCCTATATTTGAAATTCCTAACTCAGTGTTTTATTCATGCATCAGGGTAAAACAAAGTTTTGTTGCACAAACGGGGCTGTTGTTTTTAGCTCTACAAATCTATATTAGAAGTACAAAAGCCCTTAGCTCTGTTGGCGCTCTTGGTAAGATTATTCTGCTGCATTTTAGATGGTATCATAATATTTTCAGCAGGCTTCTATGTTATTGCACAAATGTGAATACATTTTATGGTTTTATTTCTCACCAAGATTCCAGACAAAACGCTTATTATAGGATCTCTTATATTTTAGTTATGAGCTGCTCCTCTACACATCTACACACACCACAGCATACATCAAACAAATGAAGCTGGAGCAGAAATTCCACCAGGAAGACTGGAAATTTTTTTTCCCTGTTTATACCCAATCACCTGTCTGTTACTGTCAGCCAATCACCTCTTAAGCCATTCTCACACATACATTTGCCCTCTCCCCTCATCATCCTGTTGTTCAGTTACATGCCGCAATCCTCCTCCACCGCAGCAGCAGAACCACCAGCCTCCTCAGCCTCTCCATCTCCTCCTCTTCACCTAAAAAATATAAATAAAATTCCCCTAACTAATTTATCAAACTTATTCATCTCAGTATTTGGACAGTGTGGGGCCAGAGGGACAGCTGATGGAAACCAGTGCTGTGCCAATGAATCAAATCAGTTTTTCAACAGATTTGATTCTAGCTTGGAGAAGGTCCCTGTCCTCTAGAAGACCTCCTAAGTGGTTTTGAAGGAGCCAAACTATTACAGACCTGTTGCCTTGACCTCCCACCTGATGAAGACCATGGAGAGGCTTATCCTTGGCCACCTCCGCTGCGTGGTGAGCTTACCGCGATGGACCCGCTGCAGTTTGCCTACAGGCCAAACATCGGGATCCAACTGCTCCGGGCGCTGACTCACCTGGAGATTGCCGGAAGCGCTGTGAGAGTCATGGTTTTTTGACTTTTCCAGTGCATTCAACAACATCTGGCCGGTGCTGCTGCGAGGGAAGCTGGAGGGAGCTGGAGTAGATTGACAATTAGCTGCATGGACCATAAACTACCAACAACAACCAGCCACAGTACATGTGTCTGCATAACTGTGTGTCTGAGGTGGTAGTCTGCAGCACTGGGGCCATTGTGGGCTGTGTGTCTGAGGGGAACAAGCTGGAGTACTGCTCAGTCATCACAGACTTAGTGGACTGGTGTGAGTGCAACCACCTGTGCTTAAACACCAGTAGGATGAAGGAGATGGTGATTAACTTCTGGAGAAGGACACTACCCCACACACTGGTGAACATCCAGTGGGTGGACATTGATATGCTGGACAGTTTTAAGTACCTTGGGTGTTCACCTCAACAATAAACTGAACTGGTCCCACAACATCGATGCACTGTACAAGGAGAGCCAAAGTCTCCTCCACCTTCTGAGGAGACTGAGGTCTGAGCTCACATCCATCATGAACAACAGCTCTCACCCACTGCACCAGACTGTGGAGGGGCTGAGCAGCTCCTTCAGCAGCAGACTGAGACACCCTCAGAGTAGGAAGGAACGCTACCGTAGGTCCTTCAGTCCCACTGCTGTTCATCATATTCATCATATTCCACCATTGCCATGTAAATATGCATATAGCCTGTGTGGTTGTTTTGCACAGTTAATTTTATATTTTACAGTTTATATTTAGAAAGTTACATATTTTCGCTTTTTCTTGTAAATAATTTATGTTGCACCTTTTTGTTTGTGATTCATGCTTACTTCATTTTTCTTGCTTTCTGCACTTTATTCTGTATTAAGAGCTGCCTGAACAAAACGATTTCTCCACTGTAGGATTAATGAAGTTCAGCCTAATCTAATCTAATCCACCTGCTGCAGTCAAAGCACCAAAGTTTATTCCTTCAATAAATCCTCCCTTACACTTTACTTATTTGTCTGTGTTTGTTTTAAGTCTCACCTGGTTGAAATAATACAGTCTTATACAGTGCTTGTCTTACAATTGCATTATTCATTCACTCCTCAGTCACACTCCTTCTGTAACCACAGCTGACCTGTGACAGACTGACCAAAATGTGGCTGCCATTCTGTGTCTATGGCCTCTTCGACCAATACCAATCCCAAAGGCAAGGTGGGTGAAGTGTCTTATGGCATGGTTTCGGATGAGGTCACAACATTCTATAGCCCTGTAGTGTTTGACTGAAATGGGGCAGGCAAAAATTATTTTGTTAATATGCAAATCTTTTGCTGTGGTGGGATAAAAACAGCCAGCGGGATAATGGACCTTGTCACTGATATAAATGAACAGGTTCAAGATTGCTGAATTTTCTTCAAAAATAGTTTTAAATACTAAATCTAAATACAATCTAAGGTTAGACACAATTTAAAAAAGTAAGGAAATATAGGAAAAATAGGAAATCCACAAATATTGAACCTGTTCATTTTTTATTAGCATCTGGGTCAACCACACCATAATAATCTTGTGGCTTAATGCAGAGTTTACTGACAGCTATCACATCTGTGTTTGAATAATATCACCACTTTTTGACACTGAAGTGAAAAATAAAATGTCCCCCTAGGTAACGTGTGCTGACAGAGGAGATGTCAAACCAGTTTTTGTTTCATGTGGATAGACCCAAAAACTGCAGAGATATTACCTATAAACCAGGTCAAGACATCTGCATTTTTAATCTTTTGCAGCAAATTCTACCAGCCCTCCATCTCAAGCTCACAAGCTCACTCTTTAGAATTCTATAACATCATCACTATAGTTAAAAACTGAGATGGAGGCAGGTCAGAATTCTATGGTAGAATCAGCTGCTAAAGATTCAAAATGCAGGTGTCTTGTCCAGGTTTATGCTTAATATCTCTATTATTGGACCTATCCACATGAAATAAAATCTGGCACAAAGTTCAAAGTCTTATCTGTCAGTACACATGACCTAAAGTGAAGTTATTTCTTAACTATGGCGTCAAAAAGTGGTTCCATTTTTCAGACACCCAGGCGTGATTGCCCTGACCCTAACCCTGTCTTTGTTTTTCTTATTTTCTGCAGTTTTGTGGTGTGAAAGTTTGAAGCCTTGGTGCTGGAACCAATATCTTTTCTTGCCACCATATTTTCTTTTTTTGTTTGTTTATGTAAGTACTTCATAACAATTTTTCACCTGTAAAAATAGTTCCTAAAATAAAAAGTTGTTACTACACCAGACACTCTGACAGCTCTGAACATTATTAATAGACTCACTCTCTGACCCACTTCACTCTGAGTCTTACACTGTAGCTTGGGCTGTAGTTTATCTGTGCCATTGATAGTTACCATGGCAACCAGTCTGACTCCCATGGTTAGTGGTTGGGTTAACTAACTGCTGCCATGGTAACAGCAGTCAGAGGCAGCTGGTTTATCATTAAATATACCAGAGTGCATAGATAATACTAATATGTTAGTTTTTTGGCAAACACTTAACCTACTGCACTTTTTTTTGTTTTTTGTGTCTATATGCTTCATTTACGCTTCTCTGTTGACTGTTGAGACAGACACACAATTGTGCATTATTGTGTGGGGGAAAAAAAGCCCAAACAAGGACATTTGTGAAAAATGACTGTAATATCTGATAACATTAGCATGAGGGCAAGTTTCTCATCCTTTGTGACTCAAGGAAAGCTATGACACACTACTTTTCAGAAAAAAAAGAAAAAAAAAAAACGCTTGGCACCTGATGTTTGTGCTTAAGAAATACTCTGCGGGCCAGATGGAAAGCTGTGGTGGGCCGGATGTGGCCCACGGGCCACCAGTTGACTTTGACTGACCTATGGCGTGCTAATTCATCTTCTACAATCATAAAACACATAATAATGAATAATAATATTGAATAAAAGATAAATTTTTGGATCAAAATTCTTAGCTGTAAGTTTAAAGCAGTAGATTGTATGATTTTTTTGTTGTTATTTATTTGATTCATACATGCAAAGGATCATTAAAGGTCCCATCAGGTATTGAAACTTGGTATCAAATAAAACAATGTTTTTTATGCCAGTAGTATTGTAACATTTCTTACCATACCACAGAAATATTGTTTAATGGTACCCAGCCCTAGGCAGTAATACTAAAAGTTTGCTTCATTCAATCTAAACAGAATCTTGCTGTAAGAGCCCAGTTTATATTTGTATATATAATTTTCTTTACCCAGTTGTTTAAAACATGAAATTCCCTCCAGTAAGACAGTAAGCCATTTAATTCTGTGGCAGAGCCACAGTTTTCTTTGGAAGTGAGCGCAGCAGTCGCCAGCTGGTGCCGCTCATCACCTGCCGTGTGTTGGGTCATCACATGGTGGCTTTGAGTTTTGTTAAAGGCTGTTGTTTTTATGCCTCCCCTGTGTCAAGCCCATTACACATTCATACAGACAGGGTGGGTACCCAAGAGCACAACGGCAGTAGGAACCGGGGAGAACGGGATTCAAATCAGCAACCTTCCAATTATAAGACAACTGCTCTACAGCAGTGTAAAAAATAATAGCAGTGTGTGCATCAAAGTAAGTAAATATCAAAATCCTCATTCTAGCTTTTATTTCCACGCATGCAATTGTATTGAGGACACTGCTCATTCTATCTCATATCAAAACATAAACAAAAATGATCACATTTGTTATTCTTTTACAGAAACTGAAGAAAAATAACGTTAGGCTGTTCAGAAAAATAGCAGTGTCTGCATCTGTGAATCTTTGAACTCATATTTAGTTGTATAACCACAGTTTTTAGAACTGCTCTTCATCTGTGATGCATGGAGTCCACTAACATCTGGCAGGTATCACAGCCCAGGACGACTGGAGACATTCAACACCTCTGCATTTCTTGGTTTGGCCTCAGAAACGGTATTTTTAATGTCACCCTACAAGTTTCCAATAGGGTTAAGGTCTGGGGACTGTGTTGGCCCCTCTATAACATTCATCTGGCTGGTCCTGAACCCAGATGCTGCTCTTTTACTGTATGTTTTGGGTCATTGTTTTGTTGAAACTCCCATTTCAATGGCATTTCCTCTTCAGCATGACCTCTTGAAGTATTTGGATATATTTAAACTGATCTATGATGCCATAAATAGGCCTGGTACCTCAGTATGAGAAACATATCGCCATATCATGATGCTTGCTCCACCAGGCTTTACTGCCTACACAGTGTCCTGGGGCTGGAACTCAGTGTTTGGGGGTCGTCTGACAAACTGTCAGCAGCCCCTAGACCCAAAAGGAACAATCTTACCTTCATCAGTCCACAACATTTTGAGCCATTTCTGTTTAGGCCAGTCACTGTGTTCTTGTAACTACTTGAGCTCATGTCTTTTTTTCAACAATGAGACTTTGTGAGGGCTTCTTGTTGAAAGCTTGGCTTCACAAAGGCTTCTTCTAATTGTTACAGTACTCAGGTAGTATTTTTAGATCTTCTTTAATCTCCCTGGAGCTGATCATTGGCTGAGCCTTTGCCATTTTGGCTTTTGTTCAGCCCATTCAAATGCTGTTTTTTTGTTTACTTTCACGTCTTTCAGGTTTTTGTCACCATTTTAGAGCATTTCAGATCATTTAAGCTGAGAAGCCTATCATTTTCTGCAATTCTTTGTGTTTTCTCCTTTCCAGTCAACTTTTTAATCGAAGTACACTGACAGAGTATAGAGTACAGACACGCCCTTTTTAATTAATTATTCAAAGAATTAGCAGCATGGCTGTTGGGTCTAATGGTTTTCTATTACTTTATAATACACGCACTGTTCACAAGGAAAATGTTCGGTGTTCAATGAGACCACACAAGTTTTTTATTACAAGTAATGTTAGCTTTATTTTGATGTTCTACGTCTTTAATGATTCTGTTTATGGCAGACTTTTCTATGTATTTTTATCCAATCAACTTTGTAAGACAAAAATGTTTGTGTGTTTTTAATAAACTGACAAAAATCATGACAGACCTGTTGTATTTTTACTGTAAGTAATATTACAATAGTTGGAGTAATTACTGTAAAACATAATACAGTAATAATATTGTATTTTATATTAATAATAATAATAAATAATACTGTAAAATAATTTTACAGTAGAACTACTGTGATTGCTATTACAGTAATACTGTAAAATCAGTCTACAGTATCACTACCGTAATAGATTTTACAGTAACTTACTGGCAACCAGCTTCCAGTAAGTTACTGTAAAATCTACAATAAAATTTTAACAGTGTACATCTACAAGTACGTTATTTACCATAAAGAAATGTTGTTGTTTTTTACCAAAAACTATGATTGTTTTGCTTTGATGCTATTATTTTGAACAGAACTCTACCTCCTGAGCCGCTGATAATTACAAACACTCAGTTATTGTTTCCATTTTACAGTGTGTCCTTAATGTTCCCTCCAGGTACATTAGTTTCCTCCCACCCTCCCAGCATGCCCATGTCCATCTTATGAATATGATGTGATTAAAGGGTGATGGATTCATGCCCTCTGCAACCTGCAACCCAATAAGTAAAAGGGAATGCACTGTATAAAATCATGCAACTGCTACAAACAATGTAATCCAATAATGGCCAGAAATGTCATATTCCAAATGGCAAGCAAAAAGCCAAGTGTATTGTTGCCATTATAATATTTGTCAGTAATGTCCAGACCATGTATAATCCTGTAATAAGATTATCCTTGGCCGGTGCAGCATCCTTCAAATAGATTTTAATGAATGTCAGTTTAGCAATTTGCATGATCATAATTCTAACTGCAGACAGACAAACGTGTTCGCATCACATTTTTGGTAGTTGTGGTTTGAATTTAAATTAGGGGACCTCAGGATCTCATCTCTGCTTTTGGTAGAGGGTGTGGTCATGTCCTTTGAACCAGGATCTTCAGCATGTACAGATGGTCTGGATAAGAACCTGGAACTACAAAGCCTTATCAGTCAGAAAAGAGTGGCTGTTCAGTTTGGTGGAAAGCTCTTCCCCTAAGTGGGGGAGTTTAAGTATTTTGTGATCCTGTTCACAAGAGAGGAAAAAAGCAAAAAGGAGTGGGTGAGACATCCCTAGTTGTAAATTGCCTCCAGGACTTTAATCTCATAGTATTTTTCCTGGAATTTGGCAGAATTCTATCAAAGTTAATCTCAACTTTTCCTTTGTATTTTCACTTTAATTTCTCAGAATGTTGACTTTAATCTGAGAATTCTGACTGTAATCATCTCAGAATTTTGACTTTAATCTAAGAATTTAGACTTGAATCTCCAAATTGAGACTTTCTTTTCTTAGAAATCTGACCTTAAACTTAGAACCCAACATTTTTTTTTAAACAATCACACACATTTGAATATTAAAATAAGTAAATTGGTCTTTGAATTCTTTCAGCTGGAAGTGGAATAGATATGAGATAATACTTCACTTCAGTCAGGAGTGAGGAGACAGATGAGTTTAAAAGCTTGAGGGCAGAGGCTGTTTTTCAGTCTACCCTTGATTCGATCAGTCTGTATCTCTTTCTGGAGGGTAGTGAGGAGAACAGCTGCTGTCCCAGGTCAGTGTGGTTCTGGCTTTGCTCTGGAGTCAGTTTGTGTAATGTATGTTTTAAATGTAATGCACATAAAAAGTATAGAGCTACATTTGGTATTAGTTTGGGAATATGAGAGACATTCGCTCTTTTTTTATGTAAGGCAGGAGATAATGGCTGAGGTGTGGCAGAGCTCATCTGTTCTCAGCTGACAGTGTGTGTGAGTGTGTGAGTGTGTGAGTGTGTGAGTGCGTGTGCATGTGTGTGAGTGTGTGTGCATGTGTGTGTGTGTGTGGAGGTGAAGCGATGCGACAGGGACATGCTGTTATCTGTGAGGAGGAGCCAGTCACACAGGGGTCAGTGACTGTGCAGATGGATAGGACTGCTGTTACATAACTCCAGTCTACTGTCTCAATGCGATTGTCTCCGTCTATGTGCTGTGGACTGTTTCCCCCTAGTGGTGATCAGGGAGCACTGCACAGGTTTATAATAAAACCAAATGGTCTTATGTGGTTCAATATATGGTCAGTTATTTAATATGTATCTTAAATTTCTGATTATTACATTATTATTTATTCATTATTACACATTTTCACGAAAAAAAAAGGGGTAACAGTAGGTGTCGGGGGTTAAGTGTTTGCCCAGTAACAGGACGGCAGCTGGTTCCAATCTAGCATACTGCTAGTTGTGACAGGAAGGGCATCACGTCACAGAAAAACCTGCCAAATCACCATGCGACTGGTTTGCTGTGGCAACATCAAATAAGAGAGAAGCCAAATTACACAGTTTCACTTAAAACCTAAACGGGTTAACATTCTTTATTTTTAGCATGTGTATGTGTGTATTAAGTACAAATGTTACAAAGTTTAACTGGTGATGTAATGTAGCTTCAGCACCAAGGTCAGCTCCCATCAGCTCAGCACACTTTATTTTACACTACACTTAAATTAGGGCACTACGAGTACTTACAGTTTCTAGATACAAATGTGATCAAAACCACTTGTTATACTTCTACCACAGTGTGTTTTGCCTCTGCAGAAACAGCACAATGACTGCTTTACTCAGTGGTAATGTGCTTTGATAGAGTAATGTAACAAGTATTTTTGAATTACATGTGTACTTAGAAACTGTAAGTACACAAAATTCCACTTTGTAAGTATAATGTAAGCACATGTTATTACACTTTTTTACACTGTGTGTTAGATTGTAGTTAGTGTAAGTGCAAGTGTAGTGTAAAATAAAGTGCTACCTTCTCTTGTTACAGCTGTGGGCTCAGAAAGACAAAGGAGATCATGTCTTTTGACCATATCATTAATATCATATCAATATTGTGGATCATATCAATATCATGTCTTTTAAGATTTTTGAAATTTTGTGTACAAACAACAAGACCCTCCTGAAGATTTCAGGAGGTGTGGTGGGTATGTGTTTGTAAAGGGCATTGTTGTAAAATGGAACTGGTTATGGATTTAATTTAATGGAACTATATATGAGATGTATGATGTAATGCTACTGGTGACTGAAATGTATGAAAGTATTTTGACATTGTTGTCAGTTTTTTTTTTTTTTTTTTTTTCTTCTTTCACCCTTTGGAGCCTTCTTCTTGATGGCGACCTGGCAGGAAAGAACACTTTTGTTATTTGCCCTATCTTTGGAAAAATGGGCATTGTTTCTTTTTTCCAAAATGGAATGAACTTTTTACCATGATCTTAAACAATGAACTGAACTGAAACTGTTTCAGAACATTTCTAATAGTTATAAGTTACTTTGTGTTTTGTCATTCATACACTTAAAATACATAAAACAACCTGGTCTTCTGCTGTACAGTCACATTGTGTACATTGCATGCATAATATTACAACTAGCTATGTGTTACACTCATGTAGTGTAGTACTTTCTAGTCAGTGTTGTAGTCATGCGCCAGAGATCACCAAGATCAACCCAGAACCAAAACAGAAACAAGCAAAAACAAAACAAAAAACGGAAATCAGTAGCTTCATTGTTTCTAATGACCAACCAGAAGTCTGCAATGTCTGTTGATCTAAATACAACTTGGTGCTGTTGTAGGTTACTTGTTAATTTCTCTGAGACACAGTCTGCATTTTAAAATCAAATCAAATTAAATTATTTAATCAAGATTTTCATAATTTCTTTCAATCATAATAATGGTGTATAAACCAAAACAGTCTTTGCAATGTACGAATCACTACACCATGGTGCTTTTCAACTCAGTGGCCAAAGGCATAATAGTTTTAATTCAGACCCAAGAAAAAAAAGCTGTGGAAACAAAAGAGGCATTTACTCAGAAACCGGGCTTCCTACAGAACATACTGTACATACTGCTCTGCTCTTACATATTGTACTCAGAAGGTTATGAAATCCTGGTCAGGCAGCTGCTGCTGATTGGACGCAGAGGACAGGCGTGCTCTGTGATTGGTTGAAACCGCTGCTGTGTCAGTCTCTCAGCCCCAGTTTCATACTTCACACTTCACACACACAAGCCACAGCACATGAGTGAAAAGGTTATTTTACAAATGTCCATTCAGGAAACAACAGGGCAGAGAAAAACAAACTGAAGAGCAAAATACATACAGTATATATTAACACTGACAAAAACAGTTCCCAATATAATACTATATATTCTAAAAATGAATAGTAAAAATATATCCACTGTTTCATTTGAGTAATAATTAATAATTAATGATATAACAATTTTTCAACATTTCAAACCTAAATCATTTTAATTGGCTAACTACAGTAAGTATGTTACTGAGTTTAGCAGTAGCGTAATGTAACTTCAGCACCACGGCCAGCTCCAATTTGACTACCCATTGCAGCACTTTTCTTTTCAGAGCCTAGAGGTTAAGTAAAAAAAAGATTACATCTGAGAATAAGAATAATATTTCTTATATTTCATCATCTCTTACTGTCTGTACATATTAAAGTCTTGTACTTTCTGTTCTAAATGTACACACTCAATAGCTATAAGTGGCAAGGCACCAAGGTCTCTGCTGGTATTGTTGTCAAGACCGAAATAACAAAGAAAGAACAAAGATCTAGACCAAGCAACCAGCTCTGAGCCAGGTATGTTGACCTAAGTACAACTTGGCACTGTTTAAAGTGGCTTGTTAATTGAGAAATAGCCTTTTCCGAGCTTTCTACCATGTTATAAGGTTGTTTCCTCCTCAAAAACATATGTCATACATGAATTGGTTTCGTTCAGGCTTGTTTGAGGAATCCTGTATTCTGAGCCACTGCCCTTCTCAAGCATTTGATTTATTTAGACTGAACAAATAACAGATCTGGGTAGATGGTTTTCTCTCGTTCCTACCACAGCTTTGAGATGGTCCTCTGCAGTCCTGGTCCTCTTGGGAGAAACAAGTGATTAAATGAAGTTACAGTTGTCTTTTTATTGTCTCAAACAGTCTGGCCACTCTCTTCTGGCCACTAGAGCAGTTATTCCCAAACTTTTTTCCCCTGGGCTTTGTGTCATAAGGTGAGTACTCCCTCACTCATACACGCTGATGATTCTTCAAAAAGTCCTCTTTTAATAAACTAATAAACATTTGTGTTTATTAGTGCAAAGATATTTTATATTATATTTTTTGTTTAATTTTTTTTTTCTTTTAAACTCCAATTCAAAATAATAAATAAATAATATGCTGCCTGTCTTTTAGCGGGGGTCGTTGCTGTGCAAGTTAGTCCAGTTGTGTGTTAAAATGCGTAAAGCCAGAAACTTCATTGCCATATGCATGCAGCATGCAGGCGCTTTGTCTGAAGGCTCTGAACAGAGTAACTGAGGTATACAACTGTTGAACACTTCTGTGTGCCAGCGCTCCAGGTGAAGCCATAGCTGCTCCTGTGCTGGATCTGCTGTGTACTGCAGTGTTATTGTGTCCGGGGTCTCAGTACGGCTGCTTCAGTGAGTGTCATGCATTGTTCCCCCAGGTCCTGCCAGTGCTCCCTGCCTCCTCTTTTTGTTTCCCTTTGTCCTTTCCCTCAGCTTCCGAGGACTTCATTTATTTAAGCGAGGCTGCTGCTGCTGCTAACCCCCAAACTGACTGGGTTTGAATTACTTTAAATGTTTTTTGTTTGTTTGTTTGTTTGTTTGTTTGTTTTGTGTGTATGTCAGTGTGAGTGAGGTTAGATTGGTTAATTTTTGTCTTTTAAAATGTTTTTATTTTTATTTTTTGTGTGTATAAATAAAAGTCATTTAAAGTTACTTTTGCCTATTGTCCATGTCCATCACCAACCTGTGTGACCTATAGCGCGCAATTAAATTCAGATTAGGTTCCCTTGGCCTTAACCAGGGTGGCAGTGTTGCAACAAATTGGAGTGAGTATGGTGGGTCACTCCGTACAGCTACCATATACACACACACACACACACACACACACACACACACACACACATATATATATATAAAATAATTTAATATTAAGATAAAAGTTTTCTTATCATCTTGGAAATTCCAAGTACCACCTGCAAAGTGCTCGCGTACCCCTGGGGAGCCTTGTACCCCTGGTTGGGAAACACTGCTCTATAGCGTCATTAAGGCATTTCGCCCTCAGAACAGCCACTCACTGTTCATTTTATCTTTCTTTTTTTTTTTTTTTTACCATTCTCTGTCAACTCTACAAATGGTTGTGGCTGAAAATTCCAGTAGATCAACATCATTGAGCAGCTGCCATGTGATTAGATATTTGCATTTAGTAAATCATTGATGTGATCTGGCTTCAGCACCACGGTCAGCTCCCATTGCTGGGCCACTTTTCCTTTAACAGCCTGTGGGTTCAGTAAAACATTAAAAAATCTTTGGAAGTCTGTTTCACAAGATTTTTTTTTTTTTTTTTCATTTTTCTGTCTGTGAAGAGACAGATAGCGCTGATGTAACTAGAACACACACATTGGCCCTGAGAACAGCTTTATCCAATCCTCGCTCACAGCCAACACATGCTCCGCCGTGCTGACATCTGCTCAGCTCCTGTCTGCAGCTCCGAGCCCCTTTTATTCTCACAATCCTACCTGCTCCATGTCAGATGGCTGAAGACCAACAGGAGAGAGCCAAACACGCTCTGATGGAGTCTGAACAGAGACGGGGGTTCATTATAGGAAGCTCAGTTCTTTACAGCAGGTAAATGGCAATGCATTACCAGTTTGGAGAAGCAGACAGGTGTAATGACACAGGTATAACTGACAAGGGTTCTACAAATCCAATTCCTGAAAAAGTTGAGACAGAGGTTAAAATGTAAATCTAAATAGAAAGTAATCATTTGCAAATCTTATAAAATCTGCTCCCGGTGCAGACGGCTCCCTGTGATAGTGTTTCCTCACCTGGCTCATCTGTGCTCAGCCCCAAGTTAGGCTTTTAATATGTGTATGTATGTGTGTGTGTGTGTGTGTGTGTGTGTGTGTGTGTGTGTGTGTGTGTGTGTGTGTGTGTGTGTGTGTGTGTGTGTGTGTGTGTGTGCGTGCGTGTGCGTGTGTGTGTGTGCGTGTGTGTATGTGCATGCGTGCTTGCATACTTTGCTTTGTGAGGAGATGTGGGGAGGGAGGGG
Source organism: Bostrychus sinensis (assembly GCA_020698575.1). NCBI lineage: Eukaryota > Metazoa > Chordata > Actinopteri > Gobiiformes > Eleotridae > Bostrychus > Bostrychus sinensis. The sequence goes on from CM036247.1 coordinate 38,204,032, forward strand.
GGCGGGGAATTGCTTTTAACCCTGTAAAGCACTTTATGCTGCATTTTTGTGTGAAAAGTGCTTTATAAATAAAGACTGATTGATTGATAATCCATTTGTTCACATCAGCAAACACAAGCAGTGACAGTGGCACCAACTCTCTACCCACTCCGCCGATTGATTCCCAATAACCCAGTGCATACTGTCATTGTGTCCTTGGGCAAGACACTTCACCCACAATGCCTTATTTAGTCACAGTATGTGGCTAGTTGTGACAGGCAGGGCATCCAGTGATAAAAAGTTGCCAAATGAGTGTGCATTTGATTGGCTGTGGCAACAAAAAGCTGGAAAAGTACTGGCTCCAAACACACTGCAAGCCAGGGCAGCGTGGAACGGCGAACTGAGCTCGAAGTTTCACTTCAGCGCCTTGCTTATCAGATTGGAGTGTGCACACTGCCTGCTAAAGCCGTACTGCACTGCTAGCCATGTCCAAAAATACTTCCCAGCTAAAAAATCAGTGCCTCACAGCTTGGATTTTAGCCAAAAATAGAAAAATACAGAAAATATGCATTTGTTAACTTTACACCATCAACAGTATACATCCCTGATGTATTTTTTATGTTTGACTGGCTCTGATGGACAGGGAATTAGAACTTTTACTTTTAACAAAGGTTCATGTTTGCAGTGTGGTACTAATAAAAGTCACACTCAGGTTAATTGGCATCAATAAAACAAATGGGTAAAAGAGGCATTTTAGACAGAAAAAGTCTGTATTATTAGTCAAGCCAAGCTTTATTTATATAGCACACTTAAAACAACCCTAGTTGACCAAAGTGTTGTACAAGCCATAAATACATCCCACAGCTATAGGATAAAACATAAAATAATAAAATAATAGTAATAATGAAAAACCTAAGAAGATAGTAATTAACAATTACTATCTTAAACAACAATAGAATAAAAGACAATAGGTGATAAGAACCATACTAAAATACAAAGTTAAAGAAAAGAGGTAGGTTTTTGACAAACTTTTAAAGTGCTCAAGTGTCTGTGCAGATCTGATGTGCAGGGGCAGGCTGTTCCATCATTTGGGTGTAGCCACTGAGAAGGCTCAGTCACCTCTAATGAAGCGTCTGGAGCGGGGGGACAGACGGGAGCAGTGGGACAGCAGACCTCAGGGCTCTGGCTGGAGAGTGGGGCTGGAGGAGCTCTCAGAGATAAAATGGAGCCATCCTGTGTAGTAAAGAAGAAGTAAAAATCTTCAACTTTATTAGTATTACAATTGACACAGTATCCCAACTTTCGCATGTTTATAGTTCACATAAGCCTCATCTCCAACCAGCTGTGTCCATACTGGAGGTGGAGAACATGGTGCATTTATACTGAAGTCCTCTCTCTCTCTCTCTCTCTCTCTTTGGGGATCTGGTCAAAGTTCTGCCGGAGGTGGGAGTTGTAGACTTCTCTGACAGAGGACTCAGCCAAATGTTCCCCATAGACCCTCATCACAGTGTGTTTTTTTTATTGCTGTCTGCAAAGTCTGTCCAACTCTTCCCCCTCAGTCCTCCTCCGCACCGGTGTTTATTAAGGACAGACTTTGACTAGCACAGAAGTCCAATAACAAAACACCACTCATGTTGAGATTTGAAGAGGCTGTTTATTCCTGTCACAGCCCCTCTAGGTGTTCTTATTATTGCCCATGTCAGGTTAAGTCCCCTAGAGTCCCCAGTCAAAACACAAGCACTCTCTCCCAACAACTCCAGGACGGCCAGGTACTCTTCACTTCTGTTCGGCCCTGAGGCACAAACAACAGAGATACACCTGTCCTCAACCCAAGGGAGCAGGGAGGCGACCCTCTGAGGTAAATGCACGGTTGCTGATGTAGGAGGAATATGACGAGTGGGAAGTGTTTTAGCTTAAAGTGTTCTGTCCTCACTCGACGTGACTGAGTGATCCAGCTCGACAGACAGGTAACAGGAGAGTTGAGTTGATTTTGTTGACTTTATTGCCTGAGCAACAGTTGTAACTCATAACTCAATTCATGCCTTTCTTTCCCTCTTTACTGTGAAGCTGCAAACACAAAAAATACAGCTATTAGCTTCTGACTACAAAGGTACAACGTTGCATTCATTATGTCTGAGCTTACAGTTTTTTGCTACAAATCAAACTGACTGAATACATGTATAATGCCCACTTGTACATACATACATACAAGTGGGCATTATAATTAAAATTCACTATGTAAGCAAATCATGTATTTCCAATTAGCTTAATCAGCATAACAAAAGATCACTAGCATGTACCGCTAGCATACGGCGCTAACCAATGCTAACTTTTCTGTCATTGCTCAATTTGTTCAGGAAGCACAATTTGTCCAGCGAGTACATTTGCGCATGTGCAGATACAATTACTTCCTGTAAGGTATTTTTGGCGATTAATAGTGTATTTTACTTATTTTTATAAACCATCTATGATTTTTAAGGAAGCGTAATTGCGTTCACCTGAAAAAAAAAGTTTCTGTTTTAATGAGCAAATTTAGTTCTGTTTTTATGAGAAAAGTTCTGTTTTTACGAGAAAAGTTTTGTTTTTACAAGTAAAATAATTTTATGTTTTTATGTGGATAATGGTCCTTATTATCTTGTTCCACTTTTGGGGGGAGAGGAATTCAAAGTCAATCACAAAGACCTGAGATGTCTGCGCAGAGTCGACAAACTAATGATTATACGTCAATATTACTTAACGAAAACACAATCTCCCAGTGTCTCAAGCCTAGAGTAAAATAAAACCGTATTAAACGAAGTAGTTGGGACATTTACGCCCTTTCTTTAGCAAGCAACTCTTCAATATGAGCTAAACATTTACTGGTTGTGATAGACATGAATTTACTTTTGTCATAAAAACCCAAGTTATTTATACTCATAAAAACAGAACTTTTCTTGTAAAAACAGAACAAATTTTACTCATAAAAACAGAACTTTTCTCATAAAAACAGAACTAACTTAGCTCATTAAAACAGAAACTTTTTTTTTTCAGGTGAACGCAATACCCTTCTGTAGATTTTAACAAGTGAGACAAGTCGCTTTTATTTTTATAGATGAAATAAATATCATTATTTTTTTTTGAGTTTGTTTGTTATCTTATGATCCATGGAATAAATAACAATTTACATACTGAGAAAATGTAGACAATATAGTTTTTCTTGCCATTCTAAAACAAATGCAAGTCCTCCATATGTTTTAACAAGCGATGTAACGTTAACACTGCTTTTCCTTAAATGTTTGCAATTTCATGTTTGAGTAAAACACATCTGCTGAAGGCGGCCGTTTCACCTGTTAGCCGTTAGCCACCGTTAGCTTGAACAGGCAATAAATGGTAATATCACTAATCGTAGCTGGGCTTTTCTTTTAAGAAAATTTTGTGATAAAGCAACATTAATATCACATTTTTGCTTAACCATATCAAACATAAACTTAAAAAAAGAAGAACAAATGGGTACTTTTACACACGTTTTTAGCTTTACTTGCCCCTTTAAATCTATGAACTTATTGTAAACCATATTATAGCTTAACAGACATTGTATATTAAAACAATATGACGACTCACAAGCTTATGTGGGCCATGACAGTATCACAATAAACCTCTTAATGTAATTTTACTCCTTAACATAAGTTTTGCCACAAGAAGATGCTTTATAGTCATTAAACACAACTTAGGCATTCAACAGATTCTACACATTTATAACTGTATCTGTACATAAAGACATATTTAATTTAATAACGGGACACCACCCAGTCTTACAATGAGAAACAAAAGGTTAAAACACAAAATCTGAAGGTTAGAGAGTTCTGGCCACCTAGAGACTCATGGCAAAGAGAAGAAGAGCACTAAAACTCAACTTAAATTGAATTAAGTGTTAATTTATTTACAAAAATTAGGCAAAACAGTACATTGAAAGGCACATGTTAGTATTAAGTATTTATATTCATAGACAGGACCTTTATGTAGGCTAATATTTGTAAATGGCTTATGAGTTTATGGGAGATTTTAAGGGAATAAACTAAACATTCCTAAGAATTTTGACACCAAACTCTGAATGTCACACACTGGTTACATGTACGGAGCAGGGTTGAGAGGACAGCTGGTCTGGTCCACAAAGTGCCGCCTGGGTTTCACGCTGTGGTTCCTTGGGTGCTTCCTCCAGTGAAGCTTACACAGGATGTTGGTGGGACCTTGTTTGTCTGCTCTCCACTTTCAACCAGTTTATAAAAGCTTGGTTTACAGCCTAAGCTGGTGTTAAGTTTGGGAATACTTGGTGATGGCTTGAGTATTAAAATATCTGGATAAAAATGTGAAAAAGCAGAATCAAAGAGTGCAGCTCAAGCGTAAAAATAAAAAAAAATGTTAGTTAGAAGTCAGAAGCAGGGAGCTCGGAGCCACGCCCCAGTAGGAAACATGGGGGTAGAAGCCCCACGAGACACATGGCTCAGCGCCTCACTCAAGGATGCTTCACTTAGGAAGACAACTGCTAGAACAAAGAAAAAGGAGGTATATCTTTGGTAAAGTCAGGGTCATTCCCTTGAGGCGTATCTTCAGCTTGGCGGGAATTGTCTTTGGGCCGGATTACTTTACAAAGAGCCTTGTATATAAATAATACTCCGTTTCAAATAGTAACAATGAATGTAAATCACATTATTTATAAGACAAAACTCTTAAACAACACATGTAATAGTAGTGAACAAAGCATATATCCAATCATTAATAAACACGGTAATTGTAACACGATTTTAGGTCACTTTTGACATTACTGTTCCAGAGGTGACCAACATTGGGTTAAAAATATGAATACAAGCTTACCATATTCCCTTTAAATTTTTTGCCATTTTACTACAAAATGAAAAGAGCTGTACATGTTTTTTTTTTTTTTTGTCTTTTTTTTTGTATAAATAAATGAGAACAGACTGGCTGTAGAGAGCTTGTTGATTGGTCAGTGCTTCCTGGAGTGGATGGGGGTTTGTGGGAGAGGCAGAAGTTCATGGAACCAAGCATTCTGAGGTCTCAGAAACTCAGCACCAGTGACTACAGGATTACTCAAAGAAGTGTGAATGAAACAAAACACAACACCAGGTATGTTTTTGATGAGGAAACAACATTAAAACACAGTAGAAAGCTCGGAAAAGTCAATTTTGGAGAATATAGACCCTTTAACCAAACTTTGGATTAAAACTTGTTAAATTTATAAACATTTTAATATCATAGAATGCGCTAGATTTATATACATTCATCTGTATTCCAGCTCTAACAAAAGTCTTCCTGTGAGTGAGTCAGATAGACTGGCATGCTTTATGCTGAACATCATCCCACTCACAGACTAATAATAAATACTCTTCTTCTTCTTCTTCTAACAGTTAAAACAACCTTGTGTGTGTGTGTGTGTGTGTGTGTGTGTGTGTGTGTGTGTGTCCTGTGTGTGTGTGTCCTGTTGTGCCTAATTCAGTGACAGTGCGTTGAGTAAAAGCTCAGAGATGTGGCCTGAGCTGCGGCGTCTGACAGAACACAGCAGAGAGCGGCCTAATGAGAGCTGACCAGCCGTGGGAGGACAGCGGGGGGAGGAGGGAGGAAGGAAGGGGGGGGGGGGGTTCTGATGAGCACACACATAATGGAATAGCCCCTGGAGCCGCTGATGTAAACCGAGGACAAGCTCTGAGCCCACATCACAGGCCATCAGAGATCACACAGAAAGAATATACATACGCAGTAACTTATCGCAATGTTCATGAGTAACCCCGATTTGTGCAGAAGCTGTAATGAGCGGTGAAAAATGATGGTAACTAGTGCTCTAATACCAGCTGCTTGTCATATAAAAAAGATTATAAGGATTCTTATAAAAGTATTCTTCAAGATTGGAAATGTACTGTACGGTGGAAATGTACAAGGGGCACATCACACTTACAAAGACAAAAACATGCAAACAAAAACTGAAACACACACACAAACTCTGAAACATGCACACAAGAGAGACTTTGTGTGTGCGTGTTTTTGAATTTGTTTGTGTTTCTTAATTTATGTGTGTGTTTCCAAATTTGTGTGCATTTTTCCAAATTTGTGTGCTCATTTCAGAGTGTGACTTGCCCTTCAGGGCCACCATACATCTTTTAATTTGAAGCTGTGGCTGTGTCCGAACGTGCTCCCTAATCCCTACATAGTGCACTATATAGTGGTCACGCCATTCTGTAGTGGCGACCGAATGTCTAGTGGATGAAAAATAGTGCACTCAAAATTTCCCACAATGCATTTTGAAAAGTAGTGGACAGCAATGGTCACCAGACGGTCAATATAGACCAGAATGCTTTGCGAGTTTCGGAGGAGAACAGCAGGACTGTGGCAGGTCTTTAAACTGTACACAACACGTCTGAATGAAACCAGTTAGAAACGCCTTTTTTACTTCTGTCACGTCGTAATCAGAAATAAAAAGCTCTTAAATAAACCGTTGCAGTGTAAAATTGCTAACGTTAGCTTACCCAGCATTCAGCCTCCCCACGTAAGGCACAGAGCTGCAATAATCCACTCTGTTTTATTCATTACAGCTCAAATATTCTGATCAGATACATTCACATTATACTCGATTGGCTTGTAACCCTAATTTAGTTGTAAACTGTTCTAATACAAATTTTTTTTACAAAAGTCTGTCTATTTTAGATCATCTCAGCTATGGAATGAATTACCAAAAAAGATAAGGGATTTACCAAGTTTATATACTTTTAAACAAGCTCTGAGATCTTACCTGTCTTGATTTTTGACTGCAAATGTATCTTTAGAAGGAGTTTTGACAAGTGTATGACAAATCTTTCATCTGCTTTTCTATGTTTCGCTGCATGAATTGTAATTGTATCATCATATTGTAATGTATTTTGTATCTAAATTAATTGCATATTTTTAATCTGGACCCCACGAAGACTAGCGACCACTACGGTTGAAGCTAATGGGGATCCTAATAAATGTAATAAATAAATATCACATGTATGACTATTATTTATCTATAAATACTAAAACATCAACTGAGTCTGGTCGGGCTTTATCACAGAGGAACATTATCAGCGGAATTTCTACAAACTTTTTTTACACAGACACCAGAGTCACGTGATCACCGGTGAGAGAAAAATAGTGTGCTAGTGTCTGAATCATTCACGAAATGAGTGCACTATATAGTCTGCTATATAGTGCTGACTATATAGTGATTGAGGGGTTAGGGGCTAGGGGTGACGTTCGGACAGAGCCTGTGTGTTCTTATTTTTAGATGAAATTTACAAAAATGGTGGACTGTCTTGTTTTTTTATTTTGAGAAGCCCAATGTATTTTTAGACAAGCTTATTTTATTTGATCAAAGTTTTTTTTTTTAAACAGGCTTTTGAAATTTTTTTGAAACAACACAATTAATATTCATCTGGTTTTATTTTTCAAGTGGACAAAAACTATTTTGATGACGCTCATTTTTAATATACACATGTATTTGAATTTTCTGTGTATTCTTTTTTAAATTTGAGGTATAGGTTATATTATTATATGTTATTTTTAGAGCATTTTTTTAAATCTCTACTTCTGCTTTTATGTTTCAGGTGGACAAAAACAATTTTGATGTTGCACCTCAGGGCCACCATACAGAATCCATGATTGATATTATTATGATTTTTTTTAATTTTTTATTTTTTTTTATCGTTATTAAAATTTCAGGATAGAAAATGACTTGTGACAGAGCTTTACATGTGAAGCTTTTCCAAACTTATGTAAGCATATATTTGCATTTCAAAGACAAGTCCATCTCTGGTCTCTCAGGACATTTACTGCAGTGGACTCTTCTCATTTTGTTCACTGATGAGGCAGATCTGAGGTCTGTCGCCCCCCTGTGGTCTTCAAAGTCACTGCTCTTATCAATGACATTTACATTACACTTCAATGAGTCAGTACAGAGATAGAAAACATGTCCGCCTCCCAGTTTTATGAGCAGTGGGTATCTATTTTATCCTCTGGCTTTGTATCACTTTTCCTTTTTATTATTTCAATTAGTTCATCTTATATTAATTTTTTTTAGCTGTCCCGACCTGTGGACCCCATGACCCACCCGCCCCAAATCTGGATGAAGTGTTCCCCTCCTACAGGAACTAATACGGCTTCATGTAGTAGATGAACTCTTTGCGACTGTCCTGGCCACATCTACAGCTTGTCTGTCCTGGCAGTGGATCCCTCCTTCATGTGGTTCTCCCTGAGGTTTCTTTCTTGTTACCCATGGCTGATTTAACTGTAGTTTTTTCACCCTCCATGGAAAGTCTAAGGAGAACCGGGAATGTTGTCTTGTTTGCTTGCATGTCTACGCATACTTCTGTAAAGCCCTTTAAGGTAACTGCTGTTGTGAGACTATAAATAAAATTGAGTTGAATCTGCTGTGAGCAAGCGTGAAAAAAGAAAGTGAGAAAAAGGGAAGATTGTGTTAAGATTTTTTTTTCTGCCTGTATTTGACAAAGGGAGAGTGAGCAGACAAGAAACACAAAACAGAGTGAGGGGAATGACACATAGCCACATTCCTTTTGGCATTTTCTCCAAGCAATGGCTTTTTTTTGGCCATTCTTCCACACAGCCCAGCTCTGTGGAGTGTATGGTTGAGTTGAGTTGAGTGTGTTTGTTCAGATGTATCTAGGCATATATAACAAACTTATAACAAACTTAGTTGTTATATAAATCAAAACATGTCAATTAATAACACGTAATTACCAACAATAAATAAATAAATAAATAAATAAATAAATAAATAATACTGTCTTGATGTTCCTTAGACATCTGAATAGGAATGGGAGGAAATAAAAACATATTTAATCCCACCCCCTTTCATAAATCCTTCACCACACAAAAATCAATTCAACTTCCTATTTTAACATCAACATAATTTTCTTCATAGCTCTCTCAGTGCTAATGTCAGTGCCCATATAAACCCCAAATACTCAAAGTACTTTATCAACATACCAAGCAAAAATAATTTCTTTGAACTGCTTGTTTTTGTGTTTTTGAACTTCTGTGGAGCTCTGCGGCTCTTTCAGAGTCACCTTTGGTCTTATTGCTGCCTCTCTGATGAATGCACTCCTTGCCTGGTTTGTGAGTTTTAGATGGTCCTCTTTAGGCAGGTTTGATGTGGATCCTTATTTTTTACATGTTGTAATGATAGGTTAAATTGTGTTTTGTAGCATTATCACAGTTGAATTGCAGGCAGGTCAACCTTATCTAACTATTTCTGTGACTTCTGAGAGTATACAGTGGAAAGAAAAGGTATTTGGCAGCCCTTGGAAATGCTAGGATTTCTGCATGATTTGGTCATAAAATGTGATCTGATCTTCATCTAAGTCACAACAATAGACAAACACAGTCTGCTTAAACTAATGCTGCAAAAAATTACATTTTTTATTTTATTGAGCATTTGTGTAAACAATCACAGTACAGGGTAGAAAAGTATTGGAACCCCTAGGCTAGTGACCTCTTCAAGAGCTAATTGGAGTTAGGTTTCAGCCAACCTGGGGTCTGATCAGTGTGAGAAAAAAAACAAACAAAAAAACAGTTTTGAGTTTGCCATTCTGAAGAAGCATTGTTTGATGTGAACCATGCCTAGCACAAAAGAGCTCTCAGAAGACCTACGAGTAAGAATTGTTGACTTGCATAAAGCTGGAAAGGGTTACAAAAGTATCTCTAAGAACATTGATGTTCATGAGTCCACACTATGAGTGAGGTTCAATACTGTGACCACACTGCCTAGGAGTGGTTGTCCTGTAAAGATGACTGCAAGAGCTCAGCGTAGAATGCTCAGTGAGGTGAAGAAGAATCCTAGAGTGTCAGCTAAAGACTTACAGAACTCTCTGGCACAAGCTGACATCTTTGTTCACAAATCTACAATGGGTAAAACATTGAACAAGAATGGACTTCAATGTGAGGACACTACAGAGGAAGCCACTTTTGTCCCAATAAAATATTGCTGCACATTTAAAGTTTGCAAAAGAGCTCCTAGATGTTCCACAGCACTACTGGCAAAATATTCTGTGGACAGATGAAACCAAAGTTGAGTTGTTTGGAAAGAACACACAAGGCGATGTGTGGAGAAAAGAAGGCACAGCACACCAACATCAAAACCTCATCCCCACTGTGAAGACTGGTGGAGGGGGCAGTATGGTTTGGGGCTGCTTTGTTGCCTCAGGGCCTAGACAACTTGCTATCATCAACAGTAAAATGAATTCCCAAGTTTATCAAACCATTTTGCAGGAAAACTTAAGACCATCTGTCCACCAACTGAAGCTCAACAGAGGATGGGTGATGCAACAGGACACTGACACAAAACATAGAAGCAAATCAACAACAGAATGGCTTCAACAGAAGAAAATACAACACCTTCTGGAGTGGCCCAGTCAGAGTCCTGACCTCAATCCTATTGAGATGCTGTGGCATGACCTCAAAAGAGCGATTCACAGCAGACATCCCAAGAATATTGCTGAACTTAAATAGTTTTGTAAAGAGGAATGGTCCAAAATTCCTCCTGAGCGTTGTGCAGGTCTGATCTTCACTACAGAAAACGTTTGGTTGAGGTTATTGCAACCAGGTATTAAATCCAAAGGTTCACATACTTTTTCGACCCTGGACTGTGAATGTTTACATAAATCCTCAATAAAAACCTGAAAAATTGTCTTTCTTTTTTTTTTTTTTCATTAGTTTAAGCAGACTGTGTTTGTTTATTGTTGTGACTTAGATGAAGACCAGATCACATTTTATGACCAAATCATGCAAAAATCCTAGTATTTCCAAGGGGTACCAATACTTTTTCTTTCCACTGTATAATGCTGGGTCTCATTTAGGGGCCTCTTTAAAAAGGGGCTGAATACTTTTGTACACTCAAGTTTTCTGTTTTCTGTCATATTTCTTTTTTGTTTCAGAATAAAAATATTTTTGCATCTTCATAGTTGTTGGCATGTGATGTAAAGTGACATAAAACTCCCAATGATCCATTACAATTCCAGAGGGCTGTTCCACAAAACTAGCTAACTCCATAAGCTAGGCTTATTTGGATAAGTCTGGCTTATTTTGTTGTCATTTCTGTTCCATAAAGCAGGCTCATCCTGAGATTTGAGAGTGACTTTGTCACTATGGGAACTTATGCAGGCAGCTGAGCCTGGTCAAGAGCAGGTTTGAGGTCAGGCTTAGCCTGAACACTTTATAAACTCATACACTTTTATCACCACTTTAGCTGAAAATCACTTATTTTACTACTTCCCCTTTAATGTTTTTTCAGATTTATTAACTTTACTTCAGAAAATACACATTTAGCTTAACTTCAAAATAATGAATGATTTATGATATACATAATTTATTTAACCAGATATTTAATTAAAGATGAAGCCTAAATATCACTGGTTATATGGGTCACATTTTGGGTATGGGCCTAACTTCTGTTCTTATTTTATATTAAGCACAAAGATAGATTTAAAGATACAATTTGGTGCTTTTTTTGTTTAAATGAGCTATCATTTACACATTAGTATCCCTGAATTTGTTTTGAGGTGCCTTGCTGCCCTATTCCCCTTATGCACCTTATGTAGCAGTAAATGCTACAGTTTTTTTTCACTCATTACATTTCCCTTAACCTCTCTCCCTCTGTCCCGTCAAACTCAGGCAAAAGGGGCAATATTTCTGCATTAGTTTGGCCGCTCCTCCTTAAATCGATTACCTCGTGAGTTAAAGGAATATTTGTGGAGGTAGGCGTTTTCTTGCTGTAGTTTTTCTTTGAGGTTCGATTGAATCCTCGCTCCTCTTCATTGGGCTGCCAACACACACCGTCAGCACTGCTCATTCAGTCTGACTGGCGTTAGCTCTCGTGTGTGAGCTCAGAGTGGTCTTTGTGGAACAGCTTAAGCCTCAACTCCTATGTTTACAGTTACTCTTGCTAGAAGCCAGGCCATAAGCCTTGCTTTTCTGAGCAACTTTTGTGGAACAGCCCTCTGGTTGTAAGGCAACAATAAAGGAAACATGCTGAGGGGGATGAAAACTATTGTCTGAGTATAATACCAGGTTTGAAATAAACTGGGATGTTAAGCCTATATGACATCTGAAGGTCTGTTTCTTCCCAGATTCCTATTACAAAACTCTTTCGGTGATGAACAGTACTTTTACTCCACGCATTGACTTTGCAAAATTTTACTAAAGCTGCTCTTGCCTGCCCCTCTGAGATCTCACATTGCATTATTAATAAGGCCAGACTGAGTGTTAAAAAACATGTCAACCATCTTCTTTACAAACCTTTGAACCATCTAACTCTTCTGTCAGCACATCCACATCTGTCTCTGCCATCCAGGACCCCTACCAAATCCTCACCTCGGAGCCTCCACTCTCTGACTGCTCTGTGATGGGTTCCTCACTCTGACACCCCCCCCCCCCCCCCCCAGCGGCCCATCTCCAGTGCCACATCGCCCCCTCTTGCTTTAATTAACCACTTCCTCCAGCTCTGTCCCACTAATTGCCGACAGAAACATCTTCTCTAATCCAATTTGGAAGTTCAGAATAATCCCCTGTCTTGTTGAATGTTTGTGGGAACAGGGCGTGCTAATGGCCTCCATGTGTGCACAGTGGGTTTAAAGGAACATCTCAATGGGATGGGATGGTTTGGGGCTCAGATCTGTACATTAAAATGTGATTGGAAGTCTTGCTGATAAAAGACATTGGCCCCCTGTGTATGTATTACAGAGTATTCAGAGATAAGTCATTTACAGTGGCAGAGGAGGAGAGCTGTCATGAAGAGATGGAGAGAGAATATAATGAGCCATTCAGAGTCTTTTGTTTTTGATATTAGTGAAGTTTTATCATTGAGCGTAGAACAGAACAGCGTGGGATCAGTTGCTAATAAGGAATCTCACGATGTGGGCATGGGCTCAAAAGCCGGTTTTCTACTGGAACTGTACAGTATTAGTTATGTTGGTGGGGCGAAGGGGCGGCAGTAGCTCAGTAGCTGCCAGTAACTGGAAGGTTGGCGGTTTGTTTCTTATGGTGGCTCTGAAGGGCAAGTCACACCAACAAAATCAAAAGCACGCACACAAATTTGAAAACATGCATACAAATTTGAAAAAATGCACGCACAAAAACACATACACTGATACAGAAACAAACACAAATTCAGAAACATGAGGAAAAATCTGAAAACATTCCAGCAAAAACTAAAATTTGTGTGCGTATTTCCAAATTTGTCTGTGTTTCTGAATTTTTGTGTGTTTTCAAATTTGTGTCCATGTTTTTAAATTTGTGTCTGTGTTTTTGAATTTGTGTGTTTGTTTTAAAATTGTGTGCGTATTTCAGTTTTTATCAATTTTGTCGGTGGTACTGGCCACCGTAGTTCCTTGTTACCAATGCCACATACTTTGTTACTTTTTCTACAACTGCCAAACAGGACAAACTGAGCACAGCTGGAAGAGAAGCACATTTGTGTTTGTCTTTGAACATACTGCATAGGAATATTCTTATTTAAAAGTTTGGGGTATGGATCAACCAAATTAATCCTGTTCATTTTTTTACAGCAATACTGTACCGTCTGTAGAATTCAGCAAAAGAAGGCCACAACCCTGTGTACTCTTTGTGCCATTCCTAAACCCAGATAAATGGAGATGGTTGAAGGAAGGCCATACAGTGTAAAACTTATTTTAAATCAATATGATGACTTCTCTGTGGTGTCCCCAGAAGGAAAAGAAAAAAGGAAAGATTCTGCAACATCTTTGGATTTGACCCCAGTCATAAACTTTAGGATGATTATGCCTTTAGATTTGTATTAGTGGTGGGACCTGATTAAAAAAATGTATTTAATGAATCTATAGTCAATGTTAAATTTTGATCAAATGAATTGTGGTTATAAATGGGTGATAGAGGATATACAGCTGAAACTCAGTGGTGCTTATAGTTTTTATCACATCAGAAACTGTGATTGTGCCTTTACTGCTGCTGTTATAGTAGTTCATGAATGTAACTCCAGTTCTACGAGTTTGTGTGCCCGCTTTAGGAATCACTGTTGGGAATTCATTGGTGGGTTACTTTGTTTTTGAGTAGTACTAGTACAAGATATTGGTAATTTATTTGTCCCACCACAGAGTTGAGCTTTAAGAGGCTCAGCCACGTCTGTTTTGGTTATAGGGTTTCTTTTACAATGCACACTTAATATAAAAACAAACATCAGAGACATGACCGCTGCTATGGCTGGATACAGAGTTAGGATCGAGCAGCTGGAGACACAGAACCAAGGTGAGATTTAACATTTCACTAAAAGTCAAATCTGATCATATCTCTCTCAACTGTACTTCCTGTCACTTTTAGAACAAGCAGCGAAACTGATAGAAGTGGACACACTGAGGCAATCAACTCCACGGTGATTCCTTATTTCTCTAAATCTCTAACATGTTTAAATATAATCTATATATTATTACATTTCAAGATCCTATATTATGCTTTTTTCAGTCTTTTTAAATAGTTTTAACACCTTTGCATTAGTATTTCATGTTTTATAACTTAAAATAATGCATATATGTGGGAAAATGTCTTTCTTTTGGGGATTTGCTACAGAGAACACTTGGATTAGATGTCTGACCCAAAAAAACGGTGTACAGCTCTGTTTCCACTGATTCTTCACAGACATTTTTTATTTTGTAATAAAATGGCATCATACAAAAAGTTTAAGGAAATAAAAAGCTCTTTTTCTATGTTTCTGTTCTAAAGGGCATAACTCTCTGCACTCTGCTGCTCTCCTATAAGTTCTTCACCTGTTTCTTGGTGGCAGTAGTAGTGTAAAAAGTTATTGTTTTTAGTCAGATAATGTTTTTAAAGCTTGTAAAAAGTGCAATGCTGTCATAGAGGTGACCAAGATTGGTTTAAAAAACATGACTAAAGGTATAATATAGTTTCTTTAAGTGGTTTCTGCATTAGTCTACAGGGATGTACGGGGTTTTAAGGGTCATCAGCTCTGTTTCTCTGTTTTTCAGTACGACGAGTGGCTTTCTCAGCCTCATTGTTGGCTACAGGCTTTGGAACCCTTGGACCATTTAACACTCCCACTACTCTGGTCTTTAAACATGTTGTCTCAAACATTGGGAATGCCTACAACCCACACACAGGTAAACAAAACTTCCAGATGTAACAGTGACTTATACTGGTGCTTATGCTGTTGGTAATACAATATGTCTGTCAAATATACTGTATACTCTACAGGGGTTTTCACTGCAGCCGTGAGAGGAGCCTACCACTTTGAGTTTTACATTGGTGCACTTGGACAATCCTCATATGCTTCTGTAGCTGTGTTGGTGAAGAATAATGAGCATATATTTGTGGCATGGGAACATCAGAATAATGAATATTGCAGCTCTGCCAATGGAGCCACACTGCTCCTAGAGGCTGGAGATGTTGTGCTTCTGTGTCAGGTACAAAATACACTAGTCCATGATAATCAAAATCACCACAGCACGTTCAGTGGTCACCTGCTGTTCACAATGTGAGAAATGATTGTGTTAGATTTACTGTACAGTACATACACACATTGTATTTCACAGAAATTTAGAGTATGTGCTTAACTCTATGTGATTTAAGGTCAAAGAATTTAGTAAACCATATCATTTTCTCACCTGGCCAGCCTCTCCTACTTTCTTTTCAAAAGCAGAAGAGTTGATTTGGACCTGACCTATCACAGCCGTTTATCTGCAGCAGAAAATAATCTCTGATCAGAACTAACCAAGATGGTGCAGGGCTAATATGGAGCAAAGTTAATCATTTCTCTGTCATGACTGTGAAGACTCATCCAGGCTTATTCAATCACAACAAAAAGTTTAAAAAGCAGTCATCTGGACTTGGTTTTAAGGTTGAAGATGTTTCGCCTCTTATCCAATTCTGAAGTTCAGTTCAGAATTGAGAAAGCTTTTTAAGCAAAAGGTGCTCATCAGACACCAAACACTTGTGTTCACACACATGCAGTGAGGGATCAGTGCATATGGGGAAAAGGCCTACTGTTTTTGATCTGAGCATGTTTGTCTGTGAAACAATCACAAATGTGACCCTCTGAACACTTGTCCAAATGACCAAGTTTCACCCAAATTCAGATCTGTAAAAATTAAAATTTTAATGTAGGTTGCATGATAAACATTCAAAAATAGTGCAAAAACACCTCAGTGAAAAGTCAAAATACAAAGGGACTCAAATTTGAAAACAGTTATTAATTCCCCAGACCTAAACCCAGTAAGAAGATTTGGAAATATATGTTCTTGTGTCTTTCTTTGTTATTTTGTAAAGATGTCATTTATTTTTTATTATTTTGTTATTGTTTATTGTTATTGTTTATTGTCTGTAAATACCAAAATTGTCACATTATTTTCAACATAGTGTCATGTCATTGCTCCTGTCTGCTTCTTCAAACTGAACGTACACTCAAAAGTACAAAGTGCATACTATCACTGAGTAAAGTACTCACTGTACTGTTTTTTGTAGAAACAAAATGTACTTTAGCAGAGTAGTGTTAATTTGTTGTATGAATGTATTTCTATCTTTTCTGATTTTACTGTTTTATTATAGTTTTATTATTGATTTTATTATTTTTTTATTGGGGAGCACTTTGATCACCTTGAGTGTTGTAAAGGGCTCTATAAATAAATGTTGATTGATTGATTGATAGTGTAAGAAATATTACATTTGTAGGCTTTTGTAGCTTGTGTAGGTAGTTTATAACTGATTTAGTCCTAGATTAGTCCAGTTTTAATCCTGGTTTAGTCCTGGCTTAGTCCTGGTTTAGAATTTCTTTAGTCCCTGTTTTCTTTTTTTTTTTTTTCTTTTTAGTAATGCTCATTTTAGTCCATAAAAAATGGTGTGAAAAGTTTAAGAACCACTGCCTTAGAATGTCCAAAACATTAAACCAGGAGCAGTGACACACATCGTCCACCAGATGTCAGTGTGCAGCTGCAGATGACACCACAGACTCCTTACAGCCTCAGAAGTAGACTTTACAGATTGCAGTGTATATTTTGTGCTGACAAACTGTTCTATATTGTGTACAAGCACGAGTCCAGCCCTGATTACAGCTCTTAATGAGTTCTGGCCAACAGTCGACACATTTTAATTTACTAAAGTGACTGTCGAGGAAGAGTTGTGAGCGCTCGAGCAGCAGCAGCAGCAGAAACTTTATCTGTGTACTCTCTGAGCTTAGGCAGTATTACATCACGTCTGACTGTTAGAACAAATGGACCAGAGTGGAGTCAGCATTCAGACGCTGCCGGTTCATAAAATGCACTTCATCTGGCTGTTTACAGAGCACCCAACATCAGGGGACCAACATCACAACAGGACTTTTTAAAACGCTGTCGCCGCTTCATGGGCACTGGGCGTCCAATTAGCCAAATTAGTGCAGCTCTGATTGTCACAACAAGGTGCTGCAGGGTCGGGTCGTGTGGAGTCAGGAGACAAGATGGTGCCTGTCAACTTCCACTTCATTAATATGAGGAAGAGTGCTTCAGGTTCGAAGGGTCAGAGTTAGTGTGGATACTGAGCATGAGAGGAGGTGGAAGAAGTACTCATGTAAATGCTGTTTCTTCACTTTACCTTTTTTTTCCCTCTTCTCTCTTTTTATTCCTTCTGAGCCTGTTTCTTGCAAGGGAACGTCTCTTTTCAAATATTTGGTTCTTTTGGCTTAGCTCTTGTAGAAAAGCCTGATCTTATTGCATTTTGTTATTTATGGCTTATTTAGCAATTATGAATGTTTTGAATGCAGTTTGCAAGAACAAAATACAGTTATGAAATTCTGTACATACCTTTTTGGTCTCCAGTATAATCAAAATGAAGCCATATGCTACTTGTTTTTGTTTTTCGCTCATGTCATATGATTCTAGTCTGTCCTCAGCTGCATAGTGTGCCCGTCAAAATAAAATTCTGCTCTGCCTGCATGGATTTTTAGCAGAGTGGAGCAGGAGCAGCTGAAGATTCGACTCTCATCTACGGCAGTGGGCTCTTCCAAATCGCTTCAAAGAATCAGTTCGTAGGACTGGTTCGTTTGTGAGTGACCCATCACTACAATGCCCTAAAATTTCTCTTTGGACTGGAAAACAGATCTTGCTTGTCTGCCGGGACACACCTCTGCACCAATGTCTGCACTAGGAACTTAATGTTCATTTATTTTGCTAACTTTTGGGGTCACATCCTGGTCCTACATATGAAGCATTTTGACATAAAAAAAAATTAATATGAGTCTCTAACACCTACACCTTGACATTCGTCTGCCACTTCTAGAGACTCTATACATGTATGAGCATAGACATGGATATGTAGATGCCATGTTGGTCACAGTGGTGTGTTGCCACGATCAGAGGTGGACAGCAAGTAAATTTATTTAAAGTGCTTATAAAGTGCTTTTTGTTTGTTTGTTTGTTTCAAATTCATAATTAATCTGCTTTGTTAATACTCATGTAAAGGATTAAGCTTTACAGCACTATTTGCCAGTATTATACAGAAAAATTCAAAATTTGAGCTTTGTTTCCAGAAACTGTGCCTTACTGGATATGACACAGACGGAGGGAGAAGTTGAGTTTTAGCCCCAGTTTAGAACTGGATTCTGTATTAGATGGGGACAATGGCTGTGGTCTTTGCTTTCCCAGGAGCTGGCGTGGGCTCAATAAATGCACACAACAAGCTTTGTAGCCTGGCTGGTTGTGGATCTAAATCAGTTTAGGCTTTAGAGAGACCGAGTGGGACCACAGCGACATGCTAACGTTAGCTCAACAGGCTCCTGTCCTCTGTGTGGGCTTCGCCAACACAAAAAAAAAAACACTTAAAAAAAGTGACAACAAATTTTGTTTTGCTTATTTAATATTTTGATTTTACCATAACACTGTAAGTCAATTGTGATTCCCACAAACAGCAGCTCTGCACATGTCCCACGGGGATAAAGTGACATGGGCTCGGTCGCCTGTGCTGCTCTGCTCTTCCCTTGTGTACTGCACGCCACATTCAGCGCACTTCATCTGCTCCACTTAATATCAACCTCCTAACGAAATCGTCAGGAGATTTTGTGAACAGTCCAGGACTGATTCAGATATGATCCCTGTCCCGGCTTTGAGACGAGCCTGTCCCAGGCTGGGCCTGAGCGGTGGGGACGGAGGCGGGCTGTGACGCTGTGACAGCGCCGGTCGTTTAAACTCTACAAATCTCTACATGAGAGCTACAAGCTTCGGACGTGCTCCTCTCCTAAAGCTAAGTTTCTGTTGTGTTCAAAAGTGCGCTGAAACCAGCGTAACATCAGACAGGGGAAGAATGAGCGAGGAGTGGAGTCTGTCTCACTTTATTCCCGGGGCACACAGTCACAGCTGCCTATGGCTACCACAAGCAGCTTCAGCTAATAATGATAAAACTAAAAAAAAACAACTAACCACACACTGATTGGATACTAATGGAAATGGGCAATTTTCTTATTTGTGTTGATTTAGTGAGTAACATTAATTACTTTGACCGAGCACATTAGCTTTAGCAGAACTCACCAGGACTCCTGCGCTGTCCTCATTCATTCTGACCCAAAGCTCCATTTCTCTTCTGTGCCCATTGTTTCTTATTATATCGGCTGCTCTTGGTCTCTCTCAGGCAGACGCAGAATGACCTGGTTGTGGTCCATATTTCATTTGTGGAAAGAGATTTTCCAGTTTATCTCGTCCATGCTCCCTACAGTGTAACTGTACAGTAGTAGCATGTTTACCTCTTATGATGTCACAGCTCACAGCCGCTCTCAACGTGGAAGTAAAATTTTTCACCGAATTTTCACTGAAATCATGAATACTAAGATTGTACCTATGATATGGTGAAATGGGTAGTTCAAGCTGTCATATGCACTTTAAGTACAGTTTTTGAGAATCTGTACTTGAGTAGTATTTTCCAGGGAGACATTTGAAAGATAAATACAATACTTTTTACTCCGCTACATACACTACATACACACTAAATAATCATTACTAATTTGACCTAAACCTGGTTCAGTACTGGTTTACATGTTGCTGCCTTCAGTTTTTGTTTGGATAGTCCTGATCCTGACATGGATTCCTCTCAGTTTAGGCTTGGGTTAGACCTGCTTTAGTCCCTGTGTGTGTATTTATTCATATTTTTGGAGCTGCATCTGTGGAGTTAATGTTGCAGAAATTTTACTCAAAATTCTTGACTGCACTCATTTGAAATACATTGTGGAAAAAAAGTTTTACTTTACTTTGACTACTTAAGTATTTTTGAAAAGTATTTTTGAAAGCACAAAGCACAGTACTTTAACATAAGTTAAAGTATTTGACTGAGCAACTTTGATTTGTTTTGGAGTAATATTTGACTTAGAGGGTCTGTACTTTTACTCAACACAACAAAAGGTTAAAAGGCAGTCATCTGAAATTGGTTTTTAAAGTTGAACTTCAACTTTAAAAAGTGATGAGTGAATAAAGTAATAAAGTTGAGTACTTTGTCCACCACTGGCCACGATACATCATGGTTACCACCTGTGCCAATATGGTGTCTAATGACAAGACCACTGTAAGTTAATGGTGGAGAAAGACTACTGTAATCATACATGTAAGAACTGTTAAATTTTGGGGAAATTTTTTGCTGAAGTAAAAGTACTCCCACAACTGACTGCGTCTGCAGTTTCCTGACATAATGTGTTCTACCCATTCATTTTTTACTGATTATGAACTTATTAAAATCTTGAAAAATGAGTGTAAAATGTACTTAAGGAGAAAGAACATACTGCTAGTACACTACTACTGCAAGAGCTTCTACAACTAATACTATAACTACTACTAATACCACTATTTCATACTCCTACTCCTACTGCTGCTGTAACCATTAATAATATTACTGCCATTACTACTGTTACTCCTGTTGCAACCCATTTTGCCACTTTGCCTTTCAGGGTCAGTGGAGCCTATCCCAGCAACTATGGGTCTTAGGCAGGGTAGACCCTGGACAGTGGTCATTTATAGAAAATACCGATCACATGCATGAATTTGGGGGTCCTGCTCTAGACAGGTTGCCCCAGTGGCAGTGAAGGATGGGTCAAATGCAGAGGACAAACCTCTCTACAAGGACAATAAAGACTACCTTAGCTTACTTAGGTATTGTTTTTTTGGTATTGTTTTCACATTTGTGCTCATTTCTATAAGATACAAAATTACATTCCATATACAAGTTGATAGCTCATGGGGCAATGGTGGAAGAAGTACTATCCAAACTGACCAAAAATTTACTCAAGTAAAAGTAAAAGTATCACATGAAAATTTTTACTTAAAGTTACACTGTATAACTTTTCTCCAAAATATGTGGGGCATACTGACTTGTTTTTGTGATTTTTTGAGCGATTATAA
The DNA here is from genome assembly GCA_020698575.1 of Bostrychus sinensis. Classification (NCBI taxonomy): domain Eukaryota; kingdom Metazoa; phylum Chordata; class Actinopteri; order Gobiiformes; family Eleotridae; genus Bostrychus; species Bostrychus sinensis. The sequence goes on from CM036247.1 coordinate 38,225,421, forward strand.
GGCCTGAGGCGCGATCTGTTGCTCCGAGCGGGGCTTCTGTACTGAGAAACGTAGTTTGGCCGGGAGCGCTCCGCTGTTGAGGAAGAGTCACGTGACAGGGAACGACTTGAGGCGCAGGTATAACCAGGAAGCTACTTTTAGCGTTGTTATTTTCCATTGCGCGATATTTGTTGATAAGCTAACGCTAGCGCTAACTCTATAGAAGAGTCCAAACTTCCAAAGGTAGCAGCAGGTCAACTAAAGTTGAAACGATGATGGAAATAGACGCACGCTCGCACAGTTTCAGAAGGAGGAGGGGCCCTAGTGTTTACGTTTTGCGACGGTGCAGTGGCACCTGTGGCCTCTAGAGGCGCAAGACCGGGAATCTTACACAGTGTAACTTTAAGTAAAATTATAAAAGTACTTACTTTCAAATGTACTTGTGAGTAAAAAAGTAAAAGTATTTTGCACAGATTTAAGAACTAAAGAATGTGTTAAATGTGAGGGATTGCTGATACTGAAGGTTAACCAGTGCAACAGAAGCGGCTGAATCTGTCAGTGATGTTTTTCTGAAGAGTACTACTTTACTGCTTTTATCCTTATCTTTTATTCTTATGTACTGTGTTTACAACACCACAACAAAAACTAATGAGTTTAAACTAAACTCAAAATACTTTTTACTTCAAACCAATTCATAAAAGTAGTGCAGTAAAAAGTACAGATACTTGCTCTAAAATATAGTGAAGTAAAAGTATAGATACATTAGGTCAACGGTTCCCAAAGTGGGGCCCCCTGGGGGTCCGCAAAGGTGCTGCAGGGAGCCCCCCCAGAGGCTGTCTAACATTACATTTAAAAAAAATTGAGTTTGAAATGAATTACTTGCTTTATATACTTGTTTAAAAATAAGAGTTTAAAACAATTTTTAGCCAGTAGTCAGTGTTTTTTGTGAGGTTTTTATAGAAATCTATGGAGAAAAACATGACTTTAGGCAAACTAATTAAGTACACTGCTCAGGGGTTCAGTTCTCCCCTGTGGAGCAACAAAGTCCACACACACTTTGAGAGGGCTGTATCTGGAAGGGCATCCAGTTTAAAAGTAAAACAAAAAAACTGCCATATCTACCTCTGTGAAAGGTTTGCTACCCTTGAAATAATGGGAGCCACCAAAAGGTTTCAACTTTTTTTTCCTTCTCTTACCTTTCTTATAAACAGCAGGACCTAATGTACTCACACAGATCAGGCATAACATTATGACCATCTGCATTATTAGACATTAGACCACTAACCTAATATGCAGCCCCATACACAACAAACTCAGATGAACTGTGTATGTGGACACTTTTCTATCAGAACCACCATAAACTTCTCTGGGACGTTGACCTTCAGTAGCTCGTCTGTTGGATGGGACCACACGGGTCTCAGCCTTCGCTCTCCATATGCAGCACCCGTCCCGCCTTGGACCTCTTGTTATAGATCCTGACCACTGCAGACCGGAAATTCCCCACAAGAGCTGCAGTTTTGGAGATGCTTAGACCCAGCCATCACAATTTGGCTCTTGTCAAACTCACTCAAATCACTTGCCAATTTTCCTGATTCTAACACGTCATGTGAATTTTGTCATTTGAGTTGATGTGTTAGAAGCAGGAAAAATGGGCAAGCGTAAGGATTTGAGTGAGTGTTTGTCTTCCAGTACAAACTACTAAATTAATAACGCAGACTCTGACCAGTGTGGTTGGAGTATAAAAAGGTGTAAATTCCAAAAACTGAGTGATGGCTCCCTTCAGATTCTACCACTGCCACACATCACCTTAATTTGCTTTGAGTTTGTAGCATCCAGAGAATCAAAGAGAGAGAGATGAAAAGTGGATTTACAGCAGCCAGTCGAATTAGTTTGAACAGACAGAGAGCCACCAGAGCCTGGGCTGCTCATTGGAGTGACATTAACATGATTGATTCCTTTGGAGTTTACAAAGAAAAACATCTTTTCAACTTCTGAAAGTCACTAAAGGATAATTCTATCATCATCATAAAGTGCTTTTTCCAAAAGTAGGAGAGTAAACACCATCTATTTTTTTATTCATTAAAATGTGGCCTAAATTAGCAGACTGAGAAAGACTGGGTCATGGCCCACAGGTGGGTCACCAGAGAATTTATTTGGGTCGTCAAATACATTTGCATTTGGAGTGTTCCAAAAAGAGCTTGTTTGGTATCAGTAAATTCATGCAAAACCACATGAGGAGAGTGTGTTTTTAGGACAACCAAACAGGGATTAGGTATCACATGTTAATATTTGAAGTATGCCCTAACATCAGTGTAATATTGCAGCAATATCCACACAATAGTGTCCCAATAGGAGGTCAAGGTCAAGTTTATGTATAAAGCACATTTACAACAACAACCACAGCTGCCCAAAGTGCTGTACATTACAAATAAAATGAATAATAAAAACAATAAGAAATATTAGTTCATTCATTCATCTTCTTCCACTCATTCCTGTTAGGGGTTGTGTGTACTGAAGCCTATCCCAGTAACTTTGGGCCTTAGGTGGGCACTCTGACACAGAGACATACACAGACAGACAACATTCACTCTCACGTTCATTCACTAGGGGCAATTTAGAGTCACATATTCACCTAACTGAGGATTGGACCCATGATCTCCTTGCTGGGAGGTGAGAGCACTAACCCGTCTGCCACCATGCCCTCCAAATATGAAATACTTAGAAAATGTAAAATAGTAAAACAATTGAAGATAAAAAAGACAGCTCACCTTGTATTAAAACTTAGTGCAAAACCGAGTGGCAGCAGCAGAAAAAACTCAGTCTCCTCTGGTTTTTAAATGTGTTCTGGGCACATCCAGGAGGAGCTGATTTGTTGACTGTGATGTCCTGGACGCAAGACAGGACACTTTACCCACCTTACCTGCAATGACTCGGTTAAACCCCCAAATCCTGAACTGTTGCTCTGCACTCTACTTTTTTTTTTCTTCATTGTGTAACTCATCTCACTGTCTTGCTGCTATTGTGTCTTTAACTTAACCTAATTTATTAAATTATGATACTAACGCATAGAAGTGTTTTTATACTTAACATGTGTGGGACTATGAAATGTGTATGGTGCAAGCCTAAGACAAATTTCTCCTTTTTGTTGTAAATGGGAGACAATAAAGTACTGTTCTATTCTATTCTACCTGTATAAATGTGTTAGTGTGATTGTGTTTGGTAGTGTTTGGAGAGGCCTGGCAGCCATATTTCTGTCACTTTGAGTAGAAAGGTGCTATATAAATCCAATGCATTATTAATTATCAATATCATTATTATTATGGTTATTGTTATTGGGGCAACAGTAGCACAGTGCACTGTGGGTTAAGCATTTGCCCAGCAGCTCTCAGCCAAACCGCATACTGTGCATTATGTCCCTGGGCAACACACGTCAACCAAATTGCCTACTCCAGTCACTGTATCTGGCTGTGTTCCCTGGGTTTTTAGGAGCAGATTACTGAGGCCCACGCCCCAGCCCTCACCTGTCTGCAGCTGTGAGATGGAGCTCTCTGCTGGAGTTTACAGACCCCCGTGCCTTTCTCATCCTCACTCACTCTTAAAATGATAGGACTCCAAATGTATTGCTGTATGATGACACCAGCTTCATGCCCATCTGTGCCACTCCACACCTGTTTTTTAGACCAGTCCTCTCCTTTATTGTAGCCTGACCCGCCCTGTGGTGGTGGTGGCAGGCCCTGGCAGAGACGTTCTGAACACAGGCACAAAAAGTTGCATCACTGTCACCTCCATCTTTGTGCCAAGCGGAAAATTGGGCCCTCAGTCTGATAGACAACAAACACAAGTATACATAATTATATAATATATATGTAGCCACTTTTTACCCAATGGGATGGGTTTGGATGTGTATCAGGATTGAGCTGCCCTTTAATTTTCAAAATAAAAAAGTAGAACAAACGATTAAAATAAATATTAATTTACATATTTTATTTAAGTAAAAAGCTACCTAAAAATATGTAACACAATATGATCATCAAATATATTTTTTAACTGTTTCAATAGTTCAAAAAGAAAAGATTGCAAATGTTTTCTTATCATCTTGGAAATAAATTATGAAACCCCCTGCAACATGCTTGCGTACCCCGAGAAGTCCACACACTCCTGGTTGGGAAACACTTCCCAATACTTAAACATGACTAAAGAAACCACCTGGCAGGTTTTCTCCATTCAGAACCATCATTTTGTTTACATTAGCAACTGCATGCTTTGCTTCATGATCAAACCTACTGCTGCCTGTCTGTCAGTACTGAAGCGTCACAGCCACTGTTCTGTTGAAATCACACAGTTTCAAGAGGGATAATAATTTATCCTCTGTGTAATGTAAGTTAATGCAAGTGATTAGTTTTAGTGGATGATAATTATCCTCATAATCATCAAACAGTTATTTCAGACACATATATGGTCCATAGCACACAAAAAATAAATACATAAAACACTTCCATACATAGATTAGGCTGGCACTTTATGGATCCTGAAGAAAATTCAGGGGAACTGTAACGGAATGCAGAAATCACATTGAGATATACAGAGGTTTGAGGCTCAGTGGAGTATTTACCCCTGAACTAGGTCTACATCTGAGCACTACACTGTATCCTAACAGGAGTTGGGTATCTTACTTCATAAAAGTAATTAGTTGTAGTTACAAGTTACTTCTGCCGAGTCAGTAACTAAGTTATTGCATTATAAAGGTGCTTTTCCACTAGGCCGGAACAGGTCATAATGGGACAGAACGGGGCAGAACGGGGCAGTTTGGGGGTGTTTCCACTTCCAGAAACGTTCCAAAAAGTTCCCAAAGCGGTCCAAACTGTTCTAATTTTGGCATCCCTCCCTAAAGGGGTCCAGCCCAAGGTGGGCACTGCTGCGAGCTGATCAGACAAGAGAGAATCCTCACCAAGGTAAAAACAACAAGCCAAAAGACAGAAATAAAAGTGAAAATGTTTTCTTTGTTTGTTTGTTTTTTTAACCAAACACGTACTTGTCCTTGTGATAAACAACTGTATTCAGAGACAGGATGAGCTAAAAATAAAGTAGCGTATATTAGCAACAGCTGTTTCCGGTTTAGCAAAGTACAGCTCTTGCTTCAAGAATCTAAATGTTTAATTTTTAGTTTAGACTGGATTAAACACGAGTTAAACTCATGTCGCTATATGTTCAGAGGTTAAAATGTGTTAAAGTGGCACAGAGAAGTGAATTTAATGCACAGAAAACTGGCAGTAAACAAATAGTAGTCTCCTGTTTACTGAAGCTAATACAGCTTTAGCTGCAGCCTCACACAGACACACACCAGCCTCACACAGACACACACCAGCCTCGCACAGACACACACCAGCCTCGCACAGACACACACCAGCCTCGCACAGACACACATCAGCCTCACACAGACACACACCAGCTTCACACAGACACACACCAGCCTCGCACAGACACACATCAGCCTCACACAGACACACACCAGCTTCACACAGACACACACCAGCTTCACACAGACACACACCAGCTTCACACAGACACACACCAGCCTCGCACAGACACACACCAGCTTCACACAGACACACACCAGCTTCACACAGACACACACCAGCCTCGCACAGACACACACCAGCCTCAAACAGACACACACCAGCTTCACACAGACACACACCAGCCTCGCACAGACACACACCAGCTTCACACAGACACACACCAGCCTCGCACAGACACACACCAGCCTCGCACAGACACACACCAGCCTCACACAGACACACACCAGCTTCACACAGACACACACCAGCCTCGCACAGACACACACCAGCTTCACACAGACACACACCAGCTTCACACAGACACACACCAGCTTCACACAGACACACACCAGCCTCGCACAGACACACACCAGCCTCGCACAGACACACACCAGCCTCGCACAGACACACACCAGCTTCACACAGACACACACCAGCCTCGCACAGACACACACCAGCTTCACACAGACACACACCAGCTTCACACAGACACACACCAGCCTCGCACAGACACACACCAGCCTCAAACAGACACACACCAGCCTCGCACAGACACACACCAGCCTTGCATAGACACACACCAGCTTCGCACAGACACACACCAGCTTCACACAGACACACACCAGCCTCACACAGACACACACCAGCCTCACACAGACACACACCAGCTTCACACAGACACACACCAGTCTCGCACAGACACACACCAGCCTCGCACAGACACACACCAGCTTCACACAGACACACACCAGCTTCACACAGACACACACCAGCTTCACACAGACACACACCAGCCTTGCACAGAAACACACCAGCTTCACACAGACACACACCAGCCTCACACAGACACACACCAGCCTCACACAGACACACACCAGCCTTGCACAGAAACACACCAGCTTCACACAGACACACACCAGCTTCACACAGACACACACCAGCCTCGCACAGACACACACCAGCTTCACACAGACACACACCAGCCTCACACAGACACACACCAGCCTCACACAGACACACACCAGCCTTGCACAGACACACACCAGCCTTGCACAGAAACACACCAGCTTCGCACAGACACACACCAGCTTCGCACAGACACACACCAGCCTCACACAGACACACACCAGCCTCACACAGACACACACCAGCCTTGCACAGAAACACACCAGCTTCACACAGACACACACCAGCTTCACACAGACACACACCAGCCTTGCACAGAAACACACCAGCTTCACACAGACACACACCAGCCTCACACAGACACACACCAGCCTCACACAGACACATACCAGGATTTACGCTCATCTTTTTATTTAATGTTGCCAGCGCCTTTATGCTTTAAAAGTGAGTTTCAAACACATTTTTATCTTATTTATTAATACAACTTTTGTTGTGCTTGTGTCAGTGTTAATGTAACAGACATTAGTCTCCTGGTCCCAGAGTCATGGAAACACTTCTGACAGGTCCCATACCGTTCTGCCTAATGGAAAAGCGCCTGAAAAGTAACTGGTACAAGGCAGCAAAGTAAGTATGCCATTACTGATAATAGCAGAATAATAAAACACAGTAGATGTTTCAGAACCTTAAACATTACACAAATATCAGCCTTCTCTGCCCACTGACTGTAATTCTCTGTAATTCTCTATTAATAACCCTTTTTGGTGTTATTTGGGGAGCTCACACTGCCGTCCCTGGGCTTGGGCTGCTAGCCATGAGTGTTGTACAGGGACTGTGCATTACATGGTTTTATTGCATGACGTGGAGCCACAGAAGTACCCGACGCACCACGGAACACAGAGAGAAAGTGACATGCAGTCTCTGCCCTCCAACCCCACTACAGCACCGCTACGATTTCCCAAGCTCCATACTCGCAAAACATTTTAAGTCCGGGGCCATGCTCAAGTCGTGGCAAACAGCCTGCTCTCTGCTCTGACTGCCGCTCCTCCTCTGTCTCCTCCTGAGCCAAGCAACACCCCACATTTTAGTGTTGGTAATTGTAACAGCGTTGTAACCATGGGAAAAGTAAGTAGCTAGATTAGTCCGTTAATTAAAGAACACCACCACATGCCGTTATTGCCAATACTGATCTTAACATTCTAGAATAAAACCATGCTTTGGCAGAGGTCTTCTTGTTCCAAGCTCTTCTAGTTTGTCCATTGATCTACCAATGACATTACCCATTCATTACCTCACCATTATGCCCCCTCTGTGTTGTTGTACGAGGTTGTCGACTTGTCGCGGTTCACCGAAACACAATGAGGTCAATGTATGTTCTTAATGCAATGTCAAAGGTGGGGTCACATGATCACCGCTTGTACCCGCACCTCCCTGACAGCACCATACATAACGGCACATGTGTGTAGATGCGAGCAACATGAAAACAAATGGGTAGCAGCCGGGGCAATCGATGGAGTGAGTCGTCCTGATCAATCCTGCGTAGGCCTTTTTTTTTTTCTTCCAACCCCCACCACTTGCACACACACACACACACACACACACAAAACCATTTACCCTGACAAAGACTAAACATGTTACTACCCGGGAACCATATCTGCATTCTTCAAAACTGTCATGTCCTCAATCTCGCCGCGACAGTAATGATCCTGGAGTGGCACCATTTTGGAGAGACGTGCAATTTAAAGAAAAAATGAGCAAGCGGTAGAAGCAGAGCTGTTGGGATGGAGGTGGCTGGGGAAGGGGGGGGGGGGGGGGCTCGTGCTGTGAGTCATTAGCTGGGGGTGGGGGTGGGGGTGCTGCTGGTGGTACAGGACTAATTGAGTATGAGCCGCAGACTGCTGTGTCAGCACGAGGAGGTGAGATATGAGGCTGGTAACATGTGGCTGTGTGTGAGGGCTGACAGGAAGCACAAGCTGTGAATGGAATGCAGTGAATGAACAGGCACAGATACATGAGCACACCCCCACCCACCCACCCACCCTCCAAACTATTACAAATATAAATGGAAGTCAATCGGACTATTAATATTATTCTATATGTTTGTTTGCAAATTGAATTTTTTGAGAACATGTAAACTATGGCCTTGCAGGGACAAACCCGGTGGAAACAGATCCAGTGATTTACTGCATTGCATGTTTACATACTCATTCATACACAGGAATTCAATAGCGGGTATGCACTGACATCACTTTTCCTAGAGACAGGCCCCCCCTTATTCAGACTGAGTGGCAAAACAAGCGACTGCGCTCAGTACAAAGAGCTGTGAAAGCAGGATTAAAACTGATGAGTATTTACTTAAATAAGGTAATTAGACTCGACAGTGATCCACACAACCTCACTAAGAACCAGTTTTCCACACACACTGATATGTGGCGAGGATTTCACTTTATTGACATTTTTATGTAACTAAGACAGCTAATGACATCATAGTTTATATTATTTTTATATTATTAACATTATTTCACCTTGAGGGAAACGCCTACTTTAGTTAAAACTTTTCAAGTAATCAAGTAACAATTTTCTTGAGTATTTATAGAAGAAGTAAACAAACTAAGCGAAAGTTCACAGGCATTAGACATAAATTTATCTTTATCATGCAGCTGATGCGGTCCAGGGACACAAAGCTCACTGACATACTCTTGTGCAGCTGTCAATATATTTTATAGAAAATGTTTAAAAGCATTACCTGTATCATTTTGTCACTGTTTTTGCTTCCTTTTCCTCTACAGAGCTCCTCCTCTCACTGACTCCTGATCTGTGACTCCAGGTTCCCTGTTGCAGTTGCAGTTTTCACCCACAGCCAGCAGAAGGAGATGCAGGACATTTTACTAACCCCACAACAACTCATTTAACCATCATTAACTATCACACAGACTCCCAAACAGATTATTTAAGGTAAGATGATTCATCCAAAAGTCAAACTACAGATTCACTATTGGCCTGGAAAAGCCCCGGTCCATTTGCTTCTCCACTTTTTAGATTTGATTTAGATTTGTCTATCAAAACATATCTCAGATTTGTTGATCAATATGTATCAGTCAATTTCACAGCAACTCTCTTTTTTATTTTAGTTGACTTTTTGAGTATTTGCGCTAACAGGTATTATTACTTGACTTAGCTATTAAAGCTGATTTGCCACTCAAAGCAGCAGCTTACTCTCTGTACTGTGAGACTGAGATGAAGGGCAGAATTTGTGGTAAAAGATTCAATATGCAGATATTTTAAAATGGTTTATGATTATTATCTCTGCAATTACTTCTTCTCAGTCAGCACAAATAAACTACTGGGAAATATTTTTTTCACTATAGTGTTAGAAAATGGTCATAATAATCACACAGACGTGATTGTAGACAGAGCATTAGGGTACAAAATTAATATAGTGGGGTCATTGATTCAATCACAAACAAAAAATGATCAGGTTCACAACATCTGTGGATTTTCTTTTTGGATATACTAACCCCTGTCCTCCATTTTAGTTTTTGACATCATCAAATTGTAGAATGTGAATGGAACCTATTATTACCATCATGTGTGTTTTGTTTTTTTGTTTTTTATTATTATTAAACCCACTACTATCTTGCTGTGACCCAAGAGCGCTAACCACATCTAGAATTTGTAATTTTAGAAGTTGTTTATGTGGCCCAAAAAATTATTTTGTTGCATTTGGGCAAATATTGTGTTCTCTCGCAAAGTTTTTGTCAAAAATGCATTTGGTTGAACAGAACAACAATGTGTCAACAATTTGTGCTCCAAAAACGTGCTCTGAAAAGATCTTATTAGTGTTTACATCCATGAGGCTTTGAAATGATAAACTCTATATAGAAAAATGAGATTTAAAAAACACACATTAAGTAAGTTAATATCATGTTGTATTTGCACTTGTCCAAGTATAGAGCCCTGTGGAACTTCATGACATACTGTCGTACATGAGAATGCTTTTGACATTTAAAACTTGATATAGGCTATACAGAATCAGCCAAATATTATTTAAAGCAACATAAAGCAAGCTATTAGATGAATGATGTCAATTTTGTTAAACTGCTACAACCCAACTAAACACCAGTGTGCCTCAACTAAAAAATGTATTGAATTTTTTTCCCTCACCCTGATAGAGGGCAGATCATTTATTTGAGAGAAGTTAGAAACAGTTGATATAGGGCTAAAAATAAATGCTTTGCCTTTTCCAAACTTGTATTCTTGGAAGTCCAATTTAAATCCACAAAAACACACTTATTTTTTGTGTAAAAATGAATAAGTTAGAATAGCAACTCAGGTAAAAAGTTTACTCAGCTTACATTTTGCATAGTTAAAACTAGAGTGTTGCCTTAATACCTGCTACAAGTAGGGATTACTTGTAGCAATGTGTAACAGCAGTATGTAGGTGTGAGTGTCACCTCCTCACAGCTCTACAGAAAATGCAGAGGCAGCACTTTCTCAGTGTAATTACATTGACGTGTCACCGGTCCAGGCTTATTAAGATCCCCTAATTGTTTCTCACTTCTCTCTGCTTGTTCTGCTGTGTCTCCGGGTGTCAGGGCTACCCGTCCTCCTCCGCCAAATGAAATACTTCTGCCCGACATGCAAGTCACATACGCAATTAACTTTTTAACCCAGCACGGTAATCAAGCCTGCCGCTGCATACAGACACTGGGCCTCTTCCTGGAAGCTTGGCCGCTGTAGCTTCTAATCTTTATACAGTGATTAGAAAAAAAAGAGTTGAGGGTATGGGAGAAGTATGGTCCAAAAATCACAGTGCAATCTTAATAGGAAAAATATCAGGGCTCATTTAGCCTGGGACAGTAATATTTTATGAGGGTTAATGCTGACACTGGCAGAGAAGGCCAAATTATACTTAAAGCGGTCGGCAGAAGCTACTTCGGTGCAGGAAAATGGACTATGGCAAGGTGACCTATAGATGAAGGATGGACTGTGGGAAAATGATGGTTCCATTAAGTTACAAAGGGCAATGGATGACTCGGGAGAGTTTTTTGTACAACAATAAATCAAATTGCTCATATATATATATATATATATTGTGTTCCATGAAAACAAAGACGGTCTAAAGTGAATTGATGGGTGGCACAGACATTATTATTGAACTAGAGCAGTGGTTCTCAAACTTTTTACACCAGTTACTATCTCAGAAAATGTTGACTTTCCATGTACAATTTTTTTAATAGACTAAAATGGGCTAAATCATGACAAACCCGGGTCTAAACTGAAGGATAGAATAGGCATTAACACAGAAAAATGCAGTATCTATCAGAACTAAACTGCATCTAAACCAGAACAAAGCACCCAGAGCATGACTTAACTGACTCTGAATACGAGAACAAGCCTGTGTACCACCAGTGTTATCTGCTCCACAATTTGAGAACCACTGGACTAGACCATGTGGATATGCATTAGAAACTTTCTACAGACAAGTAAGCACTTAGAAATGTGTCTGATTAGAAATGGAATGGTTTTGTTTGGAGCAGATGTGCTAATGCTAAATACAGTTTTTTCTATGCAAATCCATATGGTATTGTATTGGGCTGTGTTGCACTATCCTATATTTTTACTACTCTACTTTGGCCACTGAAGTTGCAAAGCAGTACTATTTTTGGAACCACAATTATAATGACCAATGGTAAAATGACGGTTTCATTAAGTTACAAAGGGTAACTGATGTCTTGGTTTAGGTTTTTGTACAGCAATAGGTAAAAAAATGGAGAAATATAAGATTCTACCAATATACTATCAATAATCACAAATACAAGGTTTAAAAAGAAGTCATCTGGATTTGGTTTTTAAGTTGAAGACGTTTCAACTTCATCCAGAGGCTTTGTCAATTCTAAAACTAAACTGGTAGCTGTGGTAGCTGTAGTGGAAAGCTGAGTTTTATTCTTTTTGTCCTCTGCACTAACTCCAGCAGAGGACAAATTACTTCTAACAACCCAAAACGACTGTAGCCTTTCATCCACTCTGGACCTATAGAATTTGGTTTCAGCTCAAAACATCTCCCCCAGGAGCATAAAAACTCACTTTTACTTTAATTTCAGAGATGAGAGGTGAAGCCCCTCAGATGAGAGGTGAAACATGTTTAACTTAAAAAACCATGTCCAGATGACTTCTTTATAAACCTTGTGTTTGTGATTGAGAGGCAATTGATTGTATTTGCTATAATGGACAGACAGAAACCTCCAGAAGCATTCAAAGGACAATAGAGTGCAAACAGAAATGCTGGAGAATTTCTAAACTCATGCTGTGTTGCAGTTATCCTCAGAAGTCAGACCTCAGACCTTGGAGTGACATTATCTCTGAGTTACCAAATTTCAGTTGTCAAGTCAGAAACAATAATGACAAATACCAATAAAATCATAGTGAAGATAATAGAATCATGGAAAATCTGACACTGAACTCAAATAAATCCATTCATTATGTTGTTATATTTACGAGATGTAGAAAATGGGAAATTAACACAAGAACTATAAATCCTGAAGTAGTTATATTTTTCACTTTCTTGGGGCACTGGGGGTGGATGAGATCCGCCCTGAGTACCTCAAGTCTCTGTATGGTGCAGGGCTGTCTTGGCTGTCATGTCTCCACAGCATCGCGTGGCGGTCGGGGACAGTACCTCTGGACTGACTGGGGTGGTGGTCCTTCTTTTCAAGAAGGGTGACTGTAGGGTGTGTTCCAACTACAGGGGGATCAGTTTGCCCATCCAGTCCACATGTTTGGAGACGGTGTTCAACTGTGTCCCTCATAGTGTCCTGTTGAGGGTGATCTGGGAGTATGGCCCTCTGTAAGGGTTGTCCGGTCCCTGTACGACCGGAGCAGGAGCTTGGTCCGTATTGTCGGTTGTAAGTCAGACCTGTTTCATTATCTTTATGGACAGAATTTCTAGGCACAGCCAAGGGCTGGAGGGAGTCCAGTTTGGGAACCACAGGTTTTCATCTCTGCTTTTTGCGGATGATGTTGTCCTGTTGGCTTCATCAAACCAGGACCTTCAGTGTGCACTGGGGCGGTTTGCCACTGAGTGTGAAGCGGCTGGGATAAGAATTAGCACCTCCAAGTCCGAGGCCATGGTTCTCAACCAGAAAAGGGTTGTTTGCTGTCTCCAGGTCGGAGGAGAGTTACGTTCCTACTTTCACCTATGGTCATGAGCTTTGGATCATGACTGAAAGAACAAGATCCTGGATGCCAAAATATGTTTCCTCTGCAGAGTGGCTGTGCGCTCCATTAGAGATAGAGTGAGGAACTCAGAGTAGAGCCACTGCCTTTCTACATTGAGAGGAGCCAGCTGAGGTGGCTCGGGCATCTGTTCTGGATACCTCCAGGAATCCTCCCTGGGGAGGTGTTCCGGGCATGTCCCATCAGGCGGAAACCCCCGGGAAGACCTAGGACACACTGGAGGGACAATGTCTCTCGGCTGGCCTGGGAACGCCTCGGGAGCTCTCTGGTAGAGCTGGAGGAAGTGTCTGTAGAGAAGGAAGTCAGGGCTTCTCTGCTTAAACTGCTGCCCCCGCAGCCCAACCCCGGATAAGTGGAATAAAATGGATGGATGCAGGGACTTTCTTTTCCTAGTTTCCGAATAGGAATTCCAACCTTGGAAGATGTTCCAATTGATAATTACAACTCAGAACTTCAAATTTACAGGGCAACTGGAAGGCAGCATTAGATTTAGAGTTTGGTCACAGAGTTAGATTTGTGCTAAAATAAATAAATATCTAGTCACAAACACTCCCATCGACTCCGTCTCCAATCCCTTCAGAGGCTCTGAGGACATCCGGCAGGCTTCACCCAACCGTTTGTCTGAAGTCAGGAGTAATCACTGAGGCATTTGTTTACATCAAGAACTATTTACTCTCTGGTTAGCTCAGGTCAAACCAAATCTCATCCACTTTGCATCACTTTAGGAGCGGGACAGATCTGAAGTGGGTTTTACACCAGGGAGTAGAACTGTGGGCTCTCAGCTCAAAGTGGCTTTAGAGAAGTCTTTTTGTCTTCAGTCTTTTTAAAGACATCTTTTTGGGTCACGTAGTTCATTTTGGTTCTTCTGTAAACCCAACCAGGTGTAAATCATCCAAAAAGCACAGCACATAAGATATAAATATATATATAAAATACTAAAAAAAAAATTGGTTACTTTTCTGTACAAATAAGATGTGCTAACTGCTAAGCTAACTGTAAGAGCACATGCCTGTATATGTCAGTGGTGCTGGTATTGATTTATGAGTAGCAATATTTTGGCAAAATTAATGATATGTATTTTGTCTCTTTATTGTTACAGTTTCACAAAAGGTTTTGAGTAAATTTTACTGATCACCTGGAGTCGGTGGAGTTTCTGGCACAGTGTTTAGCTGATCAGATAACTAGCCCATCATCGAGCAAGGCCTTTACAATGCATATATTTTTCTTTTTAAACCAATCTTGGTCACCTCTAGAACAAAATTGCACATTTTAAAAACTTTAAAAACATTATGTGACTAAAATAAAACATTTCAAATACATATTTACTAGTCCTCTTTTGAACAGAAACAGTGAAAAAAAATGGATGATGCCATTTTACTACAAAATGAAAAATAGAGGAATCAGTGGAAACAGAGCTGTACACCAGGTTTTTTATTATTATTATTATTATTATTATTATTATTATTATTATTATTATTATTATTATTTTATAAATGAATGAGAGCAGACTGGATGTAGAGTGCTTGCTGATTGATCAGTGCTTCCTGGGGTGGGCGGAGGTTCGTGCAAGCGTTCTGGGGCCTCAGAAACTCTGTGCCAATCCAGTCCACTTTATTTTATGGCACATTTAACAAAAAATAAATAAATAAATGAAAATTACAAAGCAGCACAAGCAATTATAAAAAAAACTAAACAATAAAAGCTCTATTTAGCCATACTGGTCCCCATTAAAATAATAAAAAGCAGTAAAACCAAATAAGAGCAATACACTAAAATAACAAGAGTAAATAATAACTAAATAAATAAATAAAAACAAATTAATAAAAGACACAGAGGACAATACAACTCATGGTGAGTTAACAGCCAGAGAATAAAAGTGGATCTTAAGACCCAGAGACTACAGGATTACTCAAACAGTCATGAATGAAACAAACACACAACAAACAACATTATAGCATGGTAGAAAGCTAAAAAAAACAAAAAAAAAACAAACAAAAAAACACCTTAAGCCCAAATTTCTATCCACAGGATTGCATTTGTTTTTAAGCTACTATAATGGAACCACCAAGAAGCCAATCATAGGCCACTTTGTTAGCTACTGTGAGTCATTTGTCTGTTGTTTTGGTGCCTTAAAAATCTAAAGCAATACTTTTGGCTAACAGGATACTACTACCAGATAAAATATAAAAAATATGCCATTTGTAAGAGACTCCACTCTGACTATCCATCCATCTTCTTCCACTTATCCGGGGCAGCAGGCTTAGCAGGGACGCCCAGACTTTCCTCTCCCTAGACGCTTCCTCCAGCTCGCCCAGAGGAACCCCGAGGCGTTCCCAGGCCAGCCGAGAGACATAGTCCCTCCAGCGTGTCCTTGGTCTTCCCCTGTTCCTCCTCTGTTGTGTCAAAATGAATGTCCAAGATTACAGAGTAGATTTAAGCAGTGCTCTGAATTGAATAGAAATTGAAAAACAGACGAGAGCATTTTCTGTCTTAGACCAAACACACATCCAAAGAGCAGATTAAAGGTCCCTACTAACCTTGGAATTATTAAAACTCAGTCCGTGACGATATTAAAGTCTTCTTGCCTGAATAAGACAAAGTCGTCAAAGTCTGGTGGAAAAAAGAAGTTTATTGCAATTATCCACAACAAAAAAGGGTCCAAGTACCAATCAACACAGAACCACACAATCTCCTCCTTTATACTCTTCTGATAACACTCATTTTCAAATGTAAACATTTCTGACTTTTGGAGTGGACCAAAAGTCAGAAATGTCTTCAGAATTTTAGTTTGCAGAATTTGCTAGTCTTAATATCCATGTTTTACCTCCCTAAGGTTACTTAATGAGCATCAATAAACTCCTTCTCTGCAGAATCAATCCAATAACTACTCACTAACATGCTTTAAATGCTTTCCTGTGTCCATATACTGAAATAAGGTTAGCATATTAAGATTTTATTAGACTGCATACAGCCAAGATACTTTGAGTTCACACAAGAACTCAATGTTTACAGAAGAAGAGACACACAGAGTGTTCCCTCTGAGGGAATCTGATCTCCACATCACCGTCTGACATCGATCCACTCTGCCCCGGACAGACCGAGACAAAGAACCCTCAGAGGACCGTGGCTAAAAATACAGCTGCAGAGGGGGCTGCCCTGAACAGAGAGTGCTACACTCCCCCAGTGGATGGGAAGACAAGAACTGTCCATCAGCAACACTGCAGGGAGGGGGCTTCAACTCGATTTTGACTGCTGGAAACACAAGGACTCACAGATCATTACAGAGATTTGACAAAGATAAGTAATATTTTATGAGACAGTGTGGATGTCAAGTGGGAGAGTTAGACCAGATTTGTGAGCTGTTCCAAATTTAGCAGATTTTCATGTGCATTTGTCAACTTCAAAAACATTTTCTGACATTTAATGAGATATAATTGGTTTAAAATTAATTAGTTTACTTTTCTTTTGCACAGAAAATTTCTGTTATTTCCTATTTGTACTACCAAATCTCTGTCTCAGCCACCATACATACATTTAAAATGGCTTCTCTGCTCTATTACCCAACTAATAACTCATGCTGTAACCCTGCTTCACCCCATCACCACCTCAGAAGTAAAACATCTCTCCTCCATCACTCAGCAGTTGAATATTCAATTCAATTCAGTTTTATTTATATAGCCCAGTATCACAACAACAGTCGCCTCAAAGGGCTTCACAAACGGTTAATCAAACATAAACACACAATCAACACAAACAATAACTACACTAAACTAAACAGACCCAGGACACTCCTGTCCTTAGACCCTCCTTCTCAGTAAGGAAAAACTCCTAAAAAAAACAGCTGTGGGAAAAAAGAAGAAACCTTATGGAGCCCAAATTGAAGGAGAAATCCTCTCCTAGGACGGACAGGCAACATGTGTCAGGACTGTTAGTCCATTGGCTCATCTGTAGGATCATAGATCAGCTCTGTAAGGATGCAGCAGGTGGGCTTCTTTCAGACAGGGGAGTGGGGGGGGAGTTCATAGAGGTGAGGTTTAGGGCCCACAGGTCAGGACAGGAGCACAGATGGGGTCAGCTAAGATCCAATCGTCACTGGGACATCTGCCAGCAGCCAGGCATCTGAAACAGTCCCCACTCCCCCAGAGGGGAGCAGGAGAGAGGGACAACATGTGAATAGCAAGAAACTGATTGGAGATATAGAATATTTGATAATATTAATGACAGTGATAGAAGAGGAGCAGCAGATGAAACCAGAGGACAGGGGCTCAGTGCACCATACTTCCCCCAGCTTCTAGCTCCTAGAGCAGCCTAGCTTCAGCTGTGGAGTTAACCCTGTTCCTAGCTGACCTGACCATAAGCTTTCTCAAAGAGGAACGTTTTAAGCCTAACCTTAAATGTAGAGACTGTGTCTGCCTCTCTAACATGAGCTGGAAGCTGATTCCATAAAACAGGAGCTTGGTAACTAAAGGCTCTACCTCCAACTGTACTTTTAGAAACCCTGGGAACCACTAATAGCCCTGCATTTTGTGAGCGCAGTACTCTGCTTGGTTGGTATGGCTCTATAACATCATTAATGTAGGATGGGGCCATACCATTTACGGCCTTGTAAGTCAGGAGAAGGATTTGAAACCTAATTCTGAATTCAACTGGAAGCCAATGAAGTGAAGCTAGCACAGGAGTAATATGTTCTCTCCTGTTAGTTCCTGTTAATAATCTTGCTGCTGCGTTTTGAACAAGCTGAAAACATTTTAATGAGTTTTTAGGGCACGCTGCCAGCAGAGAGTTACAGTAATCTAACCTAGATGTAACAAACGCATGGACAAGTTACCTAAAAGCATCACTTTTAGATAAAATATTTCTGATTCTGTCTGTTGCGGAAGTGAAAGAATGCTGTTTTACAGGCTTGGTTTATATGAGCCTTACATGATAAATCTTGGTCAAATAAAACTCCTAAGTTTCTCACAGTAGAACTTGAGGCTACACTGACACCGTCCAGGGAGACTCTCTGGTCAGACAGCGCACCTCTCAGGTTTTTGGGGCCTAGTATAATGACCTCTGTTTTTTCTGGGTTTAGGAGGAGATAATTAATTGTCATCCAGGTCTTTATGTCTCTCACACAGGCGCTAAGTTTCTCAACGCGGTCATTCTGATCAGGTTTAATTGATAAATACAACTGTGTATCGTCTGCGTAACAGTGAAAATTAATGCCATGTTTTCTGATTATGTTTCCAAAAGGCAGCATGTAAAGCATGAACAGAATGGGTCCAAGTACTGAGCCTTGCGGCACTCCATAGCTAACTTTACTGCACTGTGAGGAATGTTCATTTACACTGACAAACTGGTACCTATCAGATAAGTAGGATTTAAACCAACAGAGGGCGGCTCCTCTGACCCCTATGTCACAGTCTAATCTTTGGAGTAAGATGCTGTGGTCAATGGTGTCAAAGGCTGCACTGAGATCTGACAGAACTAGGATTGAGACCAGTCCATTGTCTGAACTTAATAACAAGGCATTTGTGACTCTAACTAATGCAGTTTCTGTGCTATGGTGGGGTCTAAACCCTGACTGAAAATCTTCAAATAAGCTATTGTCCTGTAGGTGGCGACATAACTGTTTAACTACAACTCTTTCTAGGATTTTTGAAATAAAAGTGAGATTTGATATTGGTCTATAGTTGGCTAAAATGTCAGGATCTAGACTGCTTTTTTTCAGAAGCGGTTTAATAACTGCATATTTAAAAGACTGTGGCACATAACCTGTTTCTAAGGAGGTGTTTATTATATTCAGTATAGATTCATTAATTTGGGGAAGAGTTTCTTTAAAAGGTTTGGTAGGAATTGGGTCTAAAAGACAAGCTGAGATTTTGCAGGACATAATGACTGATGTTATCTCAGCTTGGTCTACAGCGATGAAGCAGTCTAACGTTACAGATGGTTTTATAGTGGCCTATATTTTTATAGCTTTAGCTTGCTCTGAGCTGATTGTAGAATTTCATTAAATTTGTCTCACGATTTTGTTGTTAAAAAATTGAAGACACGGATACAGGGTTCTACTGAGCTGTGACTGGTGGTCAGCCTGGCTACACTGCTGAACACAAACCTAGGGTTGTTCCTGTTTTCTTCTATTCAAGTTGAATAGTATCTGGTTTTGGCCTCGCAGAGAGATTTTTTATAATTTAAAAGACTATTTCCAGGCATTCAGAGGCTGCTCTGAGCTGGAGTGATGCCATAGCCTTTCTAATTTACGGGTTGCTTGTTTAAGGGAACGTGTTTCAGCATTAAACCTATGGTGCTACTCGATTTGGCCTAACAACCTTTTGTTTAAACAGAGCTACTTTATCCAGAGCTGTTTTTAATGAGTGCATGGCACTGTCAACAAACCGATCACTTTTACTGGCACTCAAGCTATGGGACCTGTTCTCAACAAACTCACTCAACCTTGTACTAAATATTGGCTTTATTATGTGTTTAAACTTTGACACAGATTGGTCAGATAATGTTCTTTTAATCTGGGTTTTGTTGGTGTGGTTGGATTCAAATCCCAACCGTACTGTGCATTTTGATTTGTTTATTTAAGTCACGTGTTCTTCGCGAGCAGCGTCACTCGTGTGCGTCGGCAGGAAGTGTGGATCTTGGCGGAAGTTTCCTCAACAACAACAATCAAGATGGCGCACCGAGGAGCCCAGAGTTTGTTTCATTCAGCGGTAAATTCCATTTTAAATGACCAAAAACATTCATTAAAACCAAAGTCATTAAAACCACAGCAGCTTACAGCACTAGAAGCCTTTATTTAAAAAAAAAAGGTGTTTTCGCTTTCTTGTCACTTTGTTAACGTCACATCCGCCATTTTCTGATTGGCTTACTCCGCTGTCAGTTTACTCGGGTTTGGTCCGCCCTAGAAATCGAATTGATTCAATGGTGGCCAGACTCATCCACTGGTACAGTGGTGAGGCTGGAATTCCCAGGCAACCACTCCTCCACCTCGGCCTGTGCTCCTCGCTGTCTGAAAGTTTACATGACTTTGGGGAGTAGCTTCATTAAGTCTCACATAATCATCCTGTTGTAGCCAGGTTTCTGTTAAGGCCAGTAGGTTAAGTTTATTATCATTAATTCATTCATTAACTAACAGGGATTTAGAGGAAATGGACCTAATGTTTAGTAATCCACATTTAATTATGTCATTGTTTTGATTATTATTAATATTATTAATAGGTCTACAAGTAGTTATTTTTTATTAAATTTGTGGCTCTCACTTCTCTTATTTGTCTTTTGCTGATGGAGTTAGTGTTTAGGTGGGGGACAGACACAGTCTCTATTTGCTCTGCTAAAATACCTTTATACTGGGTTTGTACCAGCTCATAAGAAAGCTCAGAGAAGTGTTTTAAACTACTGCTCTGTGTGTCTGGGTCCCACCTCTGGCTTGTCAGGTTGGACGACTAATGCTATCAGCCATATTTCTAGACAGCAACGCAGCACCATCCAACGTGGGATGAATGCTGTCTGTCCATAAGAGACCGGGCTTTCCCCAAAACGCTCGCCAATTATCAATAAAGCCTATGCCGTTTTCAGGGCACCATCTAGATAACCAGCGGTTGAATGATGAAAAGCGGCTGTACATTTCATCATTGGTCAAATTCAGCAGGGGACCAGAGAATATTAGGGTGTCTGACATCGACTTAGCAAATTTGCACACCGACCCTACATTCAATTTGAGCACCTCTGATTGTCTTCGCCGGGCGTCGTTACCACCAACGTGAATCACGATTCGATTCCCGGGAAACACCTAACCGTAGCCACTGGCAGCTTCACGTCTCTAACTATCGAGCTCCCAGTCACCAGAGTCGATGGTTCAGCGGGTGTGTCGCTGACGGGAGAAAACCTATTACAGACGGGAAGCTTTGGGTGGTCTAAGTGTTTGCGTTTAGCGCTATGCTTCCTTCTTACTGTTACAAAGTCGTCCTGCTTGTCCCCCGGCTGCTGGGGAGGCACTGGGGGCTAGTCTGGCTAGCGCTCCTGCTACTGCTAGCGTGGTCCGCGGTCCCTGTAGCTACCTGGCTAGGTGGCTTAGCCTCAGCCTCCACTGTGCAGAGCCGTGCTTCTAACTGCTCTAACCTGGCCTCCAAAACTAAAAACAAACTACACTTCACACACCTGCTGCTATCATCACTAAAGGAGGCAGGATTCTCACTGAACATCACTGAACGTATGGCACATTGAGCAGAACAGAGGGGTAAAGCGGAGGACGTAGAACCCTAATGCTAAGCTAAGCTACGATAAGCTCAAGGCTAACAGAAGTTAACAACAAACTATTTCTGAGTCGCAAGCTGAAAGTGGCTTGGACATGAAGCGTTTATATACGATACTAGATTTCTCAAAGAGTAACTAAACTGTTGACTTAGAAGATATGCCTTAAATAATTTGATTTAATCAAATGACAAAGAGCACCACCTCAGCAGTGGAACATTTACTATAGACCCTTCTCAGCCAGCGTCATCTGATCACGTGATTTCCGCGGAAAAGCACAGAGCCGCCATGTTGGATGGCAAAAGCCGATTGTCATGGCCCGATGTGGATCAGTCCTGCTGTCTGTTAGCATAACAAATTAAATTTGTTTTATTTATCAAAAATAGTTTAATGTGTCCTATATCTGTGATAGCATCTACCAGCTGTCTTTTGAAGTAAAAAAGTTAATGTTGCACTGTTTGACAAAGTTTATTCTTTAAAAAAGTCACATAAAAGATCGTTCCTGCTATAATCATCAAATAAAGTAAAAACTGATCTGAAGTCAGTTAGCCTCGCTCTCACTTATCTGCATTCCATCTGCCTACTCACATGGACAACAGTTGTTTAGGGCACTTTCCATACTTGAAGGTCTGTCACCCATCCTGCCACAAAATATTTTTATGCCTCTAAGGAGGTCTCTGCCTCTTGTAAGCTTTTAATTGTGCTCCTATAAAGTGAGATTGTTGATTGATCGACTAAATAATTGTAAATGTTGTGGTATTCCAAAGCGGATTGTGTGTTGAAGGCTGGTAAGCTGTAATTTTGACAGATCATATGGGTCTTAAGCATTGACAAGTGAACATTTCTCTAAATATCGCTGTCTGACCTGAACACTTAACTTTAAGTATTGAACCGGTGTAGAAAGTGGTAAATATGAACTAAATTTCTATGCATGATCGCTAATTGCTAGCAGGCTACACCGGCTTTTTGCCATCCAAAATGGCACCGCCAACAAACCAAGTCACGTGACTGAGAACTACACATATATCACAAGGTGCATTGGACAGTTAATAGAAGGGTTAATATTTAAAGACATACACTGACAGACAGCCAAACACTCTCTCAACCATATAACCTAAAATAAGATATACTGTATTTACCAATGCCCTATACCATACTCACTCAGTTCTTCTCAATATAACTAATTCAATTCCTTTATCTTACCAAAAGCCATTTTCTGCTGTGTTATAAATTCTTTCTGTGGAAAAAAAAAAAAAAAATTGAAAGTCTTTCTATCTGACCACAAGTTGTACTCTACAAATAATTTGTCATTAGCGAACAGCAGTGCAGTGGAGTGGTACCTGTCAAGTGATTAGTCTGGTTTAGCTCTTGTTCAATTTCCTTGTCAAATTGAAGTGTGCAGTCACACAGCCTATGAAAAAATAATCAAATCACCTTTTATTAAAAAATATTCAGAAGCTCAGTTCTGTAGCCCCCAGTGTGGCTACAGAACTTACCACCACCAATGTGTGACTGTGGAGTGAACACAATCCATCATTATTAGCAATAGATCAAGCTTATGTATGTTTGCTACTTACAGTATTTAGTGCCAAATCTTAAATAGGGCTATATGATGAAAAATTGACTTTTTTGAGCTTTCTACTATGCTGTAATATTGTTTCCTGAGTTGTGCTTTGTTTTATTGTTGTATTGTCTGGCACTGCCTTTCTGAGGCCTCAGAATGCTCTGTTCCATGAACCCCCGCCCACTCCAGCAAGCACTGACCAATCAACAAGCTTGCCACATCCAATCTGCTCTCATTCATTTATAAACAAAATTGTGTACAGCTCTGTTATCACTGATTCCACAGTTATTTTTCATTTTGTAGTAAAATAATATCATAGACAAAGTTTAAGGAAGTAAACAGCCTATTCCACTGTTTCTGTTCAGGGGACAACAGGGCTCTTTTAGTTTTTTTAATGTTTTTAAAGGTTGTAAAAAAAAAAAGGTTGCAATGCTGTTCTCCAGGTGACAAGTTGGTTTAAAAAGACAGAAAAACCAAAAAGTGCTCCTTAATGCACACTGTAGACTTTCTAGACTTGACTAAAATGTAAGAAAGTACCTCGGACTATTCCAGTCCTCTGTACTGTTAGGATCTTCCTGTTTTTAATTGTATATTTTATTTTCCACTCAGTCCAAACACAGCGTTTGTTAGTTCTGAATGAGATAATGATAAACATATTGTGCTCTCCATTTGCCCTCTGCAGTTGGACAGAGCAGTGCTGACGGGGCAGAGCCCGATGCTTATCACCGTGGACCTGGACAGACCGGTTCAGACCAACTATAGGGGGGCTTCCAGCTGGAGCGGAGTCTAGATCCAGGGCCGCAGTCCAGCTGGAGTGCAGGGCTGCGCTGGTGAACAGGTGCTGGCCCTCAGACAGACAGCCACAGGTGCGTGTTGTCTCCGGGCAGACTGGGACGGTGCTGAGACTGGGGGCTTCAGCTCTGGACTGGTCCGGACTGAAGCAGATACACTGTAGATGGAGAGGGGCCAGCGCGCACCTAGAGCCAAAGAGCTGAGGTTTTTCTGGATTAACTCTGACCTGTGTGTAAGTACAGTGTGTGCCAGAGGCTAAGACGAGGTTTTGACTATGAACAAAGAAAGGTATATCAATGTATAAAAAAAGTAAATTACAAAAAAGAAAAATCAAAACTCAAAGCACTCGGAGAGCAAGGACTTCTACCAACCTGGAACTATCTCGCAATAGTAAAGATATAGTGCCCAAACCACACATTTATAACGTTCTGAGACAGGTGCAGTTTGAAAAAAAAAGGGTATTACTTCTTAACTCTTTCCCTGCCAGCATTTTTTCAAAATGTTGGCAATGTGTGTGTGTCAGCCCTGTGACAAGCTGAGGAAGGCCCAAAGTTCCTGGGATAGGCTCCAGTCACCCTCGACCCCTAACAGGAATAAGTGGAGGAAGATGAATGAATACATCATCCTCAAAAGCATTTTATTGTAAGTTCATTCTTTTTTTTTTTTTTCTTTTTTTTTATCAGCAGTTAAAGGATGGTAGTTTTCACCAAAAACTGACATTTTCAGACAAAAAAAAATGAGAATTTTAAGATTTTAAGAAGGCATTTTAATAATTTTAATTTAATAATAAAAAACATTTAGAATACAAAACAACCTTTTTTTTTTTTAGCCACGTGGGCACTCCTTTTTTTTTTTTTAAATCTTTCTTTTTTATTTTCTTTTTTTTTTACAGATGCATTACTGGCATTACCAGAGCAGGTGCTGCATGGTCAGATTTCTTGTCTTTGTTAAATAAAGTTATCAGATGCATCACACTGCCACAAACTGACAAACATGACACAACAGTAGAAAATTAGCTTTAGCCTGTTGGTACTGCACTGCTCCTGCTCGTCCTGCTGTGGGCGCTGTCTGTCCTCATCCTCCCCAGGTTCTGGCCCGTTTTTTGTCGTCCTCTTCATTTGAAATGTTGAGGGTCTGGTCTGGGGGCGGTGAAGTGTGATGTCATGAATGACGCAGTGTCTTGTGATTGGCAGCGTGTTAACTTGAAAAAAAGAGTAGGCTATTGTCTGCTGGGTAAAAAAATCATGCCTCTCAAAGATAAAAACATTTGCCCAAGTGCGTTTCGGCTCATGGCTTTCCGTGGGGTGTAAGGGCAAACACACGTAACAGGTCTGTACTTCCTTATATAGGGAGGGGCCTAAATGACCACACCCAGACTTATTTTATCAGTCAAGTTGTGCAAGGGGTCACACAGGGGTCAGCTGGACTCATGAGTACTGATGATAGTACTTATTTAGGAGTACTAAATGTAGGGGTAGCTCTGTAAAGAAAAATGCGACCAAAACAGCAAAGAAACAAGCAAAGTTTCATGCTTCTCTGTGGATCTAACCCCCAACCTGGATGCACACCAAAATGAATCATTGTGTCCTTGGTCGATTAAACTATATAAACCATTTATATAGTGCTTTTCTACCTTCATGGGTACTCAAAGCGCTTTACATCAAGGAACCATTCAACCATTTACACTCACATTCATACACCAGTGTGCGCAGACACCAGAGGTAAGATGGGTTAAGTGTCTTGCCCAAGGACACAATGACAGTATGCAACGGTGGGAGCGGGGTTTGAGCTGCCAACCTTCTGGTTAGTGGACAAGTGGCTCTACCAACTGAGCTACTGCTGCCCCAAATTACTGACCTTACCTTGAAATTTCATAACAAAAATACAAATAAAAACAAGTTCTGTATTTATCAAAGTTTTTTGAGTTAACGGCATTTTCACTAAAACTTTTGGACAGCACTGGATGTCTCAGATAAACGACTGCTGACAGCTGGCCAATAACATAACTGACTCATTTCATTTGTGTAAACTTAAATTACATTTATGCTTTTAATGAGGGAAAACTGAAATCTCACTGTAGCTTTGTAATAATAATCATCTTTGAAAAAACAAAACATTAAGATGCTGTCTAGACTTTAATTATGAAGGTTTATAATAAGAATTAGAATATAAACACTTTTTTCAAAGAGAGACTTTTATAATTGACAAATATTTCTTGAACTGTATATGTAATGCACTTTTGATGATTGATTAATCTTAAACTGACAATGATGGGATGTTCTGTCTGTTTGTGTTTTCATTGGTACTGGATACGAGAGGTTGTTGTGCACATATTGCTCTTAGTACAGAACTAACTACATGAAAATCAAGCAAAGAATAAGTTTCTGGCAACAGGACAGAAATCAACATGTTACAAAAAAGTTTCTTACAAAAATGCATTTTTCTCAGCTTTTTGTCTGAAATGTGAACACTACCATCCTTCAACTGTTGACACAAAAATAATGAATGAACTGAGAATAAAATGTTTTTTAAAATAAATAAATAAATTGACAATAAGTTGACCAAAAACACTGGCACTGGCTGGCAACTTTTTGAGAAAATGCTGGCAGGGAAAGAGTTAATGACACTGAGTGCAACATAGGGAAAGACATGGAAGCAGCCCATATACAATCATATATGAAATATTCAACCCCCCAAACATTTTAAGGATTTATCAATTGGAGATTTTTGAAGAAAAAGATTCTGGGACATCCTGAATTGAAAAACTTTAAAGGATTTAAAGAAGTCAGATGCAGCATGGAGGCAACCAAACATCACTGAGTTTTTGGAGCTGAAGAATGGGCAGAGATTCCAAAAATAACTCAGATATGGAACAATAAATCATTTTTGTTG
Organism: Bostrychus sinensis; assembly: GCA_020698575.1. Lineage (NCBI taxonomy): Eukaryota > Metazoa > Chordata > Actinopteri > Gobiiformes > Eleotridae > Bostrychus > Bostrychus sinensis. The sequence continues at coordinate 38,252,589 of CM036247.1, forward strand.
ATTCACAACTTTGTTTTTTTCTCATTATCTTTCATTCACATCATTATAACATCTTTGGGGTTGAACATTTCTGATTGAAAGTGTAACTGTACTTCAGCCTCAGTAAATGATCTCTTCAGAACACAGTGCTTCGTCTTGGTCTGGCCTTGGTTCATCTTGGTTTCTGCTGCAGAGAACACAGTTATGACTAAGGAACGAATAAAGAAAATATATTAAAACCAAAAGTGATATTTACTTAACCTCAATGGAAGGTTAGGACTCATTCTCTTTATGCAAAAGTCCTGCAGCAGAGTGGTGTGGTTTGGACACAATGGCACCACAGCAGCCTGCAAAGAGGATCTGAATCTGAGTCTTTTCCAATCATCACAAACACTTTCACTGAGCCAAACCTTAGCTCTCCATAACATTTAGAGAGACAAGTGGTGGGCAAACAGAGGTGGGCTGCTGGCTGAGGGTGAGGCTGGACAGAGGTAAGATGGAGGACAGAGCTGTGCATGTGGTCAAATCATAAAATCTGTATGTGTCCAATCAAGTGCACTGGAAAATAATAGGCTTTGTTTGCTATTTGCGCTTTTTTTTTTTTTTCTTTTTTTACTTCTGCTGCCATTGTACTTTGAGCCGACTACAGGACAGTAGGCCAGTGGTTCCCAACCTTTTTTGTGTTGTGTACCCCCTGGGTCTTTTGTTATACCCCGAGTACCTCCTCACTCATATGTTTGGATGAGTCTTGGTGGTCACATAAAAAAAAAAAAAATTAATAATAAATAAAAAATAAAAAAATAAATTCTCCTACTTTTATTTTTAAGTTTTGATGAAATAATAATAATAATCTGTTTTCCTTTTAAAGAAAAAAAATCTTTTGGCTACTCCCTTTTACTCGGGATTGCCACAGAAAACCAGTCACACTGTGTTTTTATGCCAGATGCCCTTCCTGTTGCACATACGGTGACTGGAGAAGGCAATTTGGGTGAAGTGTCTTGCCCAGGGACACAATGAGAGTATGTGTTTTGGCTGAGATTCGGACCAGCTACCCTCCAGTTGCTGGGCGAATGCTTAACCCACTGCGCCACTGTCTGTTTTCCTTTAAAATAACAATATAAAACAAAAATATTTCAATATAAACTTTACTTACTTTTTGTTTTACTAAATATTTTACTTAATTTACTAATTTTATTACAGTATATATTTTATTTAAACACATTTTTAAAAATTATTTAAAATTGTAAAGTTAAAGTAATAAATTTACCACAAAAAGCTATATATACCTAAAACATATGTAGCAAAATTTATTCAATGACATCCTTTGTTGTTTTGGAAATGTACCCAGCTAGCCTGTCTTTCAGATGTTTCAATAGTTTAATATGAAGACTGCACATATTTTCTCCAAGCACCCCTCAAAGTGCTAGCGTACCCCTAGTGGACCCTGTACCCCTAGTTGGGAAACACTGCAGTAGACAACAGGGCATTCACAATGAATGAAGCCCTGTTGCTTAAACAAAAGGATTCTGACAAACAGTGACCAACTGGCTGTGTGCTGTGAGTGAGATGGTAGAGAACATTACCAAGGAGATTTGTAAGGAAAACTTATTCTTTTGGGGAGTTGTTACTTTCCCTTAGCAGAAAACACTTGGATTGGACACAGCATGATATAGTGGCTAATGAGCCCAGCTATTAGCAACATAAAGCTGAAGATATAATAGATAAATGAGCTGATGGCTTTGTAGTGGCATTTTCAGTTCTTGAGAAAGGCAGTGCCTCAGAAAACAGGAAGACACAATGATGTGTGAATGAAACTAAATACAACTCCAGGTAATGTCCATTAAACATAACAGGGGACCTTTAAAGTAAAAATGCCAGCTTTTAAATCTAGAACATTTTAGTGTTTAAGATAAAAAAAGCTTTTTAAAAGCTACACTTTCAGAAAGCAGAGAAGTTTAATTTAATACAACTTGTGTTTGTTAAGAACTTTTATGGGAGAGATGATGGCAGATGGCTTCATTCCCATTACTTATAAAAGCAATGGGAATGAAGCACAGCTAAAAGTGAAAACAACAGAATAATGTTGTTTTTTTTATCATACAGACACAAGAAATCCATGTGTGGTTGCTGAATGTATCTTAACCTGTCCATTTGTATTTTCTTAACTGAATAGTTTGATAAAAGTCATTAGCTCTGTGTGGACATCGACTAAATCTGAGGGACACTGGAGATGTGTTTATGTTGTTTGTTTTAACAGAGTCCAAATATAGTGTGGTCTAAGGCCTGGGACTGTCCCGGCAGAGTCCTGACTGGAGCCAGAGACGACCATCACATAAACACACAGAGTTATGGAAGCTTCTGTTTATGACTTATAAAAGAACTGCTCTGAGAGGTTTACTGTCGCCACAGAACTGAGGATTCTCCTGTATCACATTTTAAAGAGATAAAAATGTTATTAGAGAGGCATTTGGAGTAATGGACTACAAGGTGATAGGTGTTAAAGGTACAGCGCTGTAAAACTTACGTTTGTTGATTTTACTACAGGTTTTGTTGGATTTCGAATGAGTTGTCCCACAGTTAAAGTTGGGAGAAGAGACTTTAAAAAGATATTGTTGTTCAAAAAGGTCGCCACAGAAAACCCTTGCATGGTTGTAGGCAGATTTTTTTTTTTTTTTTTACAGCGGATGCCCTTCTTGATACAGTCAAACATCAAAATCTAGGATTTTAGTGGCTCTAAACAAGATTTTGCTTTTGCTAATTACTGCAAGCACAAACACCAAATAACACACACTGCCTAAACAGACACACAAAGACAACAGACAAGGACAGATTGGATTAACCCTGTCTGAACCATCTTTAATGGCAAATGAACACCATTAAAAACACAACTGTCTTTGTGTCTGTGTCCCTGATGTATCTATAGCAGACAAGTTTTTATTTGGGACAACATGAAGCCAGGGGTTGGGGGGTCCTTTGCCCGGGAGATTAAAAAAAACAGATGCAATTTCCTGTATTCTGAAGCTATTTAGATGATCAAAAACATGTTAGGGCACAATTTTCTTTGGTGATTTTATTTGGTGGCCTCGGCTTCCCCAGATCTTGGTGGACTGTCAGAAATCTGGGGGTCATTTTTGACAATGGTTTTAAATTTGACAAACAAATAGACCGTGTGGTAAAAGCTAGTGAAGTGAAACCATTTTTCAATTGCCCGGATCTTGAGAAGGCTATTTACACTTTTACCAGCTCAAGAATTGACTACTGTAATACACTTTATGTTTGTGTCTCCAAGTCATCTCTCAGTCGCCTCCAGCTGGTGCAGAACGCTGCTGCCAGATTTTTAACCAGCACTTTCAGACATCAGCACATCACCCCAGTCCTTTATTCACTGCATTGGCTTCCAGTTTCTTTTAGAGTTGATTTTAAAATGTTATTGTTTGTTTTTAAAGCCTTGAACGGCCTTACCCACCCTATTTATCTGAGATATTGGCTGTTCACAACTCCTTTTGGAAGTCCCAAGAGCTGAATACAAACACTGGGGTGACCAGGCCTTCTCTGTGGCTGGGCCTAGACTCTGGAATAAGCTGTCCCCAGATTTTTGTCTTTTTAAATTTAGACTAAAAATATATTTATTCAGACTGCCTTTTAACGCCACGTAATGCTGTTACATTTTATTTTTTCTATATTATAAAGCTTTATGTATTTCTATTCTTTTATGATTTAATTGGTTCTTTTTTGATTTTATTGGAAAGCACTTTGGCCACTGTGTGTTGTAGAAGGCTGTATAAATAAATGTTGATTAATTGATTGATGAACTGCAGCTCTATAGACCAGGTTTCTATTTTAGTGGTTCCCCAGTGCCCAGTGCCCAGTGTGAGTATACGTTTGATAGTATAATTTTAGATGGTAGGATTTTTTTATTGGTTAATTTCAGGAGTAGATTGCATTTGAAACATTGGTATTTATTTCTTTATGATTAAAGGGTTAGCATGCGAATAAAATTTGTGAAGACCCTCCCTGATTATTTTTAAGAGCAACAACTGATTTTGGCTTCTGAGGTCTCATAGGCGTTTGGAATCTCTGAAGGAAACCTGGTCTTTCTGTGAAACATTAGGAAATCTGGTTTAAGTAGTTTCACCTGTGAACTATATGCATATGTAATGTGGTTTGACTCCGACATAGATCACAGTACCTTATACCACAATATTTATAAAAGGGACAGTGTTAATCTTCAGCTCTTCAGTTCAAATGCGTTCTGGTAAAAGGTGACAGTTCATAATAATTCATCCATTAATATTTCATAGTTTATTTGTTATTCATGAAACATATTTATAAGAATTTGTGCTCTGTCACCATTGGTTTACTTATCATTTATTTAAAAAGCGTATGGAGCTGCCCACCTCTGGTTCTGGAAGTACATTTCCTATTTATTTTCCCCGTTGACTTTTCCAAAAATGCTCTGTATATTCAGAGTTTAAAGGCTTGACAGGGCTCTTCAACTTAACATATTTCATTTCAATCCCCCCAAAAATATCTGAAATTTGAAACATGGGCAAAATACGTCAAAGATTCCGATTTTTAAATTTATTTATTTATTTTATCAGTGAAATGTGTTATGGTCCCCACAGCTAATTAGCCTCTGTCAAGCCATTAAACTTTTATGATACTTTTTTTTTTTTTTTTTTTTTTTTTTTGAAATGTTAATGGGTAAAACGAATGGGAAATTCACTTCTGAGACCAGAGAGTGGCAGTCACTGTTGAGCTCTATTTACCAGTGCATTATGGGTAGTAGAAGCTCAGAGGATGAGACGTGTCGGAAGTCTAACGGTGTCTTACTCTTCACTTACACTTTTCACTCGACCCTTTCACACTGCAACATCACTTTGCAATCTGTCTTGAAAACTGAAAAAAGGAGCAAAGGCGCTCAGATCCTGGCTCATGAAAAGCTGTAGCTGTGGTTGTACAGCCTACCAGAGGAGTAGGCTACACTTTACTCTTTAGATTTTAGGATTAAACATTGGTAGCTATGCTTTGGGTCCTTAGTAGTTTTTATTTTTATTTATTTTTTTATTTATATGGGACAGCGTGTATTAATGAACAGCAGCTAGTGCCGTAAACACACCGGATTATAGCTCAGAGCTAATTTCCATCCGTAGTCCCCACTCACTCACTCACTCACATTCACACTTAGACTTGTAATTTATACATCAGTCACACATAAAATGTAAATTGTTTTGAGCATGTAAGTTACACCTGCTATAATTCACTCCTAAAGCAGTTAGATAGAAATCTTCCCAGACCTTACAGAAACCAGAGAAGAAGTGTTTTTTAATGAGCATGTTACATAACCTTTCTTATGTAAAGGAAACTCACACTGAACAACTGCAAAGTACATACAGCAAAGGCTAACGAGAATAACTCATTAACAGACCAGTCTGTCATTTTATACTTAACACTAATTTATAGGCTGTACTCTTATTGTTTACTGTATTTATAAGGACATCATTATCACACTGAACAAACCAGATGCCCTGTGTGAAGTGTTACAGCACACATGCTTGTTCTCAACCCTCCTCCATAGGAAGCTTTTATTGAAGAGGATTAGTGTACTGTATTTTCCGCACTATAGGGCGCACTTAAAAACCTTCAATCTTCTCAAAAATCAACAGTGCACCTTATAATCCAGAGCGCCTTATATATGAATTTATTTACGGCTACCGTAGTCAGGAGCATCGCGGAGTAATACATACTGTGCTTCACCATAATATTACCGTAATCGCCCAACTGTTTAACTCGGAAACTGAAGATGAAGATTATATATTTTGAGGGATTTGTGGAGGAATGAACTGAAAAAGTGAGTGTTTTGTGTTGTATTTTGTTATAATGTTAACTGAACAGTTATGAGTTATTGTGAATATGCTATCGTTTGATTTAGCCGTCTCAGATTGTGTTTTTTATTCACGCGTTACAACTGAATAAGTTTGGGAGTTATGGTGAACGCGTTGAATAAAGTTTGACTGACTGACTTATCTGACTGTTTTGTTTCTCCTTTTAGTCCAGAGCACTTTATATGTGAAAAAAGTTCAAAAATAGACCATTCAATGACAGTGCGCCTTATAATCCGGAGCGCCCTATAGCGCGGAAAATACAGTAAACAGTAAATACTGTTTAATTTCCTTAACCTTTGGGTGAAATTCATTGTTGAAATCAATGTCATTAGGACAATCTTTGTGACACATCTGTTAGCATTAACACAAGCATTACGCATCCTACTTTTCATGCTTTTTGAACAGGCATCTATGCAACCAACTGCCTAATTTCGCTGCTGGTGGTGGTTGGTCAATTAGGGGGACAAAAGGCGTTTCATGTCCTCAATTCCTCCCACAATTTCTTTTTAAGAATATTTTTTATGTTTGATTTGTTTGCAGCACAGAGATTGTCTGGATCGACTCAGGAACACTGCATTTGTGTTTACATCCTGCACAAACCGCACTGAAACAAGTGTCTACGTCTGTTTTACCTTCTCAATAATCTAAGGCGCGATGTAGACTGATAAGTACCAAACAGAAATACATACATGTAATTTAAGACCTGCTCACAAAACATCTGTTTTAACCAGTTAATCCATCACACCCAAAACACCAGGAGAAATATGAATACTGCAGCAGCCCTAATACATGCATCTCTTTGTCAGAGTAACACAAGGAGAACATGCAGACTTCACCCAGAAAGATTGTGTGATGGCCAGCCTGACGACTGATCCCAGACCCTCCATGCTGTGGGGCAAGTAATGCACTAATGCACTAATCATGCAAATACAGTTTTATCAGCTTTAACACAGCACTGAGAACATTCCACCCACAGTCCTTCAGCAGCAGAAGCACATCTCTGATTGATCAGACCTTCACTGCTGATGGAAGAGTTACAGAAAGTATCTGAAGCATGCGGATAACACACCAGTAAAATTCTCTTGTTGTGCCATGGGGTTAATGTAATGGCATTGTTCAAAAGTTGTCAGCGAGGACACATGAAATGTTGCTGATAAAGTGTGAAAAACTTTTGATGCCTTCAACAATGGCAGAAAAGAGGAGGAATTTCATGGAAGGTCATGTAAAAGTCAGGGTTAGCAGGTAAAATGAAGACTGCAATGACTGAACTTAACCATAAAGCCAGAGAGACACCGATCAAGCCTAACATTCTGACCATACAGATGAAGTGGTTCAAACAGATTATCTCCATCATGGCACCTGTTAGAGGGCGGGTTATATTAGGCAGCAAGTGAACATTTTCCATTCAAAGTTAATGTGGTAGAACCAGGATAGATATTTTTTGGCCATTTTATAGCTCTATTGCAGCTCTCGTGGGGTGTCCCCGGTCTGCAGTGGTCAGGATCTATCAAAATGGGCCCTTGGAAGAAACAATGGTGGACCAGCGACAGGTGGTGCATGCTGATCCAACAGATGAGCTACTGTTGCTCAGATTGCTGAAGAAGTAATGGTTCTGACAGAAAGATGTCAGAACACTGTACACACTGTTTGTTGCGTATGGCCTGCAGATTAGCCAGGTGGAGATATTTTCTGCAGATCACCACAAGGATTGCACTAGTGTTGGGTTGATTCATTAGAGTAACATCAGAATACATTCACAAATAAAAGAAAGACATGCATATTGTGGCATGGCAATGACAAAAATGGTCCTAATGACCCTCCTTATTTTAATACTGCCTTAAAGAAACAGGTGAAAAGACCAGCAGAGGGAGAGTGAGTAATTAAACAGCTTCAGAGTCAGTGTGATGATTAAAGTTCATAACTACACATCCAGGTTGACAATTACACAACAACACAAATTCTGTATGTCTACTGGACTCAAATTTGTTTTTCCTCAGTGTTTCAGTGTTCATCCAAACACCATCATCAGTTTGAAATGTACAGGAAACAGGAAGCCACTGGTATTAAATACAAAGCTGTAGGTCACATGATCAATCAGTGCCCTCTCCCCTGATGTGATTAGTGGCTGCTCTGTGAAACTGACAGAGCACCTACAGCTGAGAAAATGGTTGGATTATGTAACATTTATGATCTATTTTCACACCAAGGACTTTCTCCCTCTTCAAAATCTTTAATTAATAACTTTTTATGGTTTGTGATGTCTAGCCTGCTATCGCGCCTATTGGTCAGATCTGGTCACATGGTATGCAACGTAAGACCACACTTGATGAGGGCCACATTGCGTCTGCTCTATGGGCCACACAACACGGAAGTAAAAAAACTTTTTTGGCATCACGCACCAATGAGCACGCTACTAAAAATAATGGCGGTCATTCATTATCCAGTTCTATAATACATCCATGCCATGACTAAAGAAGTTGGGTGAATAAAGCCCCCTGCACCTCCACCTGGCCTGCCTTGCCAAACAAACAGCCTTGCAAGAATGGGAACACCAACCAAGTGTCTCTAAAGTCTTGAGTCTTCCAATAAAGTTACACGTGCTGGACAGCCATAACCACAAGCCAGCGCTGGCTTTATTTCTTAGATGTTTCTCATGGAAGTGCGTCCAAAAGGAAGATAAACCTCTGTACAGCTACGACGAGGAGAAACCAAGAGTAAAGCCAAGTGAGTGGTCACACAGGAGTAAGGTAAGGTAGACTTTATTGTCCCCATAGGGCAATTTGTTGTTTGCTCTGCATTTGATGCATCCTTCAATCCCATCGGGGAAGCCCTTCCAGGAGGGGGATCCTTCTTCAGGTCTGGAGCCAGGATCTTGGTCAGGAGCACCTAGCTGGAGGATTAGCCTATTGTGGATGTTTTAGGTTAATGGGGGACACTGAAGCACCCGGAGAAATTGTATGGAAATTTATTACAAAAAATTAAATAAAGTTAAAATGTCTGCAAGAGGGGATTGAATCTAAAAATGTCCACTGGGGCTGAGCATGCATTGGCCTGAGGGGAGTGTTGTGAAGGGCAGGTTCTGGGTCAGTTTGTCAGAGGATTGGCAATACCCGTGGCTCAGTCAGATGCTGTAGAATGTGGCCATGCCAAGACAAGATAAATAGCTAAGCCAAGCGTGCTGCTTAAATACATTGGTTTGGTGCTCCTCAGCTCTCCTGCATTTCCCCATTACCAGTGCACACCCACTCACCACACCTACACTGCAAACCACACCCAGTAAAGTCAAATGAAAGCAGACTGATACAGCTACCAGGTTACACCTGGTCCGGGAGTCGAACCCAAGACCTTCTTGCTGTGAGGAGAAAGTGCTAACCATTTTAGCACCATGATGCCAAGTCAACCAAACTCATGCGTTTTTACAAAAGTGTTTTACTCCAAAATGTAGGAAGAGCTCCATAAAAAATAATAAAATGTAACCTCTGTGTCACCTCAGGAAAGCTGTAATCCATCTTCAGTGTACAGGCCTCAGGAGAGGAACTCCTTAGCAACTCGTCAAAACTTGGATTATTCCACTGACAGACAGTCCTCTAAAAACACGTGCTGGCCTTTCTGCCTCACAGATAATGGACTGAGATGCCAGTGTTCATGTGTGTACGGGTGGTGCAGAGGGTCACACTGCGAAGGCTGACCACACAAATCCACTTTGCGGGGCCCCAGAATTCACACAGCAGTGGAGCCAGGGGACCGTGCATTGAACATGAGATTGGAAAATGTTTTTACTCTGTCAATCATGCTGATGTGTTTTCTTTCCCCGTTTTTTTTTTTTTTTTTCTTCTTCTTCTTCTATGTGTTGGTAAAGTGCAGTGAGGTTAGAGCTGATAATTGGATTAGAGAACAGGGGAACGTCTGGAGGGGGTTTCAACGCTTATTTTACACACATTAAGCAAAACACAGGAAAATGTCAGATATGAAGGTGGTATTGATCTGAAAAACAGTGTGAAAGTGGCTTTAGGCAGCAGAGTTTAATTGTATTTAGTTTTTGATATTGCTTCTGCTACCAGTTATTCTGCAGTGTTGCTAATAAAGACAAAAGAAGAAAAAAAACAAAAAAACAAAAAAACAATCCAGTTCTTCAATGGTGATTTTGGGGGTCAATATGCCTTCCTCTGTTTTATCAAGTTTTTCCCGTGTACTGTGCATCCTCGGCTTTTCACCGGTGTCACTAAAATGCACCGCTCCACGTCACCATGACTATAAGTGAACTAAGTGGCTGCTTAGGGGCCCGAGGTCAGCAAGAGGCCCCCAAATTGCACCTGAATTGTCAATACACATGTTCATTAAAAATACTGAATTATAATAATGAAGATTGTAGTACATAATTCAAATGTTTATTGTGTATATGAATAGAAAACAAGGATATTACAATTTATTATTATTATATTTTAAAATTTAATATAATATTACTAATACAATCCATTGTTTTACTACCCACCTGGAACACCTGTTAAAATGCACCAGAATACAGAAAATATTGTCTGGTGTATTAAAATAAGACATTTAAAAGTTACATAACAGTGTTAACCTTTGAATAAAAGAACTCGTTTTTCTGTTAAAACAGAAGCCTCCTGTGACTGTGCCACTGCTGTGGCTGCAGTTGGGGTCCTTCCCTCACTCAGATGGTTGTCCAAAAATCTCCCTTAAAGAGGCTATTATGCAAAATCAACTTTTATAAGCTTTCTACCATGTTTTAATGTTGTTCCTGCATCAAAAACATATCTGGAATTGTGATTGTGTTACATTCACGCATGTTTGAATAATCCTCTATTTGTTTACGTTGACTTCTTGAAAGGACAGAAACGTCTTGTTTCACCGATGTCTGCCATTTCCACCTGAGAACGCCGCTCCCACCTGACCACGCCCCTCCCCCCTCACGGCCCAGTCCCATTCAGCTCACACTCCCCTGCAGCATCCAATCAAACCCACCGTGGACTGCAGCGTTGCAGCAGCACATGTGAAAGGCATGACAGCAGCTGGGCCACGAGGAGGGAGGGCTCTTAAAGTGACAGAGACTTAATCTGAGTATTTCTCACAGAGTCAAATGATAAGTTATTTCAAATAGGGTTTTTACAATAATTACTACAAAATGTAAGATGCTGATCTAGAGATGTCCTCAATTAATTTTAAAGACACATACAAAAAAGCTTAATATGGGCCCTTTAAAGCTTAGGCATCAGCTGATGGACAGTTTAATGAAAAATCCAATAATTGGCCCGATATGTCAGTCTGGCTGAGTTATTTTATTCAAAGGTCTATTTCTGCTAGTGTTGTAGTGCCTGAGACTGGTCTTGGTCTTAAGACAACTTTTTTAATGGTCTCGGCCCTGGCTGCAGTTTTACTCGGTCTCGAATCCAATTTTACTTGTCTCCATCTCAAATGTGAAGGTCTCTGAGATTTTTTTTTTTTTTTTTTTACCAAACATTATAAGAAAATACTATTTTAAAGTAATTACTTTTCCGCATTAGAAGAACCAGAAACATGACCTGTCTCTGTTTGTTTGTGGAGTGTGCTGCTTTAGATCACTAAAATAATAATTTTTGTATTTGAATCACTTTTCCCTTTTACTGTTCCCCTTTATTTAGTGATAGTTCACAGTGTTTAGTCTCGACCTGGTCTAGGTTCGCCTTGGTCTTGGTCTCGATCCCTGAAAGTCTTGGCCTTGTCTTAATCTAGGGTTCCTCAGGAATCGCACTGGTCTTGGTCTTGATTAACAATCTTGACTACAACACTAAGTGAGAGGTAGAGAGGTACCGGCAAGAGCTAGTTAGGCTCACTTCAAGGCACAGTTTGGCCTCCTTGAGAGTGGCTGGACAGATTTACTGTGGAGTTGCTGGCTTGTTCATAGCTCCTATATAAGTTTGACTGGTGAATGAAAGGGTCACATCCCTTTGTCAGAGTTCCCTTGGAAAACACTAGGCATGCTAGACATCCTTGTAAAATTGTACAATGTGAAATAAGTCCAGGTTGGTTAACACATATAAAAACATTAGCCGTATTTGTCACCTATGAATGGTAGTACTGGCCACTTGTGCTTTAGTGCGTGATCACAGTAGAGGGGTGTTCCTGGTTCATAAGAGTGAGAGGAGTGCATCCCAAAGTATCGCTAAGCCCCCAAAGCTGAAATAGTTTCCAGCCATGACCACTACAGGAAGTAAGTGGTGGAAGATTAAGGCTATATTCACATGAAGATGAAAACGTTATAGTTTCAAAAATGTGCATGTCAACACAAAACCACAGAAAACGCTGTAATACATCTGCCAGGCCTGTAACACTGCCACAGAAAAACAGACACGAACAAACAGGGCATGCGCAGAAAACTGGTGCAGTGTAAACATAAGAACATGGAGGGCAACATGAATGTGAGTCAGAAAGGAGACCTTAGTCTGTTGTGTAGTGTTTTGCTGAGAAAGCCATAAAAGCTTTGTAGCATCTACAGCTCAAACATAACACTGTAAGATGCCATTGTTGTTGTTGTTGTTATCGGAGTTTAGCTCATGCGGGTTAGGGAGAGGTGGGGCTACGACGTCATTGTTTCAGAAAAGATGTGTATAGGTAGTAACCATGGAAACATGTATAAAGTGTTCTGAAATCTTTACACGTTTCAAAAGTGATTGTATTCGGCTTGGACAAAACACTTATACAATAAAAACCCTTTATGGAGACGCCTAAGCCTGTCTCCATGTGAACAAGGCCCAATTATTTTCCAATGAAAAAAATAAGAATCTTATATTTATGATCTTTTAGCGGTAGTCTGTTTGACTGCTCCACATATCTTTGTTAAAAGGATTATGATCATGCTCAAGATAGTTTTTCAAATCCACTAGTGAAGAAAACTTGCCCTGGGTGAACATGACCCAAGAACACAATGGCAGCTGCCTCTAACTGAACATAAGAGGAGAGGTAATCAGAATAAGAGGTTGAATATTAATCTGAAAATCATATCCAGGCAGGGGAGATTAAAATTAGCAGGTGAAGACAGACGCTTATGTAACCTCTCTGTCGCCTAGCAACACTGACTGCCATCATCTCCTGCACCAGCTCAGATCAGTCAGCAGAGAAGAGACAATCCAGCGACTCCTTCAATCTAAAGGACTAGAGGCCCTCCAGCTCAAATCCTGTAGTACTAATGAGACTTCTACAGGTAGTTCCAGCTGAGCCTCATCACCTTGCACCTATCCCTCCGCTGCACAGGTGTCACACTGGTTAGGCTACAGGGTCTCCCATCCAAACTACTTGGGTATAGTTGTTTTTCTGTGGGTTCCAGTGCACAATTAGCGTGATAAAGGCAGGGCTAAACTACATCTACTCTACCAGACTGCACTGTAAGCATAAACTCCAAAAGAAGGTCTAATAGCAAGGTGGCAGCAATAAACCAATACACATAATCTTCTAGAAACCCAAGAAGAAGAGAAAAACAGCAAACAGCAACACCTCCTGAGGCCATGGTTCTCGAACGGAAAAAGGTGGTTTGCCCTCTTCAGGTTCGAGGAGTTTAAGTATCTCGGGGTCTTGTTCACAGTGAGGGAAGGATAAAGCGTGACATTGACAGGCGGATCAGTGCAGCGTCTGCAGTCAATGTACCGGTCTGTTGTGATGAAGAAGGTTGATATACGTTCCTACTCTCACCTATGGCCATGAGCTTTGGGTCATGACCAAAAGGACGGCTGAAATGAGTTTCCTCCAGCAGGGTGGCTGGGCGCTCCCTTAGAGAAAGGGTGAGGAGCTCTGTCACCCAGAAGGAGCTCGCAGTAGAGCCACTGCTCCTCCACATTGAGAGGAGCCAGTTGAGGTGGCTCGGGCATCTGTTTCGGATGCCTCCTGGATGCCTGGGGAGGGGTTCTGGGCATGTCCCACCTGGAGGGGGCCCTGGGAAAGACCTGGGACACACTGGAGGGACTGTGTCTCCCGGCTGGCCTGGGAACACCTTGGGGGTTCCTCTGGGCGAGCTGGAGGAAGTGTCTGAGGGAGAGGGAAGTGTGGACATCCCTGCATAGACTGCTGCCCCAGCGACCCAGCCACGAATAAGTGGAAGAAGATGGATGGATGGCAACAGGACGACAGGAGGAGGAGGTTGCACCTGAGCGCAGCAATAGATGGATATAAAACATTTTCAACACTGCTCTACAAACTGTAGGTCCAGTATATAACAAGTGGAGAAAATTGAGCAGATTATTGTGAGTTAGCATGTGCTGACGTACTTCAGGAACACTTCAACAGCAACAATCAAAAATGCCAAAGAATGCCCTTAACACTGACTGGTGCTGGCTGACAATAGTCCAGTAATGGGTTCAAATGAGGCCTATTTTCCATCAGCTCCTATTCACGCTGTGTACGATCACGTGTTGTAACCTCAATCTAAATCCAGGCCCCCACCCCTCACATGGCCCACCCGCCCATTAACATGCACCATTCTACTGCACTCCACTGTCTATTACTACTGTACTACTACTACTGATGTTGCAACTACTAATTAACTACCATTGCAACTGAACCATATTATATTCCCAATTAAACAAACAACATATCAGGTGTTAGCATTTCATAAAACACTATAGCTCATTTTTAATGTATTGGCAGCAACACATCTAAAATAAAATGTTGATACAGGGCAAAAAAAAAAAAAAAATCATACAGCTATAACTTAGACTTCTGCTCGGAGACAATGAAGTGTTTCTGATCCATGCAGTGATTTCCAGGACAACATCTTTGTTTAAACTATAAAAAATACAGGAAAGCTTTTTTTTTAACAGTTAAACTTTTTTTGCCCCTGATTGAGATCTGTTGCTGCCACCTCATTCAAAATGAGCTATTATTATTTATGAAAATGTAAAATATTTTAACATGTTTATGTAGTGTTGGGAATACAATATGTATTACAGTGTCCAGACTTTTTTGTACTTGGGGTTTTGCCGCTACTACTAGTACTATGACTACTGAAGCTACTTTGCTGTTTTTGTTACATTTTTCTCTATGGAGATCCTCCTACATAAAGCACTATCATAAAAACTTGACCCCTGTGTGATCCCTTGATCAACTTTACTTTAATTTTCTCCCCCTCGTATCTGCAATAAGGTTTCATTTGCCTTTTGGCCACTCTGCCATGATGAAAACTGAAAAAATAAACCGGCATGCGATGCTTTCTCCTGAGACATAAAACTTCAGGGACACTGGGTCAGTTCTCCCATTCTTGCAGGGCTGGTTTTTCACCCAGAGACAAAATGGGGAGATGCAGATGGCTTTATTATCCCAGCAACAACTCATTTAGCCATCATACTGACTCCAAAATGGTTCATTTAGAGTAAAACATGTACATTGTTCCCCTTCAACTCAAGGTAGTTACTTTCAACTGCAGCTGGCTCCTCGCTTCTCCACTCAGCCAGGATTATCTAATAGACTGCAAGAGGATAATTACATAAAGGAATCGATAGCAGCTCATTAGGAGAACAGTTTTATCCAAAAGGTCAGCAGCCGTCTGTATCTGTCCCTGTATGAGTAAGCCCTCCTCTTACTGAAGTCAGGACAGGTGGAGATTCAGTGCATTCGGGCCATGATGCTGCTGTAATGGCTGCTGCTTTTACTGGAAACAGAAATAAAGGCAATTCAACTTAAATCAGCCTCTTATGGAGAGACCAATCTGTCCCCAGTAGCATTTGACTATAGCAGCAGGTGTCCACAAAAACTGTTTTATTGGTTTCTATTTTTATCTGAGCATCAAAGAAAATCCATTTGACGGTCAGACTGGAGAGAGTCATATATATTCAATAAATGCATAGAAAAGAACAATTTCCAGAGACATGCTGTGGCCATTATAATAAGTACACTACATTCAGAGAGACCTTGAGTGCTCTGTGTTACTGTGGGGTCTCCTCAGGCTTCCTCCCAGCATCCAAACACATGCATGTGTAGGTGAACTGATAATCCTACACTGCCTGTAGTCTGTCAGCTGGTCACTGTCCAGGGTGTATCCTGCCTCAGGCCCAGTCCCCACAGCCCCTAACAAGAATAAGTGGGAGTAGATGAAGATGAATGAATGTAGTTTTACAGTGTACTGTCCTACCCCCAACAGTGGTGTAAGCCAGTGTTACCAAATGATGATGTCAAGACTTAAAAGAGATTGAATACAGTTCATGAGTTCCATGAAAGTGTCTGAGGTGTCCCTCAGGGCCTAAACAGGTCCCATTGACTTCCATTATAAATGTGTTTTTGAATCGCCGCGCCGCACCGCACACCAAATACACTTCCTTTCTAGTGAATGAGAGCGTTTCCACTGCGTGGAAGTACGCGGCGCTTCGCCGGAGATACACCCCAGTTCTATTTTCATGGGACGCTGCTCCCAGTCCACCGTCAATCTACACAGATCAAAGTGCACCATACTGGATACGGAACGAGTGTAACTTCCATATTTTCACAATAAATGTAAAAAAAAACAAAAAAACAAAAAGCTAAACAAATAAACTACGCCGTACACGGAGTATATAACTTTTAATTACGGTATTAATATATATGCTTGTGGTTGTAAAAATGTACAATACATGTAAATGTATTGTTAATAAAATCTGTTATATATATACACATGCACATGTTCTTAAATCAAGTCCTATCCTGGGACTTGCGACCCTTCCTGTCGCACCAGAGGCCGATAGTTCAGGTCACAAGTGATTCAGTTTGTACAACAGTCACAGAGCCATGGATGAGGAGTTAAACTGTTGTTTTCTGTCCTTCTTCTGGTGAATGAAGATTGTTTTGGTCACGCTTACCGTCTTTATTGGAGGCCTTTATCGCATGATCTCGCAATTTCCGCACATGCTCCCCCCACCTGCTCAGCTCCGCGGCGCTGCCGTTACAAAACACTTCCAGTGGGCGTGCGTCAGCGCCGTCGGCCGCTGGCGCTTCACGGCGCGGCGCTTACGCTTGCAGTGGAATTTTGGGGTCAAAGCCATTGTAGGTAGTGAGCAGAAAACTGACTAGAGGGCGCTGTTTTGTGAGTGTAGCAGGCAGCATTATATCCTGCCCCTGGCAGACGCAGCATGGCTCAGCAGTGCTGTGCTGAAACCACGGTCACGGTCTTTTAGAACGGCAGTCAGTGAGAAGGTGTGGACGTCACAACCTTCTTGTATTTCTCATAACTAGAACATAAAAGAAATGTACTGAAATATATCTGTTCCACACTCGCAGTAGTCCCACAGCAACAATACAGGCACCATACAATAGCAACAATGATTATAAGTATTGTAAGAGTAAGATTGCTAACTATTGTTAGCCGCTAAGCTAGCGCTAGCCGCTTAGCTAGCGTCATTGAGTGTTGCTTATACAAATGCATTAGACAACTGCAGGACTCATTCTAGCCAAAATGTTGAGGTACTGCACATATGCACATGTTACCATTAGGTGGGCACTGTTTTACAAATATAAAGAAAAAGAATCTCACCAGTTTAAAAGAAACAGTAGCGACCATAGCATCTGTTTTGAGCTCCTTTTGTTCCCGGAGCTCTCTCCACCGATCAAATGCCACTCCAATATTCACTTTAGTTTTAGCTCTTTCTCGGTCTAACCTCTTTTTGTTTTCTTCTTTCTCTAAATTAGATTTACATCTCACTGACAGCAGGTGAATATAGACCTGTGGATTCACTCTGTCACTGCATCCAACAGATCAATGAGTGGATGAGAAACAACTTTCTCCAGCTAAACACAGACAAGACTGAAATAATCAGCTTTGGCCACAGAAACAAAGACAAGGTGTCTGTAGTCACCTCGAGTCTCTTTCACTAAAACCTACAAGTCAGGTCAGAAATCTTCAGCAGTTACATTAAATCTATAACATCATCAGCATTTTACCATCTCAAAAACATTGCCAGAATCAAAGGTATACTGTCTAAACCAGACCTAGAGAGACTTATTCATGCATTCATCTCCAGCAGGTTAGACTACTGTAACGCTCTGCTCACTGGACTCACTAAGCGAGCTGTAAGACAGCTGCAGGACGTCCAGAACGCTGCTGCTCGGGTCCTGATCAAAACCAGGAAGTACGACCATATTAGTCCTGTCCTCAGGTCTCTGCATTGGCTTCCTGTCGCTCAGAGAATAGACTTTAAAACATCTCTGCTGTGTACAAGTCTCTCCATTGCTTAGCACCAAAGTACATCTCTGACCTGTTGGTCCCATATGAACCATCTCGGACTCTGAGGACCTCAGGGACAGGTCTCTGCTGGGGCCCAGAGTCAGGACTAAACTCGGTGAAGCAGTGTTTCAGTTTTATGCAGCTAAACTCTGGAACAGTCTCCCTGATGATGTTAGACAGAACTCTACTCTGACAATGTTCAAGTCCAGACTTAAAACTGTTCTTTTTATCTGTGCATATGCCAACTGAAAGTGTTTTATCTGCACTCTTCTTTTTAATTTAATTTTAAATTGATTCTTAATTATACTTTAAATTTGATTTTATTGTTTTAATTGTGTTTTGTACTTTTAAATTTGCCTTTTTTTCTGTAAAGCACTTTGAATTGCTCTGTGTATGCAATGTGCTATACAAATAAACTTGCCTTGCCTTGCCTTACAATGGCTTTAACCATCAAATAAGGTAATACCTGTGACTACTTTTTCAATCTGACTTTTCAGGCAAAAATGGTCTTAAAATGTAAAAAAAAAAAAAAAAAAGAATAAAACTTTATAGTGATGATTAGAGCAGCAGCAGATGAAGAAATCTGAGCTTTGAAAGTAGAAAAAAGTCATAGCCATTTTTCTGAGGGACATTAACATGAGTTTTTTTTTTTTTTTTTTTTTTTTTTTACAAAAGTTTTAATTACATTAAATGGTGATTAGTGATAAAAATTGGGTGCCACAATCACATCAGCTGAGAATATGATGTTGGGAACATACTTTATCTAGAGTACTTTTAAAATGTACTTCTCATGTATGTTCTCATTGTAAAGTGTTAACAATGACACATGGAAAAAATAAAAACAGTAGCACGAAAGCCATCGTCGGCACCAAATGAAGGCTGTGTTTGAGTGTCAGCGTGCCCTGTGTCAGTGTGACCTGCCTGACTGACCTGGCTCACCACAGGTCCCATTCACACCTGCTTTTCAAACAGCACCCTTTAGAATAGACTTTTTTTTTTTTTTTTTTAACAGAAGCAACAATATAATTTACTGAAAAGTCTGTTCTTTGTTAAAACAATGTCAGTGTGGTACAAAATAGACGTGTCTAAGGTCGTATCAGTGGCCCCAGAGGCTGCAGTAGAAAATGAAAGAATCAAATATACAGCAGAATCAGTTGTCACATTAGAACTGCTGCTGTGAGCTGAGAAGAAGCTGGATTTTAAAAATGGCCTCGTTGCCTGTGTCACATCTGTGTTTGGGGCCTGAGTGATGGTTGTAGTTCAACAGTGTCCAACTCAATTTCACTGATGGCTGCACTGCTAAATGAGATTTAAGTCAAATATTAATAAACGAATAGGTTTCTCTCATGTTATAAAAATGACACAGCTTGAAATTATACTCCCATATAGAGGGCCTGATCACGTCAATATTAAGTCATGGAACTTTAAAAAAAAAAGTCCACTTACTCAATATGTGGTGCACTGTGTGTTCTGACAACTCTATCAGAACCAGCATTAACTTATTTTGCAATTTGAGCTAAAAAGAGTTCACTCAGACCACACGGGCCAGCCTTTGCTCTTCCTTGGACCACTTTTGATACAAAGTAATGTTACTACTGTGCCTTCTACTTCAACTTACCTTCATATTTAGTCCAATGCTTCTATTTAGTTTGTTGTATGCACAGTTGTTTCTCTGCCAGCATTTGGCATGTTTGGGACATTGCTAGCTTCTGTATGGCTCTGGTCTGGTTCCTCAGTCGCTGCAAACCGTTTCCCCCTGGTTGATTTGGAACTGACCTATCACAGCTGTTTATTTGAAGCACGTCTTACAAATACAGAAGTCAATCTCCTATCAAAAATGACTAAGATGGCACCAGAGTGCATTTAATAACTTCTTTCACCCAATTAACTGTGTTTACTGCTTTCCTTTGTCACCTGTTGAGTCCTTGTTGTTGTTCAGTCCTCTGTGGGACTTTTGTCTTCGTCCTGCTGACGTCTGACATCATAACCACATTCAAACAAACCCACTTTCTCCGCAGTTCTTCGTACAACTGGCTTCTGCTGCTGTCCCCGTTCACAAATAAGTACAGAGCTGCTCATAATACGCCGTATTCTGTTTTATGGGAAAAAACAGCAAAAATTCACCATGTTTGTTTTGTTTACAGGTCAGCAGTGTGGTGCTTACATCCTGCACTTCCTTTCTCTGATTGTTTACTCCACCTGTGATTGTTCCGCCCATAGTAATGAAATTTAAGTGAAGGGCTACCAGACTAACTTCTTTGTATAGAGAAGGAAAAGAGTTTGTCTGGCTGGCCAGGCTAGCTCTGGCTCGTGCTATAAAACAAAACAAATTAACCAAAGTAACAATGGTCAACAAGTTTAAAATAGGTTCCTGGCAGCCATCTTGAGTATGCCTGAAAGAAGACCTAGCACCAGAACATGCTAGGATTTTTAATAGTCATGTTAGAGTAAGGTTTATAGTAAAATACTTCAGTGCCTCAGGTTCCTGTTTTTTTATTTCCTGCTCAAAGTGAGAAAAATAAGGTTCTAACCCAAAGGTACTAACCTGAGAATAACTGAGGCCTCAAAGACACTGGGCGCAGTCTCCAGAGCATGGCGAACAGGTCGGGGTGCTGTTTTCCCTTTGGCAACCAGCTTATCGGATTAACCACACTGTTGCCAGAGGAAGTGCTAACCACTCTGCTACTGCTTCATCCCAAAAAAGCTAAAATAATGACAAGTGAAAGCAGGTTGCATCATAGTTTCATTTTATTCCTAGTATAAGAGACATACAATGGTTTTGTGTGAGACCAAATTTTTAGTAATCCAAGAAGTTTATCCTGGAAATCAAAGAAGGTAACACTGGCCCAATGAGAGCCACCAGGGTGAATGTATTTACACCAACTCAAGGAAAGGTGAGAGCGGCCCTCCTCCAACAGGCTCTGGCATTCGCACACCGGAAAAACGAATGAACAACAAGTAACACTTAGCTGCCACAATTCCTCTTCTGAGACATTACAGTCACAATATTACACTGTTTTCAAAGTCTATTTAACGCTCTGTTGCATTTTAATATCCAAATCTAGTTATAGCCCTAAGCAAACCTCACAGCCAGCTACATTAAGCATATTCCTTCGTTTACCGGAGACGTACTTGGGGAAATTTGAATCAATAAACAGCACTTTGAGATACAGTAAATATTTCGGAGCTTGTTTTCAGAGAATTGATCAGTCAACCGCGGCCAGAGTGGATTGTGACATTTGTGAACCAGAGTAGACTTGCTGAGCATCTCAAATTATTATCATTATTCTAGACTGGTGGTTGTCAACTGGTCTGAGTGAAGGATGCCATTTTATCATTTTACTGTGTCTTTTAAAGGGGATATATTATGCAAAAATCGACTTTTTTGAGCTTTCTACCAGGTTATAATGCTGTCCCCTCATCACAAATATACCTGGAGTTGTGTTTTGTTTTGTTTACACATGTTTGAGTAATTCTGTATTCTCTGGCGCTGAGTTTCTGAGGCCTCAGAACGCTCAGTTGCACAAACCAATAACAAGCCCTCTACATCCAGTTTGCTCTCATTCATTTATCCAAAAAACTGTGTACAGATCCGTTTCCACTGATTCCTAACAGACATTTTTCCTTCTTTTTTTAAAGAGATTTTTTGGCCATTTTCAGGCTTTATAAGACAATATACAGTGAAGTAGTGACAGGAGATTATGGGGAGAGAAATTCGGCAAAGTGATGAGGCCAGACTTGAACCCACAATGCCGAGGCAGGCTTTAGTTACCATGCATATGCACCACAGCTCTACCAACTGAGCTATAATGTGTCACGCATATTTCATCTGAAGTAAAATGGCATCATACAAAAACTAAACAGCTTTTTTCACTATTTCAGTTCAAAAGCATGCAACAAAATGGTCTGCTGGTCTCTTCACCCATTTCTGTATGGCACCAGTAAAGTATATATTGAAAATGTTTTTAGTCACATTAAAGGTTGAGAAATGGGTTATTCTAGTGGCAGCTGAGGTTGGTTTAACAACATAATTAAAAGATAAAAAAACTCATAATATATCCCCTTTAAAGAACTAAAGGTTTTTCCCAAATTATTTTACTACAACATTTATGGCACATGTATTCACTTGTGGGTCCTGCCCCACCAGTTGGGAATCACTGTTCTAGGCAATCCGAAAAGTAAATTTAATCTTTCTTTGTATTTATTATTATTTTTTTTTTATTCTAGATAAATACACGTTTCAGCCAATATTTAATTCATTTTTGACTATACTATGCTAAAGCTAACAAGAGGCTATCATCATTATTATTATCCATCATGTATGGATATAACGTTATGCATAAAATTGATTTTGAAATAGTGTCACTCCCCTGCATGTAATGAGACTCCCATGATGGCTTAACTAAAGAGGAACTGTGAACTGCTGTAACAGAAGCACTGACAGTAAAAAGAAGTGGACCAACCAAGTGTGATTTTGCCATTAGCCATTATTTCTGTTGGTAGAATGTTCTGTTTTGATATATATCTGTAAATATTTTTTGTCTTTTGTGTCCCATTTATGCTCAACAGGTTGCCCTGGCAAAGATAAGCCAACCTGTAAAAAAAAACCAAAAAAAAACCACCACTTTACTTAATGAAGTAATGTTGTGGAAAATGCACATACCTTAAAGTGCATGGTTAAGTTGCATAAATAAACACAACTGGGCTTCTGATAAACACATGCTTTTTAGCATTTACTGCTAGGTCCATTCCTAATGTCATGGATTTACACTCCGATGTCTTATGTATGCTCAAGCTTTGAACCTTTCTCACCTGTCTTACCTCTGTTACAACTTCACGCCATACCGGCACGACACCTTGTGATTAGTAAAAAGAAAATACCCCCATGCAGTATAAAGCAAGCATCAAATGGACTACTATTCGCTCTGCTAGAAGTTAGTGTGTTTGGAGTCAGGTTGGAGCTCAAAAATTCAGTATATTGTTAGTTGCTAATGCTAACAGCAGCAAGGTAATGTAGAATCTGATTTGTAACTCAATACATAAAAAAAAAAAAAAAAGAAGCTTAGATTGCAGACTTTCAATACTATCTACTACAGTAGGGGTACATACCTATGTTCCCCGGTACCTATGGACTGAGGAATATGAGGCGCATTTCCACTGGGGCGGTACGTTGATTGGATGGTAGATAATCACCACTTGAGTGAAAATGAGAAGCAAGTGACCAGAAATAAAAGGGAATGTTTTTTTAATTAAACATGTTCTTGTGATAAACCGCTGTATTTAAAGAGAGGAAGTGCAAAATGTTGTACTCACATTTAAAAAAAACAAAGCTAGTGTAAATGAGCCGTTTCTGATTTAGCGTTGCACAGCTATTGCTTTGTGAATCAAAACATTGTATTTATAGTTTATATTGCCTTAAACACAAGTCAAACTCTGTGAGTACTGGAGAATATAGGCAACTGCGCATTTGGGGAAGTCCCATATGTTGCCCGGGTAACATAGGTACTAGGTTACTGTTTTCCCAGACATTTTTCTGGTAAAGATGCAGCCATGTATCAAAAAGATCAAGTAAAATTTTTGTTTTTTCCTAAAATTTGCAGCAGCTATTAGCATTAGCTTATTTACATGGTTGCTAGCCTAACATCACTTCAAGCTTGCCCTGAACAATGGTTGATGTATTGAGAAAAAAAAGAAGCAAGAAGCAGTTTATTTGGTTGATCATAACCCAATCGGAAGGCCAACAAGGGGGGAATAGTATTTTTGTTGCTAATGGTAGCCTGCACACACTTTTAGTATAATGGTTGGCTAACTGCTAACTCAGTCCACTCTTTTTACTGCCAGTATCGAGGCTACAAACCGAAGCAGATGTCAATAACATTACTTCAAGAAGAGAAAGATATGGCAACCAGAAAACATGAGAACCAGTTTAAGATTATGTAAAATATGTGTATTTGCTTTGTATAGATTTCCCAAAAAATCCTGCATGTTCACACTTGAGGGATGTAGGTAGGAGAACAAAACACACAGATGAAGGGTTTCATTCCAAAACAACAAAACAAAATACATACTGTTGTAAAATACTACTAAAAGTCTCAAGATACTGATATGTAACAAAATACTCATACTCACAGTTGCCGACTCATCAGAAAAAGTGACATTTGGATATGGCTAATACATTAGTGGAATGAAACTCTTCACATTTTCATGACACATACTGACAAGCGTACAAAATGAAACATCGATAATATACTGGAGCATAGCCGTCCGAGCCCCTTGCATCGTTCCCTCCCTCATGTCACACACTATCTTAAATAAGGCACACATTTACACATACAGTTAAAATTTGGCTAGTAGTTATTCCTTTATTTACAACCAATAGCACACAAAGTTAATAACTAGATTTGCAGTCCTTCTGCGTTTGATGCATTAGAAAGCAGGGCACACCGTTTTTCCCTCTTTGGCTCCAAACCTCTCAGAGCTCACAGTAATGTTTATTCCCACACAATAAGTGGAGCACCAATCTGACACGCGTCTCAAGAAATCCATTTCCATGGTGGAGGCCTGACCTGACATCGACGAGAACAGAAAAGAGAAGAGGTGAGTAGCTGCTTTGCTGGCCTGCTTCCTTTATCTCAAAACAACCAGGTGTGTTTTTAGTGGTGAATGAATTTGGCAAATGGAGCGCGTGAACTGGAGGCCCTACATTCCAAACCTTTCTAGGGGAGATAGTTTGATATGCCCAAAGATGAAAGATTATTAATAAGGCAAAGACATAACTACTTTCAGGGGATTCAGACTTCACCACGACTTACATATACTGCATATGTATATGTATACATATACGGTGTGGCTATAAACACACATATATATACACACACATGCATAATATAACACATCAGAGGGTGGGCGGGGCTGGTCCAACACTACATCAGAAAAGGTTAAGCAAAAGCATGTATCTAAGCATCGCAGGATCCTGGGTTTGAAGTCTTCAACAGAAAGTTCTTCAACATACGCTTCCAAAAGAAACTGGTTAAGTAAATCCACACTGAACGTTGGCAGTTTAAAATAACGAGGTGGCATCACACCTTCCAAGTCAGCGGTTCTATAGTAAAGCAAGTAGCTCAGCAATACCAATATGGTACAAAGATATTCGCTGGACAAACCGAAGGAACAACGTTCAGTTGAGGCTTTGTCAACAGTGACACTGGGGTCACATAACCACCAGAGGACACTGGAGGTCAGAGGTCAAAGGTCCACTGCCTCAGATCTGTTCATGAGTTCAGGTCAGTTCCTTTAAGAACATTGGACCAGACCGGCCCGCTCTAGTCCCAGTCTCCTGCTGGTCCTCAGTAGTTAAACTTCCCCGGCTGGTTGACCGGGGACGAGGCTGGGATGAACAAGGGCTTAGGGGGGACGTCAGGTTTGAGGGAGGCGGCCCGGCGCACTATGGCCCCTCTGTGTGGGATGTCCTGCTGCTCTCCATTGTAGCTGTGCTGGCGGGCCAGGTAGCCATTTGGGATGAGGGGGTAGTGGACCTCACAGGCACTACCTGTGGAGTTCATTCGGGCCAAAAGGGGAGGGGGCTGGTGAGGCCCCCCGTTCCTCTGACTAAAACTGGGCTGGCGTGGAATCACTCCCCCTCCGTTGGCAACCATCTTGTTGGCTGCAGTGAGAAGTGAGTGCCTCTGGGAGGAGTGCCTCCGCTCCAGCGTGGACTGGTGGTGTGGTGGGATGTCCGGGGGTACGTCCATTCGCCGAGTGAGGCTGTCCCGGGGCAGAGTGGAGGAGCTGTAGTATGGCGCTGACTCCGTCTCAGGGATCTGGGGCTGGATACGGTTGGAAAAGGCCAGCTGCCCTGCTCCACCACTGGCCATCAGGCCTGAGGGGCTCATGAGCTGGGTAGGCTTGCTGCTGCTGCCCGCCTCATGGATGTGCTTCAGCAGCTCATCCAGAGAGGTCACCTCCATCACTTTCTGAGGGTATCCGGAGTAGGGCTGGGACAGGACCCGCTCCACATTGTGGATCTTGCGCTCTTCTGCGTGCAGTCCGTTGGATACACTGTGGGAGTAGGGGAAGACCTGCTGTGGCAGCAGGGCTGAGCTGGGCCTGGAGCTGCTGTGGCACTTGTCTTTAGCGTTGTTGCAGTTCTGGTTCTTCTCCCACTGGTTCTTGAAGGCCTTCATGCTCTTGATGGGCAGCTCTGGGGTGGAGTCTGGAGTGGGCAGCCCAGACAGCTCAGAGGAGTGGTGCAAGTGGTGGTGGTGCGAGTGCATCAGGTCGCCCATGGTCAATCCATGATGGCCATTTCTCCGTGGGACATGGTGCTCTTTGCTGTTGCCAAAAAGAGAGTTGTAAATCTTTGGAGATGACACCTCTAGTTTGTCATCTTTGCTTTGGCTGTCCAAAAGTCCATTCAGCTTGGCCAGACTGCGCAAAGACAGGGCATGTGGGATGGGGGCTTCAGGATCTTTGGCCAGCTTCTTGGTCTTGTGCCCTGTGTGGTTACAGTAACAGGAGACCAGGAAGCCAGAGAGGAACGCTCCCAGGACAAAGGCCACCAACACACAAGCTATCAAGAGCGTGTAGTGGACGCTGTGGTTAGTCTTCTCCACTTCAGGAGGCCGCCTCACACCTGCAATACACAAAAAATAAGTGTGCCTCAGTTCAAAGGATTTAAGATGGAGAGGCAGAGAAAAAAAAACAGCAATTTTCTAGAGCTAATATAGGTCAAGTAGCAGCTGGGAGAGACAGGTTGTGTTTACAGCCCTTCACTGTGCATGAACAGCATGGGAAAGGTGTTTGAACTATGCTCCTGGCTTCCATTCCCTGACTGTTACCAGATCAATAAGGCTTTTCTTTCAGGACGAGTCTTTGGTCTCAGAGTGGCAGAGGCCAAGAGCTCCCCAGTCAGACACAAATCTACTCTGAAATGAGTGAGGGCTTTAAATATTGATAGAAGCACAGCAGCAAGCGGCGGATGTCATTTTCACAGACCTTGCTTTCCAACGTGAACATCAGAGAGAGAGAGCACCTGGTTATGATGAACGAACCAAAAATAACATCTATCCAATAGCTCAGAGAGTGAGGCGCCTTGGCCAGTACGCACTCAAATAAGCTTGTCAAATTCACTGTAAATGAAGCCTAGGAGACGTTTTGTGCAACAGTGAAGTCAAAACACCGGGGTTATTAAGCTGCGGTAAATCTAGCATGGAGATGTCCTTGGGTGATGTGACCCTGCCAGCGTGTTTGCCTAATGGCGTGAAAGGCGGTGAGGACGGAAACCTGCCACCTCTCCTAATCAGAGCTCATTTGTGAAAGCCTGCTGCCATCTGTGGTGTCAGGCCCCGTCTACAGCCGTAATGACAGTTTGTGTGGAAGTGATTAGCCTGAACAAGGAGGGCAAGGAGAGGAAAGGTACACACATGGAAAAGAATACAAATGATATATGAATGAGATTTAAAGAGAAAGTTGTAGACATGCTCATGGTGTTAAATGATGAGGGGTGGGTGAGCAGGGGTAAACCACTTGAGCCCCTATATATTAGTATTTGTAATAGTAAGTATCAATTTAGGCAAAATGAAACCATGTTTTTCCATTATTTGTCAAGAAGCAGAGACTTCAGAAATTGTGGTGCCCTGTTGGACTTTCTTTCATCTTCCCTAGTTCAGTTTAGTTTTTAATTTAATTTCTTCCTATCCAGATAGTTTTTTTTTTATACTTTTGTGCCAACTGTTTAATGCTGTTCTTCTGCAACACTGCAATTTCCCCACTGTAGGACTAACAATGGTTTTCTTATCTTTCTGCAAAAAACAATCCTGACAACAAATCATAACCATCATGTTAAAAAGTCACTTGCTTTATTGGTTGATTTTTTTTGGTACGGCTTTTTTGAGGTTTGTAATCTCTATTCAGGTGCATTTGATATGTGCTAATTTTGTTGCCAGGGATTAGAAAGTAATAACAATACTTGTGAGGCTAGAAGAGAAAAATAATTCAGGTAGTTGGCAGAGATATGAATTACATATTTAAAAAACATTAGCAAATTTGTGATGCAATTGCAAATCAGAACTGTCAGTAAATCTGTTACCGAGCTGATATTTTTTTTAGTCCTTTGTGTTTGTTAATAGGACAATACTTTAAATCCTCTATGTAGTCAAGAGATTCTTCTGAGTTTGCCTTACAATACGCAACAAACAATAGGCAGAGCTTAATCAGACTATACTTGCTAGCTTAATTAAACCCTCTAACTGGATTGCTTTCTTTGTGCCTTAACCAGGTGTGTTAACGCAAGTTTGTTTTCCCCATATAACACTAAAGAGCGCATAGCAACAGCAGTAACCAAAAATATGGGAGTTTAACTTTGCTGAATGCATTTTTACTAAACTCTGATGAGCACTAGTCAACATTTATCTTAAAACTTGTTGCAACTTGCCCTAATAGTCTATTACATACTTACATTAGTACATGGCCTAAAATGGAGTAATCACAAGAAAATATTACTGATGTACAAATCAGTGCACATTTTTGTCAAATTCAATAGAATCTTAACAACCAAGGCCTGATATGGGAGTCATTTAGCTGCTGCCTCTGAGAAAGCTCTAATTTGACACTGTTATTACAAGCAGGTTGGGAGATAAAAGGGAATTAGAAATAAATGAGCTTCATCAGCCTCGTTGTGATGGATGTATTTACTTTTTCTGAGTCTAGGGGCTGATGTGATGATAAGAAACTTTGTTCTAAATTGTGCTGAGATGCTCTCCGAAGCAACTTATTTTTGCACAGTCACAGTATCAGTTCCATCATTTCAGAACAGTGTGTCGTCAACGTTTCTCTGACATTATAATGCCTCAAATAGAGATTCCAATTAAAAATCTTTCATTTGGAGCCATTTATTCTTAACGAGTGCTTCGACTTATGACCACATTAAAAAGCCATAAATCATAATTGCGGTCCCAGCGGGAAAGGCAGTCTGCAGTGATGCTGCCTGTTAATGTCTGTGCTTTTAATCTCCGGTTCTTCTCTTTTCTCTTTAATTGGGTCTAATTACACAGGCCGCCAGCCGGGTCTGCAGTACAGAGCGGTGCAAAGTTTTCGGGTCACTCAGCAGCAAAATAGCCGGCAGATTTGGTAAGAACTGGAAAATGGATATATGATTCTGTTAGAAGACCGAGTGATGATCTTGTTAGTGAGGGATACAGCCAGGGCCACACATTAATGTATTCAATTACTGTGGTCAGAGGTGGAAAGTAAGCTATTTTCACTCAAATAATTTACATAAGTACATATTGTGAAAAAAAAAAGTACATTCTGAGTCACTTTTCTAAACTGTACTAGTTATTTGAAGAGAAAATGTTTTCTGATTACTCAAATATATTTTTTATTTCTAAATGAGTAAAGTGGGTAGCATCAGTAAATTTGTTGGAGAAATGCAAAAAAAAAAAAGTACGTTTTCCCACTCAAATAATAAATGAGTGTTGAGTACTTCTACTTGAGTAAAATTTTTTAAGTGTAACAATAAGAGTAAGTTTAAGGTCAAGACTGTTGCAAAAACATTTAAAGCAGAACTAAGTAACTTTTCTACCATATAAAAAACAAACTGTTTTAGAGTCTGTGGGAAGGATTAGATGAGTGTTTGTGGGGCGAATAAAGCATCCCCTTGATGTCTCTGGGTCAAAAACAACACTTGCAAGTGTGAGCAATGCAAGATACAAGCTAGCAATGATTTTATTTCTTGATTTTTGTGCTGGCAAAGTAAAGGCGAGCCAAGGGAGTCAACTGAACTTATTAGTACAATGCTTTTCTCCGAAATGTAGGGGGAGCTCCATAGAGTAAAAATGAGGCAAAAGAAAAGAGTTTTGCTTTAATTTTACATGCTTTTTTAATGGTCACATTTTTTAAGGTATTGTACTGACTTTTAGGTGTTGCAATTTCAATTCAGTAAGAAAATACTGGCTGGAACAGTTAAGTGCTCTCAATTCCGCAACTCATGGTCCTTCTTTATAGATCAAGTCAGTGTTAGCTCTGAGGGGACATGCTGTTGTCTATGATTAGCAGTGCACAGTTGGTCCACTGAGCAGCTCTAAGAAAAGGAAGTAATGGCAATTCCGCTGCTTTCAATGCAGTGTCGATAGTAGAAGTACAGTTTTGCTATTTTGAGGCAGGTGTATGTGCTGTTGAGAACATAGAATAGTTTTGACTAATGTTTTTAAAATGACTACAAAACAATATATGTTTACTAAGAGCTTCTCATCTTTAAAAATAATAGTAAATACATTTTCCTGGACAACTCAAAAATCTCCTGCAGTTTTGGCTTTTGTCTTATTTTCCATAAATTTCCTTGTCCAGGTTTTCCATGACGTTTCAGATCCCTATCAACCTGAAATGGCCCCTGTGGCTCTCCCTACAGTGACTCATCTGGACCTGTTGAAAGTCCCCTCCTGATCCGGGGCTATGAGTCAAGTATCCCGGTGGGAGGTGAAGAAGAACGCACACGGCCGAAGTAAACAGATCCGGAACGCACCGTCGACCTGTCACAACACGTTTCTCCAGCAGACCAGATGACTCAATCACGGCTACACGGGACATATGGAGCCACCGGTCACACTGAAATTAATACGCCGTGAATCATCCCAGAGGTCTGCCAGGAGGATAGGGGGCGCACAGGAGGCACAGGCCAACTGTCCACTCATTTGGCTTCAGATAAACTGGCTGGTATCTGAAATTGCTAAACTTTTTAGCCATCACAATTTGGCCAGTGATGAATTTCCTGCTTCTAACCCATCAACTTGGAAGACTTATATATGCCACCCACTAACACTGTGTTATTCAGTTCAACCGTCCTAATGTTATGCCCAATTAGTGTATGATTTTATGCGTATGCAAGTCGGCACATATGTTTGCAAAGGTTGCTGTCAAAATATATGATGTATTCTATGCAAGGTCAGTACTATAAGAGAATGAATATTAATTTCAGCATTAGAATTGCAGCTACATTTTACAACATAAGGTGCTATAGGTCAGAAAACATTTAATAGTAACTTCTGACATGTTGATCCCAGAATGACCCCATGCAACTATATTGTGCACAACAGTACAAATCTGCACATTTTGAATTATGCTGTTTTAATGAGGTATAGTATACTGACAACATTTACAAAATCTGAGTAACATGTAGGAGGATGACATATATATGGCATCTAGAACAATATGGATCATGCTCTATGAGTTATCATGAATTTTATATTAGTCCAGGATATTAAATATTTGTTATGAGTGAAGAAACTATGGCCCTTGGACATAGGTTTGTCAAATTCAGGTTCAAGGTGGGAGAGTGCTGTGGCGCCAAATTAAATTAATTTGAATTAAAAAAAAAGGTTGTTCATGTCCTGTCTCACCTACTTTTTAATTACATTTTTTCATCTATAAAGGGCAAATATTCTATAGGCTGCATTGAAAGTAATGTCAATTTTTCATTTTGCTGAAATGTGAATTTTAAGAATACCTCTTCTGTGTAAAGTTCAATGATAACCTTTTAAAAGCAAATACTGGTTTGAGCTCTGTTCTCAAGACTGTATTTTTTAAGCAGCTTTTGATCAGACCAGTGATGACTGATAGAACTGTGACGGCTGATGGAGGTTTTTGTCTTCTTAGTATTTTTTGTGTGAAACAGTTGGTGATACAAAATATTATGGATTTAGATTAGATGCTGCTGCTTAATACTACAAACCTGTTGAATCAAAATTAGAAATATCAAATTTTATGTAATTTAGAGCAGTGGTTCGCAACTGGTGGGTCAGGACCCAAAAGTGGGTGGCAAAATAGTTTTCAGTGGGTTGCGGACAAAAAAAAAAAAAAAAGTTTAAACAAAAAAGTTTAACAAAAGTTTAACTAAATAAAAGAAACTCAGCCAAAGCAAAAAATCTAGTTCTATAACATTACTGTTATACCTAAGGTTGATGTGAGTACTGCTTAATTTTCCTTAATATCTTCTCATTTTTGCCGTAAAGCAAGAAAAATTAGGCTTCAACATGGTACAAAGCCTTGTCATGGCAAAACTACCTGAAAACCTTCTAGCTTAGAATTTCTGCTAATGTAAATGTATAACTCATTGGAAATCTGCAAGTCAAATTATCCTATTCATTATTATGTATTTGGAAAGTTATAGTTTTAAATATAGCATAAAAAGTTTATTCCCTTTATGAGTTTTCATAAACTGTGTGCACTTTGCCCTTGAACGCAGCTTGGCTCTGCATTGTTCTGTTTTTACTTTGTCGCATTATACTTCTGTGTCGGCTCGGAACGGTCTCGGCTCGGCGGAAGCTTAATATAGAGATCCCAGAGTTTGCCAAAAGGTAGAGCGACAGATGGGCTGAAGAAAGAGGAGGAGAGCGGTGCGCGGTGACAGCGATGAGATAAAACTCAGGGCTGGTGACAGGCTGCCGACGAGTGGGGAGCCAATGAGAACGTCCTGATGAAAGTCTGCGCGCCGTACAAAGTGAAGTGAGGAGCAGAGCATGATGGGAGAGTGAGAGGTGACTGACAAGAAAGACACTCCGCCGAGGTTTGGCAGCTGTGATACGGTCGGGGAACAACCCCAGCGCTGCAGGAGCACAACACGGTGCATCCACAGTTAAAAATAGAGCCAAAAGGTGGGTTTTGTAAACAGGAAGATGTGAACACGTTGGGCTAATTAGTGAGTTTTGCTTAACAAACATTTTTTTCCCCCTACAGATAAGAGTTAAGTTGAAAATAGATGTGATAACTGCTATTAAGCATCTTTATGATTATGTAGCATCTTGCAATTCAATCCAATCCAATCCTCCCAACAACATAGTGACCTTTCCTGACTTTATTTGATAGATTTTTTTATGAATGCATTGCCAGTACTGCACATTTCACTTTGCTTCCTTTTTTCCATTTCCATTCTTCTTTTTTTAAGCAGCCATGGCCAGTTTTACATTTGGCTCTTCTGACACCATTTATTTGATGTTCACAAGCAGTGTAGGCCAACAGCCAATGAGGATTTCCCTTAAAAATGGCAGTAATTACCTTTTGGTAAAGCATTACGACTCTCAATTACAATCCTATCGCTATATATATTTAAATTTATAATGTTCTATATTTGAAGGTTATATCATCAGGTTGTGGTAATTTTTCCCAAACAATATTCTAAATCAGTCTGCAATTTCACTAAAAAAGAACAAAGATCTTTTTTTTTAACTGACATTTCAACAACTATGTTTTTTTGTTTGAATTTGGTGACAAAGTCTATCACTGGCTGGCTCAGGGTTCAACCCACAACATCAAATCCACATATCTGGAACACAATAGGCACATTTCCACTAGGGCAGTACTGCGCAGGTTGGGTGGGTTTGGATGCATTTCCACTTTCCAAAGCGTCCCCAGAAAGCGTACCAAATGGTGCTACTTTTGCTCTGGGATTGGAGGAAGCCAGCACTGGGATCACTTTGGAAAATTTGGAGCTATGTGCTGCTGTGAGTTGATTGGTTGATAGATAATCCTCATTCGAGCGAAAGTTAGAGACCAAGAATAAAAAAAAAAGGAAGGTGCCGACTTAAAAAACAAAACAAAAACAAAGATAGTGTACATTGGCAAAAGCCGTTTCCGGTTTAGTGTAATACATTTCTTGCTTTGTGAATCAAAACATTACATTTATAAGTTTAGATTTTATTAAACACTAGTTAAACTCATGTCATTATATGATGAGTTGTTAAAATGTGGTAAAGTGGCACAGAGAAGTTAAGTTAATGAACAGAAAGCTGGCGGTATATACATGTTAAATAGCCTCCATTCTTAGGGCATAAAGTTTTATTACATTTGTGCACTAACCTGACTTTGTTTCTACTAAGACAATACTCAACAAAACAACTAATACAAAAGACTAGTGTAAAAATAAGCACTTTCTCCAGCAGGTGTAATCATAAAGCCAGAAACTATTCCCCACACCTGTAGTAGTTCCATTAAACACTTCAAACAACATGTTCTGAAAACACTGGCTCTTTCCTCCATAAATAAGAGTAGCATACGGTTCGAACATGGAATAAAATGGATACTTTAAATGTCTTTACTTGTCTCAGACTATTCTATTCTCTTTTCTTTGGGGCACCATTCAAATGCTTTGTATCCTGAAGAACAACTTGTCTTCTATTTCCATGCATCAAGTGAAGACATTCCAAAAAAGCTCTAATTACTTTCTGCTTGTGCGAGTGTACAAGTGCATGTAATTGTTCCCTTAATGGCTACTCCATCCCAGTAAGAAGCCACAGTTGGAAAAAAAATACGGCCTGGGGCTTGGTAGACGTAGCGTATCCTCCCACCCCCGCTAATGCCAGATTTATTCTTCTCAGTATAAATAAGCGTTTAACTGCTGAATGACACCCGGAGGTTATAGAAAAGAGAGGGGGAAAAAACTATTTCCTTTAAAAATATGAGCGTCTCTGCTGCAGCAGTGAGTGTCAGGGATTTGACAGTTTTAATATGTCATGTTTGTGTTGACAGACAGGCAACTAACAGGCAAAACCAGAGTAGGGTAAGTTCATTGCCTGAGCATAGAGTGCATATAAAAGACTAGAGAGCGTCTTCTTGATGCCATTTTGATCTAGTGAAATAAGCACCAACACATTTAGTGATTGGAAGCAGGCATGTTTGTTGCTGAATGTGGATATGTTAGAAGAGTTAGATTACAGACTGTCCTCTCTGCCCCCCTACTAGTGTTCACTTTGTGGTACTGCAGGGAAAGGAAAAAAATAGTTATTTTAGGGTCACATTGTAAATTTTATGTCATAGGTGGGAAGAAAAACTATGGACGTCTATAACAGGAAACTGTCTTTAGTCTAGTAGTACATGGATCAGGCATTATGATCACTTGCCTATTATAGATTGTCATAATTTTAGCCCCATACGCAACTTTTGACACCTTTTTATCAAAACTATCTTGGTTGTAGGCAACTTGAATGGGAGGGGTTTTTACTTGTACTTCTTCATACTGCCATGTTGCTGACAGAAGATAACCTATACAGTATACACTCCTTGACGAAAGCCATCTTCTGGTCTAGTCCATTACAGAACTGTTTTGAAAGCAGATTTTAAAGTGGAAGATACCTAAACATTGACAACTTAAGGTGTGATGGTTTCTGTGTTAGACCGAATGCAATCATGTTCACTTCTAATTAGAAATCTGCATAATATTCCACCTGAGTGCTCAGCCAATTGGACGGTGTTAATGTGTGCATGTGAGCTAAGGTTGTACAGTACAGTGTAACAGATCCATTCTGACTAAAGGAAGTGCTAATAAGCTCACGTTTCACTCCAGGTGTGCCCATGCAACACAGCATAAATTCTATTAAAGGAGGAATTGAAAAGTAGGAAATGGAGAGTGCTGTGGCATCTGGCAATCACAAACACTCAGAATGTAGAGAGTGTGTTAATAGTTACACCTGTGCTCAGGTTTTCAAGTTGACAGTCCAGGGATAAATGTGGTGGGTGCTGGAGGAACAGTATTTCCAACTTGCAATAAAGTAATATAAAAAATAAGCTATTATAAACTAACTCTATAGGCATAATATGTGCTGTATAATGTAAAAGAGTACCTATCAAACTTAAACATTATAAGAGTAGCTCCAGGATGTTTTTAAGACTTTTTAATGGCACTTAGAATGAAATTTAATGACAGGAGTTTTAGACTCTCAAAATATCCTTGCAACTCTTACTTTAAAAGCCTAACAGGTCTGCATTTAAAATCTAAAAACTGAATCATACATTTCAGTTTTGTAAAGTGTTATTCAGTTACTTTAAAATCCACTTTTGATAGATTTTAATGGCAAATTCACATCAAACTTGCAAAAGACAGCTCCTTCTTATTTGCTACCAAGTATTGCTCTAAAATATATTTTTTGAAGTACAAGTACTGGCTAGTTTGGACTGAACATGGGGGTTACTTCTATGTACACTTAAGTCTTCTATGAAGGTAACAATAAAATGATCTTAATCAATTGAGCATAAATGCCAAAGTTTGTTAGCAAGTTATCACTAACAAACATTTTATATTACCTTCACAACTTAATAGTTTTTTTCCTACTCTGATTATGTAGTTTGGGATATGCAGAGGTAGAAAGTAACATGATTTCTCAACTGCAGTTCTGACCTGTGTATGTGGTCGGGTGCATTGAAAACTTATTGTTCAACACACAAATACAGCATTTGACACCCTTAATAATATCCACACTTTGTAAGCCTAAGTATGAGCTTTGCATAAACAAATCCCATTAATAATTCAGACCAATGAAATCAGCCATAGCACATGCATTGACCAGGGCATTTGTAAACATGCATACATTTAAGAAGAAAGAAGCCATTCCCTTTTTGCTTAAGTTTAATGTTCATGTGCAGACTTTCATTATTTGCAACTTGGAACATTAACCACAGCAGAAAAGTTAAAGAAACAGTCCACACCAAAGCAATTGTCCACAAACCTTGTTTTTTGAATAGGAACGCTTTCAACAAATTTTATTTTTAACTCCTACATGCGTATTTGAGGTGAACTGTTCAAGAAGCAGCCATGGTCTAACTGCGCTGAAGCTTCTCCAAAACCTCAGCACAGTTTGATCTATGGGCAGTGGGAGTGGAAAGACAGACAAAGAATGGAGAAGAGGGTCAGTGAGGGAGGACTGAACAAAGAAGGCAGGTACAGATCAGGGTTAGTATTGGGAACAGACGCAGGCATGTTAAAGGGGGTCCTCCTCAGAGCAGAGAGAGGGAGAGAGGTAAGGTAAGGTAAGGGGTAAGGGCTACAAGCTGAGTGGAGGTGTTCACTGTGGGCCCCAACGATCACTGAGGTGGTTTTGAGTAACGGCTTTCCATGTAATGATTTCTGAACATCTCAACTGTAAATACTGTGCCATATAGGCTTTTTATGATTGATTTTTCATCATCAATAAGGACATTTCCATTGGCTGTTGAATGTATGGTTGCTGGAGAAAGTAATAGAACAGGGTTTCTGCAGGGCTTTACAAGTTGAATCCAAGACATTTTAGACCTTTTTGAGACCACTATTCAAGAAAATTAAGACCTCTTTCATAAACACGCAATGTACAAAAAGCTGAGTCGTAAACGTAGCTGCTTAATTGCGACCATTTGTGACAGTGAGTGCCACAAAACATTTTGGTCTTAGTAAGGAAATATCTTGGAAACGGTAATATGCCTTTGAGCTTTTAAGCATGTATTTTAGAATAAGCTGTGAATTCAGTTAGTTTTGTCAAATTTACTTGAAATATTTAAGACCTGTTTAAACGTATTTAAGCCCTAATTATCTGCATCTCTGCAAATTTAAGACTTTTTAAGGCCTGAAATTCAGATTTTAAAATTTAAGACATTTTCAGAATTTTTTAAGAACCTGAAATCCTGGATTATGTGCCTATTTTAGAGAAACAAGGAAGAGCTATGCATAACGTTTTAGTTAGTTCTTGCACAACAGAATACTATAGAGTACCCCAAATTATTTCAACTGTTTAAGTACACAATGGAACTTAAGTAGCCGGAGCCTATCCCAGCAACTATGGGCGTTAGAAAGGGATAACCCTGGATAATGGCCTTTGTTTGTTTGCAGGGTTGCTTCTTAAGAACACACGCCGACAGACAACTGTTTACTCTCAACATTTGTTCACTATGGACAATTTAGATTTACCAATTCACCGACACCTGCATGTCTTTGGAGGGTGGAAGGAGGCCCGGAGTACCCAGTACCAGAGAACCTTTGTTGGTATCTCTCATAGTGTAGTGCTAATAGACTAATTTCAGCTACCAAACATACCCTGCTGATGTTAAAATTAAAATGTCATAACTGACAAAAAATTTGAATTATATAGTAATGAGTAATGGCTTTAAGGTGAGTTTTAAGTGTGCGTGGGAGTGTTTGTCTGGCTAAATATTATGTCACATATAATGCATGTGAAATGGTGGTGAGGAGAGCTGCGCGGAAGCCAGGGTTGACCTTTAATGAGAGTCGTTCCACCAGAGATGTGACCGAGAACTGCTAACTGACACCAATGTCTGAAAAGTGAGGCAATTGTGTGCGAATACATTATCTTCATATAGCTATTATTTAGGAATAGGGTCAATGACAAAGCCTAAGCTCAGCAATGATTAAAACTTTGCTAGAAATATCTCAAATATATGTTGTGCTTAAACTCCTCAAACTGACAGCTGTTCTCAGAAATATGGCTGACCAAATGTCCTATTTTGTCATATGCAAGTAATGCTAATTAGATTAATACTAGAGCGGCACAATAACCTGAGCAGCCACACTAATTCTATGCTACACACTAGATTAAAGACTTTATGTGGCACTTGTCAAGTTGGATTTCCAACATATGCAGAACAAAATGCCTCTGAACCAATGCAATCAATTTTAGCTACAATAGAATAGAACATCTTTTTTGCTTTCTGCTATTCCATTTAGGGGTCGCTACAACAATCAATCTGCCTCCTAGTGTGCAGTCATTTGCATTTTGAATATGTTTTATGCCCTTCCTGACACAACCCATTTATCTA
The DNA here is from genome assembly GCA_020698575.1 of Bostrychus sinensis. Classification (NCBI taxonomy): domain Eukaryota; kingdom Metazoa; phylum Chordata; class Actinopteri; order Gobiiformes; family Eleotridae; genus Bostrychus; species Bostrychus sinensis. The sequence goes on from CM036247.1 coordinate 38,291,196, forward strand.
GGCTTGGGGCCGGCACCAACATTAAAGTGGTTTGTGACCCTCTGTGGCTGGATTATAGATATTAAATTAGATACTGAATCAATCTTGGATGGCTTGAATGGGATGAGTTCCAGACCAACTTCGCTTAGCAAAGAAAGGAAATAGGTCTAAGAGGCTAGTGGCACAATATGTAGCCTATGTGACCAAAAAAAATAAAAATAAAATAAAAACAGGGTTTGCATAAATTTTTATAAAACATGATTTACAAATTTGCCCGATTTCCATTTAAAGAAACATGCAGTCTGAGGTGCCTTCACACTTTGTAGGTAGATTTCTTTAAAAGTGAACTGGTGTCGCTCACTAAAATGCTAGCAATTTATTAATACATAATTCAATTTGGTGATGAAAAAAAAAATCACTGTAGGAGATTTTATTCAATGTCTACTGAGTATAGAGACACTTTGAAGTGTGTGGGAATAGGGGGTACATGGCTTGAGGGTCAAATGTCTGAAGGGGTATTGGACTGTGAAAAGTTTTGGAAACCACTGCCCTAAGCGAACACAATGTTGGCAGATAATCTGGAGACAAGATCTACATTCATGCTATATGCTGTCTGTTCATTAACATGCACTGTCCCGTTTAAATAAATAAATAAATAAAAATAAACTAATGTTAAAGAATGTACTAGCAATGAAATTCATACATTTACGTTTTTTTGGTAAATGTGTTTCTATTTGATACATTTGGAAGTTATTTATTGCCTGCTGACAGCACAGTTTGAGTTTGGAGAGGCAGACAGGAGCAACAGCACAGAATATATGATTTACTGTTAAATATGGCTAGAATAGATTAGATGTTTTTTTAGAAACACTTATGTACTTCTATTTCAATTTAAATGGCCGAACACTGGCCACAGAATTCCGACTCAGACCAGCTTGAGGCACTTGTACTGGAAATTGTTGAGTAATATAAAAAATATAATAGTAATATAATAAATACCTTCATATAAAGTAATCATGTCTTTATATGTAAATACTATGAAACCTGCACTTCCATTCGTAGTAGTTTTTGAAGTTGTAGAAGCCTTGTTGTTTAAGGTATTTTCACTGACCCAATTAGGAGTCAAACATAACAAAAAGACTGTATCCCTGCTCCTGTCTGCTTCTCCAAACTCGAGGTTTCCCTGACTATTATCCACAGTACAGAGTAAGTCACCTGTCACCAAGTAACTAGACGTGCTTTCATAAGTTTGCTTTTTGCTTATCCGCACTTTCAGACATGTCTGTATCTCTAGATCCATGGATAGATTTAACTTTGTCTGTTGCTATGGTCTTCAGTAGTATAAATAACGCTTTGGATGACTCGCCGCCATCAATGTACCCCCACGGACATAAACTCTTTTAGTTAGCAAGGTTCAGCCCAAGTTCACTCTACACTCCCTATCCTCCCGGAGTGTTCTAATGAGTCGGAAAATGTAGTCCGTTGTCTTGATTCTATTAGAGCTATCTGCCAGAGCTCATCCGCCAAATTAGCTACTGGTCTGGCTTTTTGGTCTAGCCCACGCCGGCCGGTCTAAAGAGTGGAGGATAAGGTCAGATTGCTGTGTTGGGCAGAGGGAGAGCGTTTTTGCTAATATAGGTTCCCACAATGCACCAGTGGGTGTATTCCCCGGCCATGGTGGATTCTGACTGCTGGCATTTTTCTAAATAGCAGCAGGTCGACAGGTTGCTACCAAAGCCTTTTAGATTCCTCTGGTGTTTACATAATGTGATGCCGCTGCCCACATCAGATCACATTTCACATTGCAATTTGGGTCTGGTGACTATTGGTTAGACAATGCAGGAAAACAAAATACTTTACAAAATAATTTATTACTAACAATCCGCTGCTTGAGTTTTTATATTATTTTTTATTCAATTTTCATTTCAATGGAAACTGCACTTTTGGAAAATGGCCAACAGCTATTTAAGGTTTTAGATAATGGCTAATTTAAAGAGACAAACAATCCCTCTGCAAAACAAAAACAATACAGAAATGTAATGTCAGTATTTGATGGAAAGCAGCAGTAAATGCTTCGACATATAAAGCAAATTTGAATCAAAATTTCAAAAATAAAAATGGGAAACTTGGCCAGCCACTGTTTTTTTTTTTTGTTTGTTTTTTTTTGTTTATTGGTAACATTATTTTTTGGGACTACTGTTTTTCTAAATGTATCATATACATACATATTTAATTTTTGAAGGTTACGACTGCCTTTTTGTGACATAGCCTATCAAGTAAATATCTTGGGATGAGTGGGATTAATACATTTTCTTTGATGTATGGCAATAATATACAGCTTATTTATGCATCCATACTTTTTATTGGATCTTACATGCATACACTTCAAATTACAGTTGCACAAAACCTTTTACACTTGATACTTTGATAGACAGTGTTTTTAGTTTTAAACATTATTGTCCATTGGACCAAATAGCTTCCTAATTTATTATTGTTAAAAGTTGCCTGCTATGTGTAATAGTTTTCTGACTTCTTCTGCTTCCTGAAAATATTTCTACAGTTTGTGTTTTGAGCCTGAGCTGCAGACAGAGACAGATCTGCTCAGAGAAACAGACAGGAGTGTGGAGACTGGGGGCCTTTTGGAAGTGTTTGGTCCACACCGGCTCTTGTCGTGCGTTATCAGTCCGCCCGGCCGGTTCCTCTGATTGAACCAGCACACAAGCCTTACGCTCTCTGCCTGCAATAGATTGTGTTTCTATTACATCCTGCCCCCCCTCCACCTCCCAGCCCGTTGTCCCACTCTCTGGCTCAGGACGCCCGCTGGTTATTTATTTGTTATGGGCTTTTCTCATTTGAGCCAAAGTGTAGCTCATCATCGTTGCCATACAGTGTGTCAGTGTGAAAGGTAGGCCAGGATTTATGGACTTGACATGCAGCTGCAGAAGCGACGGAAAACAAAAGGTGTTGTGTCGCATTGTCTTCAATGAATCACATCCAAATCAAGCACGTCTCTGCACAGCCAACTCTTTCAACACATCCTATGGCCACAGATAGAAACTAAGTCTTAAAGTACTTTTACGCCAACGTACTTAAGTACCTTTTTTTTTATTTTTATTTACATCCTGAGTACAATTTCTAAAACAAAAGATTACCTTTATGCACATAAAATAAATTTGTACTTAAGTACCTTTATGTGGCATTCACATCACATTCATGGCTCTTGGAAACTAGGGGAAAAACTTTTCCTGAGTTGCAACATAAATGCTTGCTCAAGTCGGAAAAAAAAACCTGCTGCCTGGCTTTCTCATTTGATGTTATATGCTTCATGGACATACTAGAAAAGTAGCTGTTTAATAATTTGTATTTATGCATCAAGTCTTTGACTAAACGTTGCAAAATATATTACTATAAGCTGTCACTTGCATAAGAGCAACATTATTGGGTACTAACCGCTGAAATAAAGTGCGCCGGGTGACGGCTTTAGTTAATTGACAACAATATCCTGCATCCGCGCTCAGCGACTAGTTAAATATTTAACACAAATGCTAAAACCCTTGTTTGATGGATAAAACTGCCTTAGTCCATTGCAACGTTAGTTTGGTGATTTTATTTTGCGATGTGTAGGACATAAATTGTTTTTTGAAGCTGTCCTTGTCCGGCTGCTCGCTTACAAGCGATGCAGCAGAAGTAGTTAGCGCTTAACCCCTATTGTCACCGGTCCGGATAAGGATGACGAGCAAATTGTCTGGCCAATCAGAGCACGAGTAGCTCTGACCAATCACAGAGCTCGTTACATCGCTTTGCTTTTTTATTTTATTTAACTTTAGCCAGGAGGACCAGGAACGCCACGGAAAAGCAAAAAGGAGAAGCTAATCGGAGAAGCTAATCGAAGAAGCTAATATGTTTTGAAAATGCTTTTCCGAAAAGGTTTTGTAAATACATTTAGAAATCGGTTTCCTAAATGGATTAATGAATAACGCTATTAATCCTTCTTTTATTAAAACCATTTAGTAATCTATTTATTAAATCCTCTTTTAAAAACTCATTTAATAAAACCATTTAGTAATCCGTTTATTAAAGGCTCTTTTAAAAACTCTTTTAATAAAAGCATTATTCCTTTTCGCGTGGCGCTCACCCGTCCTCCATACTTTACCACTATGTCAGCTGCAGAGGTATGCTCTCCACCACATAAACAAGGCTGTTAGGATCTGAGCGCTAACTCTGCCCCACTTTAGCCTCCTCAAAAAGTACAGGCATGTATAGGTCATTTACATTTACAGGCAGAGATCAGCTGTTCCTCCAATGAACAGGAGAAGGGGGTGTGGCTATTCCCTCTAAAATCCACTACCATTTCCTTTGTCTTCCCCACATTATCAGCAATACCTCCAGTTTCTCACACTGTTAATAATGTGAAATTACTTTATTTTGATTTGGTAATTTCTCTCAAATTTGACAAGACTTACTTTTTATTATATCATTTGATTATCTTTAGTATTAGCAGCCTTTTAAAGCTTATGCCTAGCAACGGGGTGCAAACTGAACAACACGGACCACTTTAAAAGACTTATTTTTATGATGTGTCGTCTTCGCACCATCTTTTGAAAAACTGCATGTGATAAATAACAAATCTGCCAAAGATATGATTCCGCTAATTGGTGTCTTGGTGGTAAAGTGCTAAAAAACAGTTAAATAGAGACTGTAAAAAAAAAAAGAAAAAAAAAAAGCTTAGTCAAGAAGCGACCGTGAATTGTATGCCTAATATGGATTCAATAGTTCAAGTATATGTGATTATAGTAATATATTTGTAATAACCTCAAGTTTGCAGAATCAAAGAGTTAAACTGATGCAGTTGTTTGGTTGAGTTCGGAGAGTTGGAAAGCCTTGAGGGATTATTTGTGTGCTGCAAGCGTCATTTAAATAAAACATGAGGGGAGCAGTGTTGTTGTGACCTCTGCTTCTCGACTTGATTTGAGCAGGTAATTAGAGGCAATGCAGCAGCTATTTAACCAGTGTAATTGTCCACATTTAGAGCCGCTTCTGCTAGTGCTGCTGCGCTGGGCTGTACAGACGTGTGATAACTCCGTCTCTTGTTTAGAGCTTCATTTGAGTTAATTGCTCACAGTTGTCTTGTTTGTCCATCTGATCTGCCTTATAATCACTGACAGTAAATTGGAGTGGAGCGGTTACTGGGCTAGCTTTGAGTGCTAGCCAGGAGTAATTTTCTCAGAGGTCTAGGCCAAGACTTTTGCTAAAAAGATATACTGTCTTTTTAGTTGCAATGTATACATGCACAGCTTAGTTAGACAACCCCCAATAGCTTGATCAAGTGGTCTAACTGGGCCCTGTACAACAAAGCTAGTTGAACTTATCCCAAATGTGTCAAAGCAAACATGAGCGTCTCTGGATATGCGGTACTAGGAAACGGGTCAACTCGCTGGCTTATTCCTAGGTTTATCAGTGGAGCTGTAAACTTGTTCATATGGAACAGGCAAGGTTGGCACTCAACGACCCATCATGAAAACAGTTGACATGAATATTACCAACTAGAAACTACACTAAATCACAGATCCAACCCACAAAAAATTGTGAACCAGCTTTGAAGTACCAAAAACCCAGGGTTACCCCGTTGTTACCATGCAAACCCTCTAATCCAGCTTTGTTTTTGTTTACAGACATGATGGGAATTAGACTGTCAACTCTACAGTGCTTTTTAGCTCATTATTTTGGCAATTAATTAATAAATAATGCCCATCTTAAAAAAGCTAAATCAAGCCTACATATTTACATGTACCTTAGGCAGCTGTAATGCAAAAACATTGTCTATGCTATCACTTTTCTTATTTATAGTTTCACACAATGCATTATTTAATAAAGATGCTGTAAGCTCTTTATACTGACATTTTTTGTAGTGACATTTTTACGTGCAAGTAGAGTAAATACATCATTATTCAGTTTAGATACAAAACTCTCTACAGAGCTCTAAAAAGTCTATATTAGTATAATTATATAATATTATATCACGTGCGATTAATGGACTGTTTAGATTAAATCCAGAGACTAACTTAACTACAAGAGCTAGGAGTTAGTGAGCTAATTAAGTGAAATTTCACTCTGGAAGAACACCAACACATTGTGTATTTAAAAAATATTTTGGGATTATAATTTATTTGGTGAATGGAAAATGCCAAAAAACATAGCCACAAACAAGTTATTGATAACCCAAATCCTAAGGGGAAATATATTATAATTATAAATGTTTTCTCAATTAAAATGATTGCGTGTTGGACCAGAGTGAAAGAGCATTCCGATTTATTAGCTGTTAGCATGTTAGCTGTGTAGCCGTTAGAGTGTTAGCCATGTACAGTGATGCGATCGGGGCCCAGCAGTGCATTCCCCCACAGGGTGGAGTTACCCGAGGACACGCCCCTCCCCCTTACCCTCCATCTCCACACTGATTGGCTCCGAGTCAGGTGACCCCTGCTCCCTCACTCGGGGAGGGCCATCGGGACCTGTACCTCTGTGAGGGTCACCTGCCTCCTTTGGGAATGCCGCCCCCTGATTGGTTGTGCTGGCGCTTGTGGGTGTGGTCTTTCCTGTGGTTGTAGTGAAGGGGGGAGGAGGAAGGAGGGAGGGCAACAGAGTGAGTGATTAGTGAAATGTGAAATCGAGGCTGGAGAGTACACTGCAGAGAAATGAGGTGAGTCCTGGATGGAGAGAAAACCACCACCATTAGCAAAAGCAACCCGATCTCAAGCTATTTTCAAAAATCACCAATAGCAAAAATGATGTTTTCAGCACAAAATGACACACAATGTTTACATGTGAAAAACAGTGACATTAGGGGCAGCACAAAAATAAGATGTGTTTTGCTGTGTATTGTTATGACAAAAGCTTTGGCAGGATTTTACACCAGATGCCCTTCCTGATACGATTCTCTTAGTAGTAGTAGTTAGCACTCCTGGCAGAAAGTAAGGTTGTCCTGACCCAGACATCTACAACCTATAGTTTTAGAACCACATGTGGCTCTTTAGCCCTGCTCTTGTGGCTCTTTGGGCATCTGACATCTATTTATGAAAAGTCAATAAAGGAATATGAAGATGACTATAAAACAACCTGCACCTGTGTCATTTTGTCCATTTAAAACAAAACGTTCCCACGTTTCAGGGTATATGCTGTCTGTAGCCGTTCTTGGCTGCTCAGTGCATGCAGTGCAACACGCACATGTTACATAAACAGTACCAAGAAATAGTTACTGAATGAAGCTCTAGTTCTCCGAGTGTGTGTGGCTCCTGTGTTACACTGCTGTTTATTTTTTAATAGGCCACTAATCAGTGCTTTGTTAGTTTGCAATAATTAATGATCATCCATATACTATATTCCATCGTTGGTTAAGCAACATTTGTGCAGTAACACGAGTTGTAGCTCTTTAGAGATGCAAATTTAGTATTTTTGACAACAATTGGGTCTTTGGATCAAGAAGGTTGCAGACCAATAACCAAGTTATCAGGGTACTTTGGCTACATGTAACATTATAAATGGTGAATTAAATGTTACTGTTACTTGTTAACATCATGTTACACTAGAAGCACAAGCTTTAGTTCTTTTGTGCACGGCTTTTGAGAGGTCTCAGTAATGATGTGCTATGACAGTTGTATTTTTAGATGTTACACCTAAAGAAATTACTTCTGCTTAATCTTAAAGCTGCAGTGGGCGATCTTTTGTAACACACTCATAATTGCCATCTGTTATTAATCATTATCATATATTTGATGATGTATTAAGGAAGCATCTTTATTGTAAACATTGCATATATTTTGTTAGCTGAAATATGGTTATATAATATGGTTTTGAAACATTACATATAGAAAGGTATTTGTGAGACAGGGTTGCACACAGAACAATGACAGTGAGCAACATGATGAGCACAGACAAAAACAAAACATTTAAGTTCCTCCATCTTCCACAGAAATAGCTGCGTGTGCTGAAGCTAAACTTACCACGTGCCCAACTTTCAATCAGTGTGGTTTTGGAAGCACTGACATCCACAAAAATCTGCTTTACTCTATGCTGGGTTGTTACATTCAGAGCACATTAAAGAAGTCATCTACTTTTGGCTAAAACATTCTGTAACTTTGTCAAGGCCAGTGTACAGATGTCTGTCAGCTTTAGACAGTGGCACAAAAATGCTAGGGATGCACCGATACCACTTTTTTTCAAACTGATACGAGTACTTCCATTTGAGTACTTACTGATACCAACTACCAATACGAGTACTTATATAGGGGTTCCTTTATAGTTTATACAGTTACACTACTATATCTCATTCATCCCATACCTGTTGTCTTTTTGCCGTCTATCAATGCTCTGCATTGCTAAGTTATTTTTACAACAGTGTGGATTGAACACAACTAACCACGGCTAAACTTTGCTCAACATGGACATGTTATACCTCATTTTAAAGCGTAGATTCGCCACTATTCAGTCACTAATTTTAAAGACAGATTGAGCATCTGAGCATAACCAGTGGAGATTTGCCAAGACATACAGCAGCTAACACAAATAGCAACGGTACTCCTTATGTTGTATCAGACAACAACTGCTTCAGACAGTTCACTTTGAAATTCTTCCAGACGTCTCTCTCACTGCTCAGCTGAGAAGAGAATGTCATGTGACAGTGTTGTAAAGTGGTATTGGTTGTTGGTATCGGCCCACTTTTATGCATACAAGTACGAGTACTTGGACATGGTATCGGTATTGGTGCATCCCTAAAAATTGCATAACATCTGGCATTATTACCAATAGTTTAATACCTCTGTCCATGAGGTTTAATGATGTTTTCACCTGTTTTGATTGGTTTGTTAGTTTATTGGAAACATACAGTAACTCAAAAGTAATGGTCAGCTTTCACTGAAATTTTCAGGCATGGCCCACAGCTTGGATTCAAGATTTTTTTAAAGGATTCCATACCATTACAAGATAGGACCAAAGATATTCAACTCCAGGCTGAGTCAGAGTTTTTGTGGATTGTTAACTATTGTACAATATAAGGAATGTGTGAGTCAACGTCTTTACTCCTGAACTAGATGATATCGGTTCACAGATAGGCAGAAAGACATCTTAACCATTGTGGTTTGCTCTCTGAGTGTCTAGTATATGTTCCTAGTATATTATATACTACACTGGCAAGAAAAAGTATGTAACCCCTTAGCATTTTCCTTTGTTGCCTTACAACCTGGAATTTAAATGGATCATTGAGAGGTTCATGTCAGTCACTTTACATCACAAGACAACAATGAACATGCAAAAAAAATTATTGTGAAGCAAATAAGAAATATGACAGAAAAACAGAAAACTTGAGTGTGCAAAAGTATGTACCCCCGTTTTAAAGAGACCCCTAAATGCGACCCAGTGTTACTCACTCTCAGAAGTTACAGAAATAGTTAGATAAGGTTGGCCTGACTGCAATTCAACTGTCATTATGCCACAAAACACAAATTAATTGATCATTACAACATGTAAAAGATAAGGAACCACATCAAACCTGCCTAAAGAGGACCATCTAAAACTCACAGGACCACTCTGAGCCATACACTCCACAGAGCTGGGCTGTGTGGAAGAGTGGCCACTGCTTGAAGAAAATAATAACAAAACATCTTTTGTGTTTGCCAAAAGGCATGGAGAAGACTCCCCAAACACGAGAAGGTCCTCTGTCAATTAAAATGAGCCATCGATGAAAGATGCTATGTGTAGCACAAACCTAGCACCTGACTGTGGCCCCTCTCTAAAGTGAAGCCTGGCGGTGGCAGTGTCCTGCTGTGGGGATATTTGTCATTGGTAGGGACTGGGAAACTGCTCAGAACTGAAGGAATGAAGGATGGAGCTAAACACAAGACAATTTTGGAAGAAGACGACTCTCACAGAAAACTGTGCTGTACAATGCATCCAACCTCAAGGAGCTTGAGCTGTTTTTAGATGAAGAATGAGCACAAATCCCAGTGATTTTATGAACCAAGCTCATAAACACTTATCCTAGAAAAGTTGGAGCTGAAAGTTCTTCAGAAGGTGGTTCTACAGGGAACTAAATTGAGGGGGTACATACTTGCTAAATTTTTCTCTTTTTTGTCATATTTCTAATCTGCTTCACAATGTTATTATTATTTTTTTGCTTTTTCATAGTTGTCATGTGATGTAAAGTGACTGACATGAACCTCTCAATGGTCCATTTAAATTCCAGGTTGTAAGGCAACAATAAAGAAAAAATGCTAACGGGGTACATACTTTTTCTTGCCACTGTATATTTTCCTAGTCATTTTAGAAATCATTTTTTGGGCTCTATTTGTAAATCTTGTATTTTCGTAAAATTGTGGACAGTAGTCTTCCATTATGGCCCCAGTCCCTAGTTGTAGTGTCCATGAATGAATGTGAAGTGGATCTGAACTCACACTGAAGTCCAGGGCTGAGTGTTTGTCAGACAAGTGGACAGTGATAGTGCTGTCTGGTTCAAGCTTTATTTCAGCTCAGTTCCAGTGCCATCAGAGCTGTTTCATTCAAAAGCTGTCACCTTGAGGCTCAGCACAGAAACGATGGTGTGATTTGAAACTATTTCGAGTATATGCCAAGGAGCATGCTGAGTACTGGCAGCCACAGGGCCTGCATTATCAAACATATTTATCCTGATGACACACACAGATCTTGATTGTATTAGCAGCTCCCCGTTGTCCTGGAGGTCCAGTGTGAAGCACACTGCTATTGGACAAATCTGTGGCACTAATAAGCCAGTCCTCGTGTTAGCATTCAGCTCCTGTCTGACTGTGAGCCAATCTCACTTTGAATGAGGCGGCCGCAGCTCACCATCTGTGCTGGCCAAATTAAAGTTTTCACCGGGGATGCTCGGCCCCGCCACCTCAAAATACAGCTCCAGGACTGTCATTATCACAATTTATCACTATTCTGTTACTCTGAGCGTGTTTAAGACGGGGTTGTTTGTCCTTCAGTATGTTTACATGGCCAGTGCTCATAGCTCGATTGAGTCCTCAAAGAAAGATTTCTCACTTTTGTTCCAATTTACATCCATGAAAGAGTTGAACTACTGTGTCCTTTTACAGTAGCGCCACTAAACTAAGAGGCAGTTTAGTTCATAATTTTGCATTCATGTAACCTGGCAAAAACTAGATTGATATAAAGTTAGCACAGAGTTACCAAGGAGTGCTTACCTTATATCAATTTGGAATGGTTTTTGTTTAAAAGTTTTGTAAAGGTGAGGGGCTTTCAGTACAATATTTGGAGGTGGATGAAGCACCAGCTACATAGCTAAAAAACAAACGATAGTAAGTAATGATAGTTTTGCTGGCTTTGTAAATGTATAGCCACATACGTTATATCTTTCTGTGTTGCCATGTTGTTAATAAATATAGCTAAAAGTTCTTGTGGCAGTAGGCAAACCTAAAACCTAGTCACTCGCTGCAGTGCTGCCACACCATTGGCCTGCACTGGGAATCAGCGGGAGCCTAACAAGATGGATTTTTGTGAGTTTGTGAACTCACAAGTCTCGAGACTATCCAACTTGCAGCACAAGGTAAGTGTTCATGTGGTTAAACCTTACTTATTTGTAGAATTAAATGCTTTATTATCGTTTCATTTACAAATACGTGATAACACAATGAAAGTATGCACTCATTACTCGCCAATTATGCCTAACAAAAAAGCTTTGGTAGGCTCTCATAAAAAAATTTATGTCATGAGACACCAAAAACCCTTCAACAACAGGGGACCTTAATGCACCAAAAACCATTAACTTTGCTTACAAATAGTCCTGTTCCACTCTGGAGCTTGCCCAGACTCTTCCTCCTAAATCGTAATAAGCTGTATACACGCAGCTATAGTCCCACAATTAACAGCATTTTCCAGGTGTGTTTCTCAAATAGAATGACAACCTCCCACATCAGAGTAAGACATTTACGTAAAGTTTAAAATAGTGGATATAATAGAAAAGCAATAATTTGATGAATTTCTCTACTTGCAATGTAAACATACTGACTGAGTGTGCTCACCATGGGGCCGGTTGTCCTTGTTTGCTGCTGAGAACTTACAATAGAGGCAAGACTGAATGCCCACACAGGTAGGCGTTTGTCTTACACACCACTTGCTACAATAGTCTGGATGACAGTGAAGTGAAGAGAAGCGTGTCTGCGGCTTTGGTGTGCGTTCACACCGGGAACCAAGGCCCATGTAACAACAGCTTTGTTTGGCACATGGCTCGTTTTATAGTCTCAAAATGCTGATAATTGATCTATAGCGCAAAGACTTAAAAGGCTTAGCGTGATTCAGCAAGCAGAAAAACAGGCAAAATTCAGTCATTTAAAATCTGACTGAAGAGAGCTTCAAACAGGGGAGTGAAAAGAGGCAGTGAGCATCCCCCTACAGGAATTGACGGTAGGGCCGCTCATCAAGTACGGTTGCCGGCTGAGCGGCAGTTCCTTCAGCAGCAAGCTTTACATATCGCTGCAGCTCTATGCACTGTGGATGTGGCGGATGCTCTATAGGCATTTCACTAGGACAGTATGGCGTACGTATGTGGTGCTTCCAGTAATGACAGAAGTTCAAAGTAACACCAAAAAATGTACCTAATGACTTTGGGGACAATTGGTGAGGAGTCTCTGTAGAACATTATGTAATAACACTGGATTATGTAACAATCTGACAAAATGCAATAACATTTTTACTTTATAATGTATTAATCACACATTTTGTAATAAAATGCTGCATTTTGAAATAACCTGCCTGAATGTAATATGTAATAAGTTTTCCTGCATTTTGTTATATATTATTACATACAGACCCTTTTAGTCTTTGCATTACTAAACATTGTACCAGATTAAAAAAAGACAATAACATATATTTAATGGAGAAATTAGCATTAGCCACCAAGGATTGACAAGTATGAATGAACAAGATGATTTTGGAAACTGACAACCAACTGACCACATTGAAGTAATATCAGAATCTAGTTGGAAAGCATCAGCATTGGTATAAACATTTGTCGGTTTTATTTAACGTAGCAATTAGCATCTAAAATTAGTATATTAGCTACTAGCTAGGCTACGCGGTTTATATTTCTTCATTTTATTGGTATGCTGGACAAGTAGTTACAGAAACATGTCACACCACAATAGATTGTCATTGTATGCTCAGATTTAATCCATCAATCACCACTATTCCTACTTTAATAAGTTCAATGTAGCAACTATAGCTGACAATCAGATCTGTGTCTTATTAATTCATAGTAAATGTTAATGAATATGTAAACAACTATTCATTCCCGCCGTCTAAAAACATCAAAATTACTATAATTTATTTAGCTTAAAGTTTAATTATAAATAAATGGGATAAAATGCTTATCTCAGTCTCATGCCTAAACTTATTTGAGTACGTCACTTGGGCAAGGGTCTTTTGAGAAATTATTACAAAATTATGGAGGTGCAATTCTTAGTGTAATAATATGGTGTATTATGGCCAAAATTTGTACATCTTGGCACCTCCTAAAAATGCAGAAAATGTGTGAAATTCTAACACAATAAAGTAAAAATGAATGACATTTTCATTGGTTCTAGTTCATAGACAGAGCATGAGACGGATGCACTGTGGAGGGCTGTGCTATGGCTTAATGGCTGCAAACTCCCCACATGATGGGCTGAGAGCTGAACTAATCTCCGTGCTGGATCCACCACCACCACCACCATTAGGTCCCTTGTGTCCCAATTTGTCCAGTCAAAAAAAAGAAAAGAATAGGTCTTAAAACTCCTCCGAAAGTTGAGCGAGGTCCTTTAGTAGTGAAGATGAAAGCGAATGGGCCTGGCTCAGAGCCCAATGACAGAAAACAACTACTTCTGAATGTTCGACTTTCAGAATGGCCAGAGCACTACCTCTTCAATTCCATCTGAGAGCACGACAGCTTGGCTGCATTTCCATTCCTGTTGTGGCAGTGCCAGGGGCGTTACAGAGTAGGCACTGGGGGAGTAATGGGACGTGACAGGGAAGATGATTATTCTTGATACAAGGCATTAGGCAGGCTGGTCAGTGCGGCGCGTGGGCCATCATACGAGACAATGGCTCAGTGTCGGAGCTGTCAGAGTGAGTGAGAGGAGAGGAGGCACCCACCATTCAACTGTCACTGCCAAAACATACTGCAGAGGCTATTGGTGTAAACAATACGCATTTTTACAGCCAGCCTCAGCTCAATAAATGTGTCCTCAATGATGCTTGGTAAATATTTTGAACATAGGAAAAAATGACTTTCTAAAGTTTGCAGTTTATACGCCAATAGACTTACACCTTACATTTAGGCAGGGGTTCTAGAACAACTTCTCCTTTTTATAGAATGTAAATGAATCTGGCTAGCCAGACTAGGCAAATTTATAGAATAGTTGCTTCATTTATTGGACTTATCTATGTTCATACCACTCAGTTATTTGTCTGTATATTTCATTTGACTATTGAAAGCTGTGTATAAAAGCCTCTATGAATGAATATAACAATAAAAGACTTATGCACTGACCATACGCCGAGTCTGCTGCTGTGTTCTGCCTGCGAGTGGTTGCCAGGACATCTGCAAACAAAGAGAAATGCACAGTTCATTAAAAGTGTAGATTACTGTTTTGAGGGGGCTAATTGTTGAATTGGCTTTTTGTTTTAGACCACTTTGCAGAGAAAGCACTATACTTCTAAACTCTAATGAAAAACAACATCTACAAGCTTAATTGACAAAGATGTAGCACATCAGTCCGGCAGGGATGGCCAATGTGGGTGGACACACTCCTCTTCAAGCTCCTTCAACATGAGCCCAATAGCTGCTCTTGTTGAAATAAATACATCTTGATGCTCCATTATCATTTATTAGATGTGCAATCACTTGTGCCTGCTGCCGCTGTGCTATTAGCTTGGAGAATAGGTGTGTTTTTCTGATTGAGCTCGATATTATGGATGTAAATTATGGAGTTCTTACCGTGGCAGGTATCTGGGTGCTGATGGTAGCCATTTTGCACATCTTGTTCAAATGCACCCCTGCAGAAAGACAGACAAAGAAGTTGTCAAAGATTAGAAATAGGATGATGACAAGTTTCAAGGTATGCCATGGTTTCAAAAGGTCACAGTAATTATGATATTAGAAAGACTCAGATATACCAGGGCAATATGAGCTTGATTAGCCCAGAAAATACCAAATGACTCATTTACAAAAAGCTATGATTGTACTGCGGTTCCCAGATGACATGACTGTGGACTAATATCCCACAATAATAAAGTGAACAATCTCTGCATCATTGAGAAGAAGACTAAAGAAATGGCACCCCTTTCTTTTCCAGCAAAGGAACAACATGAACTGCCAACTCAGCCAGAATAATCATAAAGGCCCACCAATGCTTGTACCGAGGAGCCTGAAGCGGGCTTGAGTTAGATCACAGTCTCAGATCCTAATAGCCTTTTATCGGTGTGTGGTGGAGAATATACTTTCTACCCTCATCATAGGTGTGGTATAAAAACTGCATTTACATCAGTCAGTGCAGAAGCAGAGCAAGCCCCATAAAGGACACATCCCACTCAAGACACAAATTGTTCACGCCCCTACACTCAGCCAGAAGGCTACGAAGCCTCAAAGCCTGAACAACCAAGCTAAAACTCAGCGTCTTTACAGAGGCTGTAAGACTGTAGAACTCTTTGATGTTGTAGATATTTCAAATAGTCAGGTTCCAGTGGTATAAATGGAGAGGGTTGTGTCAGGAAGGACATCTGACAAATTCAATATACAAATAACGAGATGGGGGTAGGAACGAGTTACATTAACATTTACTTGAGTAACTTTTTAAACTTTTTCTTATTTTCAAGTTACAATACTCTTACTTGAGTACAATTTTGGGCTACTCTAACCCAGTCAACCAAGTCTATAATATAATATACATACTATGTTGTTGTGAATAAGTGAGAAGAATTGGTAGGTAGATAATTTGCTGTGGTGTAAAAACCTCAGTATCCCATTCACCTGAATGTAAAAAAAGTTGGAACTAGATTTTTTTCTAGTGGTGGGAGGCAATCACATGTTTTTTTTTTTTAATCAAACAGAAATATTTAATGCATGGCATGATGCAAGCATGAAAGCGCGCCTGATCCACTCTCCTTTGCGCCTGTGGGGGTGTGCCAGCCTTGGAGGAAGCCCCGCTTTTACCTGTAGAGCACTTGTATAGGCACATACTATATCCAACTGGCCAAAGCTGAAATAAACTCAGATTTAACCTTTTGACCAGTCTGGATGTCCAGCCCTGGTTACTGTGTGCCAGAAATTAGATCACTGTCAAAAGTTGTGTGTTGCCATAGAAAAGTGCAGTTAAATGCAGTTTTTTTAAATGTTCATTTTTCCTGTAGTTAATCAATTGTAATTAATGCATTCAAGTCCCAGCTCTATTTATTCATATATAAATCCCATACTGTCCCATAACTTTCAGCGATTCATTTTGTCCTAGTGTAGTTTAAGAGCAAGACTGAGACATAAGATAAGAGCACCAAAATTAGATAAAATTTGTTTTCTGTCTAGCCAAGGTCAGTAATTCTTTTCAGTGGGACACTGTAGTGGCTTGAATTGAATTTAAGCTCTTCCAACATGATTGCACATCCCCGATTTGCAGCTCCGAGTAGATTCCTGGATTTATCTTGCGATTACAATTCACTTCCATTGTGTCCTCACTTTCCCTGGACCTGTCTCTGCTGTTTGTACTCCAGCTATTCATTACGTACAATTCCCAAATGCAGCCCATCTTTTTGTACATAGCACTTTGAGCAGTTATACACTATTCGGCTCCATTGAGACTGGCAAAATTGGTACCTGCACAGTGCACCTCGAGTCTATATGATTGTTCAATGTCAGTGGAAAATATTGAGTACAAAAACATACTGCGTGTTGATCCCGAGGGACTGACACCAAAACCTGTCATCATTTCTGGGCAAACATTGTCTGCTGCTGAGCTAATGGCACTGGAAATATTCTTGACAAAATGTATTCTGGCAGAAACAAAAATATACCACACAGTTTTCGAGCAAGCAGTTGTATCAAGTTTCCACAACTATGTAATGTTTTTGGAAGGAGAAAATTAAACTTATTATATTATTTTATTATGTTACTGGATTTGCAGTCTCAGTGGCCAATGATGCACTAGGCTTGTTTTTCTGTGGTTTAAGTATACTGGATGCAGTTCATGTAAAGTCATTTAAAAAATACAAGCAATAGCTAGTGGGCTATTGGGGTTTGCCTGACAAGAAGTTATTGTGGCCAAATGAAGTTAGCAAAAAATATTTGATTAGTGCAGCACTGTTTCTTAGTTATCTCAATGCAGAGTACAGACAACTTTTTGGCTAGCTAGCGTTAGCTTAAAAACATATTTTAGATCCTCCAAACTTAGATGACTACAGTGTCAGTGTTTTAACATCAGTGTGGGATTACAAGCATTCCCCTGACTATAAATACCTGTGTCAACTGTGTTTCACAGTTCCTTACAAGTGGTACACTAAACGCAAATTCTTATTGGCTATTATATTAAAGCGGAACTCAGTAACTCTGCTTGTTTCTTTGCTCTTTTTGCCTTATTTTCCTCTATAAAGCTCCCCCTACAGTTTGGAGTAAAGCACTATCATAAATACTCCCGGTAAAGCCCAGTTGATTCCTGTGTGACCCCTTGCTCGTCTTTACTTTCATTTTCCCTTCAGCGTATCTGTACAAAGTTTTTTCTTCCATTTGGCCACTCTGGAACAACAAAAATTGAAAAATAAAGCCATCGCTAGCTTGTTGTTTTGCTAATCAGGATGTCCCACTTTCTCACGAGACCTGCGACTCCGGGTTGATGGCACTCACTGTTGCAAGTGTCAATTTCAGCCCAGAGACACCAGGGGGTGATGCAGGACATTTCATTTACCCCACAACAACTCATTTAACCATCACACGGACTTCGGAACAGTTAACATAAGGTTGAAAAGTTATTGAGTTCTGCTTTAATACATTCTGGGGACAAAAAGAGACTCTTTCAAACATTTCAGACACCTTGCCATCTTACTATGAAACATCTAACAGCAAATAATTGCCATGGAAGTAGGGCTGCACAATATATCGCAAAATTATTGTTATCGCAATATCAGCAAACGCAATATCCATATCGCAAGAATCTAAATATATATCGAAATAACGCTGTGGTCTTCCATCTGACAGGGATTTACTCTGAAGAATCATTTTCCACCTGAGCCTTAAAAGAACATATGTTGTGACTAAATAAAAATGTTTAAAAAGTCCAGTTTTAGTGGTATTTTAATCAATTTAGTCACAACTTAGCCTTGTTTTATTCCTGCTTTAGTCTGTGTTAAGTTCTGATTTTGTCACTGTTTTGACTTGTAAATACAGGAACTTACATTTTTTGTGAACTGTAGTGAATTTAACTTACAATGTTCGAAAAGTAGACTCTATTTTCAAATATGGCAATAATATCGTTATCACAATTTTCAACATAGTTATCAAATATTGCATGTTTTCTCCATATCGTGCAGCCCTACATGGAAGTATTCTCGACACCTCATGTATTAGCTAGATATACAGTCAATAAAAGGATGCCCATTTTGATGCAACACTAAGTGAAGTAGTGAGTTACTTGGAAAAACTTGTGTCAATCATAATTCAGAGTTCTTTCCAAATCCCTTAAGTGTAGTACAACAACCAATTAATTGCATAGCCCTTTCTTGGCAGTCAAAAAAAATAATAAATAACAGAAATCAGTACTTTTGACCTTGTCAAACAAATGCCATTGTTAGTTATTATGAATCTCTGCCTAGCTAAAACTTCCTTTGCCACAGGGTAGATTTAAATGTGATATTGGTGTGACAGAACAAGTATTCTCCCCTGTTCATGTCACATCTGTTATTTTGGAAGGCTGATTCATAACAGATAGTGTAAATGTTCAAATTGTCCTTGCTTTTCTGTGGCTAGTTTAAATTAGATTGGGTTAGTTATTTAAGTAGCAAGTTAATGTAAAGCTACCTTTCCGTAATTGCATAAAGCCTCGGATGGGGTCAAGAGCTCTATAGACTGTGAGACAAGGCTCTTTTTAGCAATATGTAATATATGCATGCAACTTTGCTTGTTTCTTTGCTGTTCTGGTCACATTTTTCTGTACAGAGCACCCCTTACCTTTTGGTTTTAAGCATCAAGCTCACGAGTACAGTTGACTTCGTGCTTGCCTTGACTCTCATTTGTTCCTTGATCCGTACAAATGTGTCCACTGCCTTTTGGACACTTCGCCATGATGGAAATCTAAGAAATAAACCCATCGCACGTGTTGTGTTTTCATGAGAACCAAGACTTCCATGGATACCGGTTGGGGCTTCCATTCTTCCAAGGATGGCTTCTCAACATGATACACTAGAGGGGGGGCTTCATTTACACTGCAAAAACTCATTTAGCGACTACACTGACTGAATATTTATTCAAGAAAAAAAGTTTAAAAAGTTGCAGAGTTCCCTTTTAATTACCAACCTCAAAAACAAGGTTGTCACAAAATACAAGTAATAGTGTAGTTTTGCTAGGATCCTTTGATTTGAATTTCACACATATCCTTCACAAAAACTTTCTCCCCAGCCTCGGAGAGAATCAGCAGCCACCCCAATTTAGGGACAGAAGTCAGTGGCAAGTTTGAGGAGTGAGAACTGACAATTTGCCCGGAAGCGGAGGACTCACTTCAAAGAATTAATCACCTCAATTTCTCCGACGTGTGGTAAAGGCCTGACTTTGGCTGGCTCTCAATCAACCGCCAGGGTCAAAATGGAGTGTTTGTAGAGGCCGCTTGTGCACACACACATCCACACCTGCTGCACTAAATTATAGCCTGTTAGTCTCCCAAAAGTGTGTCTCTGCTAAGTTTCTCAGGCGCTATCCTTATGTAGCAGGGAGTGGGTTAAAGACAGGAGGTGATTATCGAGTCAGGGAATGTCTCCGAGACCCGGGGTTATTGTAACGGAGCCATCTGGGAGAAAGAGAGAAAGTCAGGCAAAACATGTTG
The DNA here is from genome assembly GCA_020698575.1 of Bostrychus sinensis. NCBI lineage: Eukaryota > Metazoa > Chordata > Actinopteri > Gobiiformes > Eleotridae > Bostrychus > Bostrychus sinensis. The sequence goes on from CM036247.1 coordinate 38,311,256, forward strand.
GACAGACAGTTTAGTGCCAAGAGTTTTAAAATGGTTAAAGAAATGCAGTAGGGAGGCCTTGTTTTCTTGCAGTTGAACAGAAAACATACAATGACCTGGTTTTAACGCCTGCGTGCATTTACTTTATTAGCTATGTAAACAGCTCAATAAGAAGGAAGCCTTTTTATGTATTAACAACAATTTGAATTTCTATGTGAAAAATGTTTGTAGAGTTAAATAATCTGAGGTCCATTTTTCCCCTTGCGTGTTTTCAATACTGTGTTCAACAACAATAATCACCAAGTCCTTGGCAATAGTAGACTTGGAATTGAGTCAAAACCTGTCCAAGAATGGAAGAAAATTAAATGGAGCTCTTTTATTTGCTGTAGCAGCCCTATTGATTGCCAACTAGGGTCGAAGCACATTCATTAGTGACTAGCCTTGACCTTGGAATGATACCTCGCAAAGTTGTTCAACTTTTAATCATTGAGTGGTCTTGGTGCACATTAATATCTTATCTAGGACAGAGTTTCTCAAAATCTTGTCCTTCATAGTTGCCAGTTCTTTTTAGGGTTAGTTTCTTTGCCCAACTCACAATAGATGATTTTAAAGCCTTGATACCACACAAAGAGAATATGAACACACAACTGTCTCTATTGTCTTAAAGGTCCCTAATTCTCCTAAATTGACTTTTTTGAGCTTTCAACAATATTATAATGTTGTTTGCACCTCAAAAACACACCTAGAGTAGTAATTTGTTTCATTCACGCATGTTTAAGTCATTCTTCATGCTGATACAGTTGGTGAGACCGCTCTTTGTAAACACGTGAAAACACCACAGACCGGAGTCGTTCTGATCATTTTAGTGCTTAAATTGCTATTACTACAAAGCAGTCAGCTCATTTATCTATCTGTTAGCATCATTATAGCCATTTTATGCTCCATTCCCCACCTTTGCCAGCAGGGGGAGACAGACACCTAATCCAAGCGTTCACTGCAAAGTCAGGGTAACAGCACCTCAAAAGATGATGTTTTCCGTACATATAGATTCATTTAAGTTCCAAAACTTTAAATACTGATGCAAATGTGTCCAAAATTATTTCAGAAAAACCTGAAAAAGCATATGGCCCTTTTAACGATTTGCACAGTAGTGTACAGGTTTTTTAAAAATGTTTTCATGGTCAACAGACATCCTTGAAAATGGGTACTTTGTGATGGGTTTTTATTCAGAATGCTCTTTTTGATGGAACCCTTTCCATTGATCTGGGCTGGCATATATTGTGGCTAGAGTTTTTGGCAAATTGTCTCAGGATCAAACCCCTGGCCTCCTACACCAATGGCTGGGGAGCTAGCCAGCCCACTAACATGAAGCTATTATTTTGGACAGAAACATTTAAATTTGTTAGAAGCAAATTAAATAGCCACTGTCAAGATAACAACAATAAATAAATGCCTCACACAGCATTTAATTGCATTTTAAGAAAATGTAACATACTTTGTTTTGGGGCTAGTTTTTGCTGTCAGTTGTAGTGTGCCCCTAGTGCCACCATATTGATTCTATTCCAGAGCAGAAAGGCTGGTCCTGACTTACTGTCCTTCAACTTAATGAATGTTCTGATGAGTCAACCTTATGTAACCTGCTGCACTCTTTCAAGTTTAAGTTTCGGGGCTATAAATCAGCCACTGCAGATAAGTTTGTAAACAAGATAAAGTATAAGTGGGCAGCAAAATCGATATCTGGCTTGTGAAGTTTAATTATAAATCAAAGTTAAGAGAATATTCCTCCATAGCAAAGAGTTGTAGCCTTGCCAGCAATACCCAACTCACAAAAAAATCCTTCCTGCCTAAAATAGGTCTGGAATCTCTTCACTTTACAGTTATTTTCTGTCTGAGCAATTTTGAGTATTTTTATTGGGCAGGCTTTGTGCGATGCTTTGTTTATCTGATTGCTTGTCACTCAATGAATTATATCAAAACCAGTTTATTTATTTTTTTGTCTGTCGGTACTGCCCCCTAGAAATCTAATTCCAACTCACAGAGACCACATGATTTCTTTGTTAGGATAGAAAAATCATTAGAAAGCCTGGCTGGACTAAAGTACATGTTTATTTTTATTTCTGTAAGCAATTCTTTTCCATTGTCTATCTTTCCCCTGTCTGTCCTTGGCTGTCTTTTGTTTTGGCAACAATGATTATGTCAAATGCATTATGTATGACTCAAAAATGGACAGATAGCAGAGCAAAAGGTGAAAAGGTTTGCGAATCCTCTCTCTTTGCAGTGTCCTTTCTCTAGGTCTATCATTAAAATGTATGCCATCAGAACAGACTGCTGGAAAAAAGGCAAAATCCATGAAAGAATGATGGCAGACAGAGAGACGGAGAGGGGTGGTCCCGGGAGGGGGCCGGTTTTAAAGTGGATCTACCTCACACTCCAGTCCGACTTTCTATCCTGTCTATTTCTACATCTGTGCCTTCTTTAACACCATTTTGTGTATAAATGTAATGCAGGTGTCAAACTAGCCAAGGTCTACTGTTTACAGGACTATCAAGAGATCAAACAGATTGAGATGAAAAGAAGCAAAACAATTTTCAAAACCAAGCAAGGTTCAGAGAATAAAACTTTGAAACCAGAGATCAAAGCAAAAGTTAATAAAGATTAAAGTTAAAAGGCTGAAACAGGTAAAATAAACAAGCAATAAAAGGTTAAAAGGGGAACAAAGGGGGAATAGTCTCAAAATAATGTATAGCCTAAACAAAAAAGTTAATTTTAAAAAAATAACTAAAACAAAACAAAAAAAAAAAACCTCACAAAATAAACAAAAAATTAAATATATCTGGGGTTCAGAATTAAGGTTAAACTGCTCAGATAATGTAGAAACCAATAATGTAATAACTCTGGCAATTTTAAATGTATTAAAGCCAAAAATGTAATAACGTGCCAATAATGAGATAAGCAATTATGTTATTGGCTGATTATTACATTTTTTGCATTACAAAAAATACTTTGAAAATGTAATAACTGCAGCCTCAATAGGACAGCTTTTCTTGGAAGTCTAGGATATTAAATAATAGTCTGGCTCGTCGGCAACCCATTACACTTTTCTCCCCAATATGAAAAAGACAGCCATCATGCATATTAAAAATCAATAATGCCATATTTTATGCCACTTATTTGTGTGCAAAGGAAACACAGTCAGCTGTCAGGGTGCAAGCTGCCAACATGTACATGCAGTTCTATTACATATGGACTACATCTAGAGATGTAACAGTGAAATTGTGCGCCTCAGCAGCCACCAACCTCACTGCACACTACGGACTACCAAAGGCACTTAACATCAATGAATTACAGATGTAACTCCACACATAAAATTATGAATTTATAAATAATATTGTGAATAAACGATTTGGATCTTACAACCAGAAATAAGGAGAGATCGCTGCAGGGTGCATATTTTGATTAATGGCCAACTTGAAGAATGAACTGCACTAAACCTGGGGGGGGGGGGGGGGGGGGGGGGTAAATATTACAAATATACAGTCATATTTTTTATTATATTATATGCTGCAGTTTAATCTTTTAACTTTTTTAATTGTTTACCTACCCTTCTGTCAAACAACTAGATTATAATTTAGATCATAAAATGTATAGTTTCTTCCAAACAATGTCTAGTCAACAGAACTTCGCTACAAATAGACATGAAGAGATTTCCAACTATGATAGATTTAGTTTTAGACAAGGACAACTATATTCCAGGTTTTCCAGAACACATGGGGACACTGCCGTAGCTACTGAACGACTGCACAAAACAAAACAAAAAAGTTTGATGAAAAACAGATGTTTGCCTCTTTGCTCTGGGACAAGATTGATGACTTTTTCATCTGCTCTTAACCACTTGTTCACCCCCATGACTTTCCCACACTCATTTCCTAATTCTTCCACATTTCTTGTTCGTACTAGAGGGCTAATGGTTCCATTTGGAAGCAACACTCTGGTCCATCTCTCCCAAGTTCTGGTCCATTGCTGCTGTGTGCTGCTGGCTTCATTCAGACACATAAATCAAATGTCAGTGAACGGCTCTGAGGACCACACTTCTTTTATACTGCTTTGTAGGTATGACCAACTTTTATCAACCTTACCCTCACCTCTAAAAGCACAGAATCTGTACAAATATGTACAATGCATTATTGTATTATTACAACACAAAATATTAGGGCAGTTTTCTTACATTTTCTAGTAAATAAATTACTTGTTCTGCCATTAGCCCCTTTTGGATGTATCTTAATATGTAACAGTCAGACAAGAGCATAGAGCAGTGCACAAGCAAGTTCACTACTTTGTGAAATCTGTGAAACACAAAAAAGCTTATGATGAGATCGCAAACACAAATTATGCATACCATTTGTGCAAAACGCCATATTAAAATGGCTAATATCATAGCTTCATGCACCACTGGGGAGATTGTACATAGTATAGTTGTGGTGCTGTGGAATCCAAACAGAGAAGAGAGCATTTTTACCATGTTGCTAAAAGTGTGGATGTAGAGAAGGAAAAAAAAAAATGGAGCAATAAATTCCGATAGTATGAACAGTCTTTATGGGTGCCATGTTGCTTGCCAAGAGGGCATTCGAATGCACTTGATCATGTGATGTCTAGAAATCTGTACTATTGATGAAAATTTTATTAGCTTAGTGTCTACATGAGTGGCTACATAAATCAAATGACCACCTATGTTATGGATTTCAGTTGGCAAAACTCTCTTTTTCAACGGCTCTGGGTCAGGAATATAAAGCATTCCAAAGTGAATGCATACTGTAAACACTATAAGCAGCTCCCCCTTGTTTTATTTTACCAACTAACTTGCGAAAAAAAGGAGCCATTTTTACTCTCACTTGTAATTTTCAAATCTGCAAAACCAAAAGTTTGCATTTCACGGTTATGCTAAATAGCACTAATGACTATATTTTTCTGTGAATGATGTGCAAACTTAAATATAGACACAAAAACCTGCTTCAAAACAGGCTATTGATTAAAAACTGGCTGTGAAATTGGTGTGATTCATAACTACAAAAAGATAACGCACTCCTTTTTAAAATATTCATTATACCCATTGTGTGGCTTATAAAAGAGGACAGTGGCTCAAATTTCTGCTATGTAAATTGGGCACAAGACTGACTGACAGGATGCTAGTGGGAGAATTTCTATCCAATATCAGGTTGGCCAAGAAGAGGATATAAATTTATCCCTGCCCTCCACATTTCAGCTGTCAATGTTAAGTGTAGGAAGCTATGGTCCAAGAATAAAGAAGGTGCTGTTTTGGGAGTAGCCGGATGTCGGTCTACAGAAGGTTCCGCACAGTTTACAATCAATGTAAGTGGAGGGGTAAAAAGGACAAAAACAGGCAAGGAAAAGTGATTGGGAGAAGGTTGTACATCAGCTCACAGGGCTGTACTGAGAGGTTTTACATCCATCCATCCATCTATTCAAGGACCCATCCATCTTCCTTAGCCATTCGTCCAGACGGAGTGGTACACTGCTGTGAGATTGAAACGCACGGCTCAACATTACTTTTGGTTTTTATCACAGGCTCAGAGGGAGGAGGTGATGAGAAAAACGTTGGCATTTTGCTCAGGAAAACCAGTAAAATAGACTTGAAAATATCTGTCTTTTGTACACTTTTGGGTCAGCAGTCAAATGTAGTTCATCGAAACGCTTACTGCATGTGCAATGAGGAAAAAAATGTTGCTTCTCGGCATGTAAACAAGACCAGGTTTTATTAAGCTATCAGATAATTAGTACAAACCACAGGCACCTCACATGCATTAGCTTATTAGCTTATGTCTGCTTATCGACAAGCACAAGACACATGCCTTTTGGTGCTTCCTGGCAAGATGTACTACTGAAGGGGACGTATAGAATTTTCTGTGGAACTTCAGATATTTTTATTGTGTTTTGAGAACACGGGGGCTATGTACAAAACCCTTCCCTAGTCCACATAAAGCGGACTAGGGATCTATTATAGAGATTGAGACATTTTATAGTGGTGTCTGGATGGCTACTGTTTCACATTAAATAAAATTCATCAAAGCCTAATGTAAAGCTATGTTTAATTTGAGTGACCTACTTTTCAAATTCTAGATTCCCAATGGACAGTTATGGAAGAAAAAAAAAGGAATGTAAACCAATGAACAAGGAGCAGACTATAGTTGTATCTGTAGATTGTACAAGTCAATTGACGAAAAAACTAAATCTACTAGATCTTTGAGGAAGGAGGGTCTACGGTATTGGGAGTAGGGCTGTGTATTGACAAGAATTAGTGTTCTACCGCTTGAGACCGGTCTTGGTCTATGGTCTTGGTCTCATTCTCGCCTGTAGTTTTACTTGGTCTCAAATCCAATTTTACTCAGCCTTGTCTCAGTCTCAGATGTGATCTCTGAGATTCTGATTTAATTTATTATTATTCTGTGATTTTACCAAACCACAACAAAAGGTTTAAAAAGGAGTCATGGATGAGGGAGTCTTCACAGACGTATTTGACCAAACATTATCAGGGAATGCTATTCTTCCTAATTTTTCAAGTAATGTTTGTTTCTGGAGTCTACTGAGTTAGATCATTAAAATAATCATTAATTATTCAATGTTAGTTCACAATGTTTGGTCTGGGTTTGCCTTGGTCTTGACTCTGTCTTGGTCCTTGAAAGTCTCGGCCTTGACTTGGCCTCGGTTAGTAAGGTCTTGACTATAACACTAGCAAGAATATGGGGGTTACAGACTAGGCATCAAACAGGAAAGACGCCATACTGAACAAATTGAACCATCCCCGGCATTTGCCCTTTCAGCAACAAAGAGCTGCCAGTGGATGTCCGAGAACAGTGAGCTGCAAGACAAAATGCCACTTATTAGAATGAAGTTGAAATCAATTAATCTCAAAGAGGTCTAACAAATTCCCCTTTGGAATTAATAAAGATAAATTAAACTGAATGTGTACTGTGGAGATAAATTAGCCCTGCATTTTTAGATGTACACACTTTTGACATAGTTTAGCATATGTACAGATTAAGAATAATTCATCTTGGTGAGCAATGAGGCAGTCATTTTTTATCAGTTGTATTCTATGTAAAAGGCTCAATTAATATTGATAAACTGAGTAAAGGGGCCAATTATTTTTCATAACTCTGCACCCCATCTACATGCATTTCCATAGATTCAGTCAATGAACATATATTCTCTAATGTGTAACACAGGTCTGCCACTCATGAATAAGCAAGATGGATGGATGTTGGGGTCCCAGGCAACTGCACCACATTTCTTTTTATTACAAAGTGTTAAGATATTCATCACGCTGACACTGTGGTTAAACTCCAGATTAGCTATTGAATATCAACAAAGTGCGAGGCTGGCAAAGCATCGGAGATCGGGTTGATCCATCTAAGGGCTTAACAACTCACTGGAGGAGCCACGTATGAAAATGATTGCCTTGGCTCCTGCTTGGTTGCACAATATTGATGGAGATACAAATGTGTCCGCTGCGACGCTGAGTTACGGCGCTAATAACGTCTTTATATAGCCCTGTCCACCCACATGTGTTCGAACTGACCACGTACTGGCAGGAGCTGATTCCTTTAATTGGCACGAAGTCGGCGGGAAGAAGAATTAGCGGCTCAAGCCTCCTGCCAGAGCGCTTGATTAAAAAGAAATCTGCGAGGGATTGTCTCTTGGCGGTTTTGTAATTAGAGGGATTTTGTAAAGGGAAGACACATTGGGCTAAAATTAATGCAGTGGTTTTATTAGGCATGTTGCAAAGAGACGCAGTGGCATGAAGTGTGAGAGCTATAAATGAGTTTATCTGATGTTAGCATTTACTCACGACAATTCTGCTTATATTACTACAAAGTACATTATAGTCAGTGAACAGATAAAAAGTGAAATAATGAGAAAAGTGAATTTTCTTGATGTGAAGACAGCCAAAGCAACCTTCAATGCACATGCTAAACTGCTGGTGCAAGTGCATTATCAAACACATTTTGGACTGGACTAGCTCAGCATTGAATACTGCCATTGTGTCCTTTGGCACTTAATCCACCTGCCTATGTATGAATGTGTTAGTGTGATTGTGTGTTTGGTGGTTAGGGTTAGGGAGAGGCCGTAGTTGCAGAATGGAAGCCATGTCTCTGTATGATAGTGCAATGTGAAGAAACTTTGACTGACCACAAAAGAGCTATACAAGACGGACGCATTAATACTGGTATTTTACAAGATGGCCGCCATTCAAAAACAGAATGCTTTACACTGGCTTTAGGCCCTGTTGTAGTATATCAAGTAAAAATTCAACAGACTTTGACTTATTTAAAGGGATTTTTACAACAGAGCCCAATTCTTTTCAGTGTAGGCCAGAGCAAGCCAATTCCAACTGGGCTTACAGCTAATCCTGGCTAGTCCCTTCTGCACCATCAGTGGTTCAGACACACGTTACTGGACAGCTGGTTCATCTGTCATAAGTCAGAAAAGTGTTGCCATGGTACTTACTTGAATCCAGGTGAGACTGTGGCGCAGGTTCCAGACTTGAGCCAAACGCAGTAAGGATCCCGAGAAGCCAGACAGCTCCTACACAAAACACATAACATAAAATATTACTTTGTGTGTTCATCTGTCATGGCCCACAATAACTTACTGAGGAGACAACTTTTCTCCACTTAAATGTCCAGTGCCTACTTTTTGGCACCAAAAGGGAAAATACAAGACTGCCCTCTGACACCTTTCACTTGACTTTTCTGCAGCATGTTGTCACCCAGGGCCATAGTAGGTGCCATGTTTTAGTCGATGAAAAACACAGTGGAAATAGGTGAGTCCACTGACATTTCTAGAAGCAAAGTCAGTTTAGTGTTTAGATGTCCAATACTTTCATTATTGCATGTTCAAAAATTAAACATGCTTCTCTACTAGCAATGCTCAGTTAGTCCTGTGTAAGCAGTTAACACAAGATTGGGAAACACCAAGTTATTTTGGAACAGTGTGTCTGAAATTATAACATATACTATTTTACATATATTGAATGTATGCAGGCTATCAAATGACTTGTCTCCACCACCTACTAATAAAAAGCCTTCAGATAGATAGGTACTGGTGATCCTTTTTACACTCAAAAGGATATTATGCAAAATTTTTATTTTTTTTTAAACAATTTTGAACACTCTAGAACAGCATTGCACATTTTACAACCTTAAAAACCATTACGTGACTAAAAGAAAACGTTCTTAATAAATATTTTACTGGTGTCGTACAGAACAGCTTGTTTTCAGCTTGTTCAAAATGCAGCATTAAGATTACTGACAGGTACTGACAGAAAATAACACATTACTCCTGTGCTAGCTTCACCTCACTGGCTTCCACTTGAATTCAGAATAAGGTTTAAAATCCTCCTGAGTTACAAGGCTGTAAATGGTACAGCCCCATCCTACATTAATGATGTTATAGTGCCATACCAACCAAGCAGAGTACTGCGCTCACAAAATGCAGGGCTATTAGTGGTTCCCAACGTTTCTAAAAGTACAGTTGGAGGTAGAGCCTTTAGTTACCAAGCTCCTGTTTTATGGAATCAGCTTCCAGCTCATGTTAGAGAGGCAGACACAGTCTCCACATTTAAGGTTAGGCTTAAAACGTACCTCTTTGAGAAAGCTTATGGTCAGGCCAGCTAGGAACAGGGTTAATTCCACAGTTGAAGCTAGGCTGCTCTAGGAGCTAGAAGCTGGGGGAAGTATGGTGCACTGAGCTTCTGTCCTCTGGTTTCATCTGCTGCTCCTCTTCTATCACTGTCATTAATATTATCAAATATTCTATATCTCCAATCAGTTTCTTGCTATTCACAATTTGTCCCTCTGTTTCAGATGCCTGGCTGCTGGCAGATGTCCCAGTGACGACTGGATCTCAGCTGACCCCATCTGTGCTCCTGTCCCGACCTGTGGGCCCTCAACCTCACCTCTATGGACTTCCCGGATCTACCTCACCCCCACTCACCTGTCTGGATGAGGCCCTGCTGCATCCTGGACTTCCTGAACCTACCTCACCCCCACTCACCTGTCTGGATGAGGCCCATCTGCTGAATCCTATAAACTTCCCATACCTACCTTACCCCCACTCACCTGTCGGGATGAAGCCCACCTGCTGCATCCTTACAGAGCTTATCTATGATCCTATAGATGAGCTAATAGACTAACAGTCCTAGACACATATTGCCTGTCCGTCCTAGGAGAGGATCTCTCCTTCAATATGGGCTCCATAAGGTTTCTTCTTTTTTTCGAGCTGTTTTTTTTAGGAGTTTTTCCTTACCGAGAAGGAGGGTCTAAGGACAGGAGTGTCCTGGGTCTGTTTAGTTTAGTGTAGTTATTGTTTGTGTTGATTGTGTGTTAAGTCTGATTGTGTGTTTATTAGGGGTGTCACTGTATGAAAATTTAACCTCACAGTTATTGTGTGTGACCAAAATTATCATGGTTTTCGGTATTATCGCGGTATTTTTGTGTGTAGAGCAGGGGTCGAGCACCAGGTAGCCCTTCTGGAGCTTGTGAGGTGCCCACGAGGGATATTTATAAATAGTGACTACTGCAGTGTTTGTCACAATTTCATTTTTTTAAAACTTGTTTTCATGCTTAATTACAAGATTATTTTTTATAAACATTATCACTAATGCAATATCTCTAGAAATATTTCAAGAGATCTGCATATTTATTGTCGGCTTGCACTCCAACAGGTAACTGCATATTATTTACATGCAAATTATGGACTTAATTGGTGAAAAATACTCTGTATTTTTATTATTATTGTTATAAATGTTTTATATACTATTGAACAGTGCTGTAATGTCTGTAAAATATTGGTATTAGCAGCAGCTGCTGGCCAGCAAGACGAGATGGAGGAGGAGGAGAAGCTCATGGCGACACGCAGGTAGTTTGAAGAGTAGAGTAGTGAGAAGTGCTTTCACATTTTTCATGAGTCACCAAAGTCGCTAGCAACACCAGAAAAAGTCGCTAGAATTGTTGCTTGTCGCTTTTTTGAAAATAAGTCACTAGGGAGGTCTGAAAAGTCACTAAATATAGCGACAAAGTTGCTAAGTTGGCAACACTGCACAAATGTTCAAACATTAAGTTTGTAGGCTACAAAGTGCGCCTGCACGGCAACTTCAGCAGACTCGGACGAGATGATGGGAGGTCTAGCGGTGCCTACACCGCGGGCACGATAATATTGTTTTTTGAAATTTAAATGGTAATTATTATTGTCAACATTTTTAGCGCGGTTTACTGCTACTCCGTTTACCGTGACATCCCTAGTGTTTATGTTTGAATAACTGTTGGTGAAGCCCTTTGAGAAGACTTTTGTTGAGATACTGAGCTATACAAATAAAACTGAATTGAATAGAATAGAACAGGGTGTTCTTTTGAACAGAAAGAGTTAAAAAAAAAAAGCTGCTTGCTTCTTTAAACTTTCTGTATGATGCCATTTTACTACAAACTGAAAAATAACTGAGGAGTCATTGGAAACAGAGCTGTACACTGTTTTTTGGATAAAGGATTTAGAGCAGACTGGATGTAGAGGGACTGATGATTAGTCAGTGCTTTCTGGAGTAGGAGGGTGTATGTATGTAGGGGGCAGGGATATGTAGGAAAGAGCCATTTGGTGTTCACAGAAAGGTATTGCCAGAGAATATAGGATCACTCAAACGTGTAAATGAAACAAAACACAACTCCATGTGTGTTTTTGATGGGGAAACAACATTATAAAAAAAATAGAGAGCTCAAAATAGCAGATTTTGAATATATCTCCTTTAATAACAAAATGCAACAGTAGAGAAAAAAAAAACAACAACTTCGCCATAAGTCGTCACAAGCCAGAGTAGCTTTTGTGCCAGTGGGTTGTGTCAGGAAGGGCATCTGGCATAAAATGTATGCTAAATTAAACAATTTTAGAATAATAATTTTAGAAGGTAGATTCATGATTCAAGCACTAACATGTTGGTGTGGCCTGGAACCTTTTATTTCCTATTTGCAGCAGGAGCAGCATTAGCCACCATCAACAGCTATTAGTCTCATTTCCGATGTTCCAACAGCCAGAGGGACCTAGTACATTCTACACCTTTTCTCTCACAATGTTCACTTTGTTTATTGGAACAGTCTGCCCCTCGGCCATGAGAAGTAATTGCATAACAGTAGTGTCAATGGGGATACTACCAGTCATTACCGTATACAAAAAGAGTCTCAAAACACGCCATTTCACAGAATAGCATCCAATCTGTGCTCTTTTAAAACCGCTAAAATGCAAATGTGTTCTCTGAAAACAGCCGGGTACAGTGTGGTGTCAAAGCCAGCGAGGAAACAAGCTGTAATGAGTCTTAATGAGGACTCCTGTGACCTGTTTTAAATATCGGTGTCTATTTACGGCTCTCCCAACCGAGCGTGCAGGTGTTATGCACAATTCAGGCCCGGTCTATAAACATGGCAGTCAAATCCCACTGAGAGGATTCAGCGTGTCACTCCAGAGAGCTGAGGAGGGAGGAGAGAGTGTTCCCCTGTGCACTCTGCAGCTGGGAGTTAACCACGAGCGGATCTGTGAATGTGAGGGTTTTAAATGAAGGGAAATGGATAATAAACAGAAGAAATGATGAGGTAGAAGAGTAAAATTTGTACTTTCATAGTAAAAAATATAACATGCCCTAGACGATTTATTGAAAAAATAACTTTGGTGCTTAGACCCCAGCAGCTAGGGACGTCAGTGATGCAATGAAGAGAGAGTTTGATAGATAAGCTAGGAGAATTTTATCCCCCAAGGCCTAGACAATGGTGGAGGTTAAGAGGGAGAAGTAGAGGCTGAGAAAGATGATGGTTCTGCTGCTGCGGTGGAGTTGGGGGTGGGGGTGGAGGAAGGTTGCAGCGCATAGCTGAACAGCAGTATGACTGAGGGTAGAGGGCATATATACAGTCATATACAAAAGTTTGCGGACCACTCTGAGGTTGCATAATAATTTACTCTGTCTTCACAAAAGGTCACAGAGGTATGTCATTCATTTTCTACATTTTCTTCATGACATCTGAATTCTAGGGTGTTTTCCTAACAACAATTTTAGTGTAGCAGTATTTTGGTGGATGAAATTAAATGAAATGTGAAAAAATGGCTGTGCAAAAGTTTGGGTTTGCTGATTTGAATGCATGTAACTTCTCAAAATGGATTTCTTGCAACACAAAACTTGTTAGATTAGTTAGTTAAACCTTGAAACTCATAGAGTGGTGCATTCAATAATGATAAAAGCTAATTAAGGTGGTAATCAGGAAATGGAAAGACACAGACAAAGTCAATAGTGCAGGTGCCAGATGTGGCAGGCCAAGAAAAACACCAGAGACATAGGCAAGGAATAGCGAGAATGGTTAAAGACAACCCACAGATCACCTCCAAAGACCTACAAGATCATCCTGCTGCAGATGATGTTTCTGTACATGGGTCAAAAATTCAGTACACTTTGCACAAAGGACAGCTGTATGGGAGGGTGATGTCAGTCCACACCACATTATTCCAAAATTAATCTGGCTTGTCTAAATGAGCTTTTGCCTACCTCAAGCTTGTAGGTCTTTGGAGGTGATCTTTGGGTTGTCTTTAAAGTGTAACTAAACCCCAGGGTTAGAGCCTTACTCCGCCCACAGCCAAAACTTGAAAAATGCTAAAAAATGGGCTGTTCCCAGCAGAGACAGAGGGGCAGGGCCGAGGGAAGGGGGGCTGAGCAGGGGGCGTAGTCTGGACCTGTGATTGACAGTGACAGGCAGCTTGAGTTGACAGATATTCAAAGATGGAGAATGACCAGAGCGACGCTAGCAGTTTCGCTACAGAGCGTTCCTATGAGGTGGAGGATTTTTCTCCTCCACCTTCACCAGAAATCGAGGAAGGCAATGTGGAGCCTAGCGGACTGGAGCCATACCGGTTCGAGCCGCTGGAACAAGACGCTGCCTTAGCAATATCCGACGCCGGGGCTGCTGAGGCAGCCGAAGCTTTGCAGGACCGAATGGGGACAGTTTCTAAGTGGTAAAGTGACGTTACCGTCATAGCTAATGTAGGCTAACGTAATAAGCAAAGGCTAAAAAAAATATTCCGAAACTCTCGTAGTAAAGCGTATTGAAAGGAGAATAACATTATTCTCACTCAACAGGTGCACCTGTGGCCACTTCAGCTCACTGTCCCCTGTGGAAAATATTTGTTGTAGCAAGACACCTAAGCTATAAGCTAATTATAAAATAAAACACCAAAGTCTCAAACCACAAATATATTATTCATTTGATGACACAGTAATGTGCAAAAAACAGATTAAGACAAAGTCACACATTCGTTTTATCATAATTTTTTAAGTGCTCATATGCTGATAAACGCAAACCTGACAACCGCTATCGATAATGCTCACAATGCTCGCAATTCCAACTCCTAACTCGCTAACCCTAACAAGTTTTGTGTTGCAAGTAATCCATTTTTAAAAGTTACATGCATACATCAGCAAATGGTGCCCAAACTTTTGCTCAGGCATTTTTTTCACATTACATTTAATTTCATACACCGAAATACTGCTACTCTAAAAACTGTTGTTCAGAAAACACTCTAGAACTCAGATGTCACTAGATAATGAATGACATACCCCTGTGACCTTTTTTCATAAAGACAGAGTAAATTATTATGCAACCTCAGAGGGGGGCCCAAACTTTTGCATATGACTGTATGTGTGAGAATGGCTTAAGGGGTGATTGGATGAGAGGCAGGTGGCAGGCTGTGATTGGCTGACAGTAACGGATGTGATAGGGTGTAGACAGGGAAAAGAAATCAGTATTCCTGTTTGAATGTATGCTAAATATTCATATTCAAATTTAATTTTAAAACCTGTTCAAATATATTTTTTATTATAGTATTTTTTCCTAAACTAGGCTAACCGTAGATTCTAGACAGTTGTGTCTCTCTGTAATGACTTGATAATAGTGACGGGCGTATCAATACCATTGTACCAATATACTGATACTCACACGATACTCATCACTTTTTTCACAATCAGTTTTAGGATAATTTGCTCCAGTGTTTTGTGCCAGCCTTGACCAGGGACAAACTGTGGACACCAATTAGATTACCTCTTCAACTGTTCTGTTAATGTTAGTTTTAGAGATATGGGATAGGGATGAAGGCAGGAAGTTGGGATAGTTAGAAAATGTATATTTTTTACGTAATTAGATGGAGCTGGCAGTGCAGATCAACAAAAACATAAGTGTAACACACATCTAACATTGATAACACTAATATAGTGGATTGTTTACATCTGATGAATAGACTGTAAAGAGACCAAGATAGCACTGTTTTACTACAGTATACAGTGTTTATCATAGAAGTGACATTTGCCAGTGTCTTGCCAACCACAGATATCAAAGACCGCTCCACTTGTGATGCAGCAGATTGGTTAATGGTTATTTTAATGGTGGTTAAACCTGCCTTAACTGGTCCTCTCACCTCTGTCTGATTACACACTAATAAATATTAATATGACTAAAAGTGTTGGTGTACTTTGCTTCATCAAATCACCCACCCTTTCTCTGAAGACTATAATGGAAAGTCAAAAATGACAACACAGCTCTGTATGGGACCCAAAGTTGGCCCAATTATGCTCCGCTCTGGGACCAGCATTAGTCATAGTGTTGGTTCATGAAATCCAGCCTTTATATAAGATTAGGATGAAGGACACTGACACTTCAAAGAGTGTGTGTAAGAATAGGAACAGGCCTGGAGTCAGCATAAAGTGGACTCTTTAATGTTGACTGTTCTGTTGAGTTGTTCCAAAGTCTTCAAGAAGACCTCAGCTTGTCCTAAAATTCCCCTGTGCACTATATAACAGAGCACACTGTGCCTTCAATTATTCATCAGTAATAAGATACATAGATAGCTAGCTATGAAAAGGGCTGATAGAGTTTATGGAGGGACAAAAACTCTCTGTCCTGATTGTTAAACTGTATGATTACAGAAGACTATGAGTTGTTTTTTAATTAAACTTATATTAATTGCCCATTTCAACTTTGGGCAACATCAGGCAGCAAACATGCACCTATAAAGAGCTACATCATTTTAAATGTATATAATAGCTTAATGCTAGGGCTGTCGCGGTGAGAGAATTTTCCCTGCGGTAATTATATGCGACTCAACCCTGCGGTATAAGCGGTATAGCATAAGCTAATAATAACACTTGAAAAAATTATATGTCCAAACAAATTCTGACTATATAAAAAAAAAAGAAATATAGTTAAGCCTCTGCTCTAACAAAAACCCAAATCAGGCACGAGTGACAATGTCCTTGCAGCGCATGTAACGTGGTAGCTTTAGAAAAACCCACATGTTCAGTTATTTATGTGGTTTGAGAGATGAGCTAAAGAGGCTAGCAGTGCTCCCTGCAGCACTGACTCTATAAAGTGACTGTGTCACACATGTACCTGCAGGTGAGTTGAGAGGGCAGAGAAAAACCTCACATAGTTATCGCGTCAGCGGGTGAGTGGATCATCATTCGAGTCTACAGCTGCTCCTCAAAGTAACGCGTAAGCCCCATGTCTGTTTGGGAAGTGGTTAGCTTCAATGAGGCAGCACAGCTTGTGAAGAAGCCTTTCTCACCATTAACCCTCCCTTCTCCACTCCCAGCGTCTCTGAGTGCATATACATGCGTAAACAGTAAGTGCTTCATGGTTTATAGTAAAATTAATCTGTGCATCCCATTAGTGTGTCACTAAAATAATAAACTGCAGTTACCGCCGTCACTTGTGCCCCCTTGCAGTTGTATTAATAACAGCACGCGGTATGACAATAATGCGGTCACCGCGACAGCCCTACTTAATGCTATACTTTGGTTTTAGCAAGATCTGCAATGATTGTTCCAAATTTCAGACAGATTTTAGTAATAGACAATGCGAGTCTTTCATCTAGTCACATGATGCACCAACCACTGATTTGCCAAATATAGCACAACGTGATGGGGCCAGGAAGAAGTCTTGAAACATTTTTTGGGTACCTTCACTTGCCTCTTATGCTCTAAATCAATGATTCTACAACATTTTCACTCAGCGTACCACCACAGAATTTTTTTGGACTTTCCAGGTACCATCTTTAACTAAAGTGCCAGTAAATCTGGACTACCGATGGTATAAGCCCGGGATTAAAATAGGGATTTAATTTAAGCACTAAACTGGTCCTTTACCAAAGAAAAGAATAACTAAAGGGACAAGGGCTAATTTTAAACTTTAATTTAAAAGGCCTGCACACAGGACTAAACTGGGCCCAAACTGGGTCTAAACCAGAATTAAGTGTGCCTAACTAGCGCAGAACTAAAGCAAATCCAGGATTTAAGCCAGGATTAAATCAAGACTAACCTTATACAAAACCAGTCTGTAATTTTCAATTCAATGATTTTCATCTTCCAAAATTCCAGATTCACCTGACTACCTCCTGAGGTAGCCTGCATACTCCCAGTGGTACCACAGTTCAAGAGAAAGTTCAAGAACCACTGCTCTAAATGATACCGTATTCAGAAATAATGGCAAAAAATTCAGTTTAGCATCAATATCCATAATAAGATCAAAGATTACAAGAAGGGATGCATTTCTTTAAAAAAGAGATCACTTAAAGGCAAACATAAGCCCCACAGGACAATGCTACCTCCTTCGTCAAACAGAGATCAGTAGCTGTTGAACTTTCTACAATGTTGTACTTTTACATAATATGATGTGTGTCCCCTGCCAGTCTTTATGGCCCCTCCAGGCTCCTGTACTGTCAGGCTGTTGTTCTGTCAAACTGAACACATAGGTATGTACCTCTTCTGCATGCTCTGTAATTCCATTAGCTGCTCAGGGAAATGGGATTTATTCTGATTCTACAGCCGAGGCTGTCAGTAAACCAGCACCCGGGGAGTAGTCACGTCTGTCCTGCTCAAGGTGGCTCTCAGTCAGTCTACAACTGCTAATAAACACATATCTACTCAAAGTTAAAACTGGCTAGGGCTGTTTAAAGAACATCACAATTCGCTGACAACATTAAGGTTCACTTGTGTTTATACCATTGAATTACACAAGGTTTTCACTCTTAAAAAAAGAAAAAAAGAAATTAAATAAAAACATTAACCATGTCTTAGAACCAACAATGGCAGTATACAGTCTAAAAAAAAATCTGCATATAGCAATGTGACCCTAAGCACTCACTGGAATGTTAGGACTGACCCAACATTGATTTCAGCATCCCACAAAGTACAAAAAACCTCTCCATTGCCATCTTGTCGCTGCAAATTTAGTTTTCCAGATTGTATTTCTGTTGTATGGTTGAGGCCTGTCATCTGAAGGACTGCCTTAATACAATATTCTGTACAACTGCATCAAGAGCATATGCCAGTACCCCCAGGGCTGACAGTCTCTGGTCACTTAGGCCCAATCCCATTTCTCATTTTTACCCCTTCCCCTACCCATCGCCCGTCGCCTTCCCCTTAGACCTTAAAACAGAGGGGTAAGAGGTAGGGCTGACAATACACCCCTAAAAAATAGGACACCCCAACATCGCTATATTAGGCTATACATCATTAAACAAACCATTTGCTCAGTTTATACTTTAAATACTTTTTTTTTTTTTTTTTTTTTTTAAACAAGCCTACATTAGCCTGAAGGGTGCGCATGTGAACAACAGGAGAACTGTAGGTGAATGAGCTTCAGCTCAAACCCAAATGTAACGCCAGAGAAAGCAACAAACTGCTGAAAACTAAAACTGTTATGGGATTAATCTTCACCTTACACCGCGTGGGGCAGGAGGAGTTCACTGTGCTCAGGTAAAGATCACCTGTCTCTGTAAAATACAGCCACATGTGCGTCACATGACTCATGCGCTGGTGCTTCTTTCTGCATCAAATTAATGGCATTAGAACAAGGTTATGGAACTTATATATAGCTTTTTGTGTTTGTTTTTTGACTGAAACATCAATTATATTATTTAAAAATACCGCAGGTCCTGCTGATAATGCGCTAAATCCTCGTCTAAAGCCTGTATTTCATAGCAATGTTTTCCACAAACTTTAACATTGATTATCTCAGTGATTACTGGGGATAACGACATAAAATAAACACTAGCATTAACTTTAAGGTCCTCTTTGTCAGCGCAAATTGGTGAGACTATTTAGTTACAACATAAATACAAAAGAAATAGCAACAAAATAACAGATACATGGCATAAGGCACTGCCATTAGACAAGCTAATTTTATGTAGCCTACATTATTTTAAACAAGCATGGTCATAAATGCAGTATATACGTCTTTGTTGCTGCCATGTTACCCATAAACACGACGTATCATGGTAAACGCCTCCTACCCCTTGGTTTTAAGTGTGCATCTGGAAAAGCTCCGTTTGGAGGGGTGTACAGCCCTTCGCCTTAGCCCTCGCCCTTACTGCAAAAGAGAACTGGGATAGCCCTTCGTCTCTCGTGAATGCGCAAAATGAAGGGCTAGGGCTAAAGCAAAGGGCTAAGGGGTAGAAATGGGATCCAGCCTTAGTCATAGAGCTGTGTATCGTTACACGATACCTTTGTGGCACAAAAAAAAAGTTACAATACTAATGGTGTCAAAAAAATTATTTTTATTCAATACCAAATTTCAATATCTAGTGGGACCTTTAATGTTCCTTTGCATGCATGTATCAAATAAATAACAGAATAAAGCATACAAACTACTGGTTTTAACTTACAGCTAATATTATTGTGTTTTATGTAGAAGATAAATTAGCACACCATAGGTATCAGAAAAAAGTATTGCTTGGGTACCCAGCCCTACTTAGTTGACTAATTAGTCAGTGAGGTCTTGGTTGACAAAAATTTGATTGGTGGATTAGTTGCATCCAGTATTTGCATCAACAAAGATGGTCTAATGTATGACTTGATAACTTATATTTCTAAATTTTTTCCAGACAGTTCCTGTTATTATGTACTCTACTCAACTGGGGCCATAGTGGCACAGGAGGTTAAGTTGGCGGTACAATTCCTGCTCTGATGAAGTGTATACTGTTGTTGTCTGTGTGTTCGACAAGACGCCCACATTGCCTACTCCAGTCACAGTATGTCAGTATGTAGCTGGTGCAATTGATTTGCTGTGGTGACTCTGTAAGGAGTCTACTCTACTGTAATGTTAAAAAGGATCAGCAATATAAGAAATGTGTAACTTTCTGATAGGCTGCCAACTTTTTTGGGTCATTGTATACATGTAAGAGCAGTGTATTATGATATTTCTCTCCATTCTCATACTGAACTTAACAGCAAGGTCCAAGTTATTTAAATTGTCTTCCAGGTCCAAGGAAGGTGAACTCTCCAAAACATTTTAAATACAAGATGCTTCCAAAAACTAGTCCATTTGTGTCCTCTGTGTAAATGGCCCTCTGATACTGTGAGACCTTTAAAATAATTCCATTTGTCCTACATAAGTAGCGAGTTCAAGAGATCCTCATAAGCTGGCGGTGTTCAATAAGGCGCATATCCTTTCTGCTGCTTTTGGGGCCTCTCTGCCCTTTTATTGTGTTATTATTAAAACTCCCATTTCATACGGTTCTGAGCCGCGCTTCAAAAACACAGCATTTTCTGAAACCTAATATTGGCAGCAGGGCCTGAAGTGAAAAAACCTGCCAACTCAGCCTTCAGAGAGAGAAGGGGGAGTGGACAAAGCCAAGGCAGTGAGACAGAAAAGCAGAGGGAAATCTCATCTGGAAGAGACAGAATGATTGTGCGGTGAAGGAGGACGCTGTGGCTGAAAAATGACCCTTTGGCCAGAACTGAGCAGGCAAACGGGGCCCTAATCCTGGAGCAAAGGGCTGTAGCTCGTCAGGGTTCATACGATTTTTATTTTATTTTTTTTCAAATATTGTTTTTCCTAGGACCTTTCTTCTAATGCTAAATGTCAATACAAAAACAACAATAACAAAGCAGCCTCAGGAGTGAGTTGAATTGAGTGAGCCATAGACCACACAGAAACCACAGACAATGCACTGTTAAATCAAAGCACATTGCTAATTTGCATAAACCCATGATGGAAGCCGTGTTTGCCAAATCCCTATTCCTTTGAGGCCAAATAAATCTTTAGAGTTGGGTTGGTGTGATGAGATCGATTCTCCTGCTGCTTCTTTTATTTGCCTTACTATGCATAAAACAAGATCTGTTATGCGTTTAACAGTAACAAACTCATTTAGTGATCAGAAAATGTATTCAGATTTAACATACACTGGTAGTCCTTACATGAAAGCACATAAGCTGTACAACGTATCAATATCGGCAATACTATCCCGTTACTTACTTGGTATTGGATTAGTAAAAAAAAAGCAGGATCGGCCACCGCCACGGTCATAATTCTGCCTTCACAAATGGTATAATGCAGTAGGGCAGTGAAAACTATTTGGGTATTATTATACTATTTGAGATTATTACACAAAGTTTTAGTTAAAATAATCAATATGCGCTAAATTCTTTGGCTCTCGTTCATTACAAGTTCAGCACCCTTTTTTTTTTTTTTTACTTTTTTTTGTGAAGGAACTTTGCTAATATGCGAAGCCTAATGCCTAATGTTGAAGCAAGATGTAGTAATTGACCCTTAAAATAATGTTTTGAATATTATTTTAGTGGCAGGTCAACTCTTAATGGGACAAACTGCCCCTCTCCAAACCCTTGATTGCTAGCTTTGCAAGAAAACGAACAACAAAAATTTACTTAAGTGGACCAAGCACGGGACAACCCTAACAGACCAAAGGATTTTAGCCAAAAGGCACATTTCAAGCCATTCACTGCTTAATGGCAATTAATTCCAGATTTGTCTTATTATAACACACGACCCTTTCCCTGAGCTGAAGTCAGACAGCCCCTCTTCATTTTCTCCTTTTCTGTGCCTCTTTCTGCTTGAGGAACAACACTGCAGCCACCGCTGCTGGCACTCGTCCAATCAGCTGGATCCAATTTATGAGCGAACTGCTAAGAGCTTCTCCAGGTCTCTGCAATGAGGGTTAGCGTGCTACAAGGCCCAAACTATTCCCTGGTGAAAGATAGAAGAAATCCTTCCTCTGGGTTAGGGGGCAAAGAAAAAGGGGGCCAAGACTCAGGGCCAACATTCCACGCGGCTCCAAAAATAGCACTTCGTACATTAGACGGGTGAAAACATGAGCTGACAAAACAACAGAAGGGCTGCAAGGCTCTGCTCGTAAACTGCAATCGGAGAGAAAAGCGGGATTTTAATGGGTAGGCTTTGGAATAGTATCACTTTTAAACAAGACAGCTGCTTTTGTCTTAGTCAAAGCCGTCCCCAACGCTCTAGATAACACACGGGTTAACCCCCTGTAATCGTATTTTTACTTTATGGAAGTGTCCAAACATTATTACTTAGAAATGACTCATATGGGATGGATTACTGAAGTATACTTTCTAGATAAGGCAAACTCATGTACAGTAACCTTACCTTTAGAGCTGGAAAGAGTTATTGGGTGGTAGGCATTTTAATGGCATCACAGAATTCTTTAGGAACCTTGGTATATGATGTGTTGAATTTTTAGGTGTCCTTAAAGCTGATATTACGGTAATTTTCGTCTGGTTTTACTTCTTAGATATTTTTTAATATATGGAATAATTTTGATGCATATCAGCGTAGCATTTCTTAAAATTTTATTCTTCTGAGAGATGGATTTTGAGATATAGATATTTGGTATTATTGTGCAATTTAAAGCAGTATTTTCCACCAAGCACTCTTGTAGCAGTGGATGCCTCTGCCACAATGGAAAAGCAATAGCTGCAGGAGTAAAAGTTGTGTTTCATTCTGTTTAAGTAAGAGCAGCATTCTCTCACCACAACAATCCTAACTTTTGAATACAATTATGAAGTTGTTTTTAGTGTTCTTCCAACTGGGAAAAAAAAGTACCAAAAATGGTCCTAAGGGCCCTATATGGCCCGGCAGACAGACAGAAAGTCCGTTTTGGCTGCTCCCTACCTTTTATGGGTCGCAAATCATTCACAATGGTACTTTAGCAGGTTTTTAGGTCGGATGCCCTTCCTGACCCAACCCACTCAATTTATCATGAAATGAGATTTTGGCACCCTGTGGAGGAATCAAACCCCTGACCTCCCGCACTTAAGTGGGTGGTGGGGGTCACCGCACTAATGGAGCAGGGAAGACAACCTTTCAGTTTCATCAGCTGAACCTATCCGAGTGAATGCATTTTTACAAACTACCCCACAGAGCAGTTCTCTAGCGCAGTGGTTCTTTGCACAATAAAATGTCCATGTGTTGTTAGCTCTAAGACTTTTTGTGCACAATTATACTGCCAGGAAGTTGCTTTTTTGCATAGTACAAACACAAACCAAACCACATCTGCTACTCTAGTTCTGTTACTGACAGAGACAGGCTTCAGCACTTTGACAATAGGCAGAGAGCACAATCAAAAGCCACACGCACTACCATGCATAACATTAAAAAAAGTGTCATTCACCATATTGATAGGCTAACGATTAACACATTGTGTTACCAAACTTGGCAATCTCTCAGCTGCTCACTGTCTCACAGCCCTTAGTAGCTAATTTACAGTTTATTTTAAAATCTGCCTGAACCTGTTCTTACCAAAATTTTAAATTTACGTTTTAAGGAATAAAACCAGCTAGCTAATGATAATTTGCTGCCATGAACTTTTAAATGTCTTTCTTCTATCCCTATCATCTTTACCCAGAAAAAAAAATCTGATTGGCTCATTTGTCACAGAAATGGCAACTATTGAACCTAGGTGAACAGGTGCAACGTTTTGCAATAAGTGCACAACTTCGGGGAAAGTGCATGATTTAAGCTGATATACCTTTTTAACTGACATTCAAAGGCGACCCAACATAAATCTCGCAAAAGCCACAGTTGGGTCACGACTCCAAGGATGAGAACCAATAATCTCGTGAAGCAGCTTGTGGGGTATTGAGATTTATCTGTTCAAAAACTCAAAGTGTGTTGCATCCAGGCCCTTTACAAAAGCCTTCTAGTGTAGGACCTCCAGAAAGTTTAGCACTTGACAAATGTTATGCATGACGCCTTTAATGTAGTGGTAGTGGTAGTAGTAGTAGTGGCAGTAGTAGCAGTAATAGTAGTAGTGTTAATATATGAGTCAAACAACAAATGTAGTGTTTAAACTATTATTATTATTATTAGAATTACTGTATATACTTTCATACCCCAACACTAGCTTCATTAATCAAACATATGCATTTTGTTCAAGCTTTTGGTAATAGAATCTACTTCATCTTTTGACCTTTAAAATAAGTATAACTGTGAAATGATCTCATAATCAGTATATAAATTGCCACTTATGGACAAATGTGACGCTATTTTAAGGAGTTCTTGACCTTTATTTTGAAAACCATACTTCAATTAAGACTTTCAATTGAAACAAGAACAGCACACACACTGGGTCATAAAAATATAGAGTCTATAGAAAACGTATGCACGCCTCACTGCTCACCTACTCCTCCAAGACGACTTCTGTTCTTGAACTCCTGCACTCAAGCGTGTTGAAATGTTGAGGAAATTATCTCAAATGTGCTCCTCTGCTGTGTTTCTTTACTTTGGCTCTGAACTCCTTGGAATCACTTAGACCAGAATCAGATCCACAGCAAATGCGCCACACTTCTGCTGCTCCGGTTTGACACTCTGCCACTTATTACCTGCCAACACCACAAATAACTGCGGAAGGACTGTTTTTTTTTTTGTTTTGTTTTTTTTTTGGGGGGGGGGGGGGGGGGGCAGCCAAGTGTACAAACCAGAAAGATAATAGCTGAAGATCTGCAATTTCTGCAGGCTTTTGTCCAGAGCTGATAAGAGCAGCATGAGTGGGCACATTTATGAAATTGGCAGCAGAGGAAATAGCATTTTCTTCTTAAAGGCATTTAGTACATGGAGGGATTAACAGTGTCTTTCCTCATTTCTACCTAATAGGGTTTCATTTCTGTGCAGCATGGTTTCCCCCTGATCTGGGTGTGTGGGTGGAGTAGAGACTGTAAACTGAAAAAAGTTGATATAAAATATTGAACATAAAATACTGAACATAAAATTTGAAGAGAACTGAAAATGCTTTTTAGGTGTAAATAAACAGGACATGTTTTAATTTATTTAATATTTAATTAATTTATAAAAGATTTGGAATCAAAAGTGGGTTTTGTGATTTTTTTTCTTTACGCCAACCTGTAAAAAAGTAAATAAAAATATATGTGCTGTTAAAAAACTTGGATCACAAATGATCAGGAATAAAACTGGGTCCAACAGTCAGAATGGTTGTGTTTGAATATGCAAAGCCTATGCCAGTGGTTCCCAAAGTGGTGTACAGGGCTCCCAGTAGGGCCAACAAGGTACCGCAGGGGGAGACGCACAGTGGTTAAGTAAATCAAAAGAAATTGAGTTTGCAATGAAGTACACTTATATGCTTGTTTAAAAAATAACACTTTAAAACTATTTTAGCCAATGTTTTTAGAAATCTATGGAGAAAAACATACCGTAGTATTTTGAATAGAATGATATTTTATTGCCGGGGGTCCACATAAGATTTTTGGAAATTTAAGGGGAAACAATCGATAGATAAGCCTCGAAACTCAGGATAACATAGTCCAAAGTATCCATTAATCTGTATTGATCTGGCTTTTCTTTATATTGACACACTGCACCCCACAGGCGAGGAGTGTTACTGCATTCATACCAATTATATCTACAACACATGTTAACCTCTGTCACCAGTCACAACAATTCTAGTAAACTAGTAGATGTGACAAACCCTAAATCCTTGTATATATAGCAAAACCACTTGCTACCGTCCTCTTTCCACACACTGACAACACACACATAGTCAGCTGGTTGCCATTTGATGAATTATCTTGTTTTTGAGAGACTGCAACTTTTTTGCAACTGAGCTAGACAGCGTTTTGGTCACTTACTTCTTGCAATTGCTATAGTCGGAGCAGCGGCTGAGGGGCACTCGGATCACACAACTAGAAAAGGCCACAAACAAGGTGTGGTGGTCTCGGTCCAACTCCAGTCCCAGCACGCGCCTGTCCTCTCCTCGCACATTACATCTGAAAACACACAACCAAAATATACAATCTGTCAACATCACTCACTCACAATGTTATTTCTCAACCTAAAAATTATACAGAAAGCTGACTGTGATCCCCGTTTATGCAGATAAACTCCTCAAGCAGAGCAAGACAAAAGATGAACAAAAAGTCTCCTAGCAGCACCGAATGATGCAAAGAGTTACAATAGAGGAAAAGGCCGGGTGGGCAGCACAGATCAAAGCGCAGAGCACTGAACTAAAGGAGGAACTAGACACACTAGACACAAAAGGTTTGTGTATTGAGTAAAGGACAAAGGCAGATAAATAATAAATGTAGGTATAGAGAGAAAATAAAGCGTACTTGTCGGAGTTGTAGATATCGATGTCCTCCAGCAGCTGGGTGTTAAAGGAGGTGTTGGTTCCTTGAGTACTGGCCAGGATCTTCAGCACATGGCCGTTGTCTGAGCCCAGGAACATTACAGTGTAGTTCTTGTAAGGGCCAGCCGCTGTGTCCACTGCTAACTGGGTTAACTTAAACCTAAACACAAAGCAAAAAAATACATATTCACTGGTTGTTTTAAAAATACATTGTATGATTGTATAGTTATCCATTTTATTTTATTAAATGGCCATTGTCTTTACATGGACAAAGTAGCTTGGCTTAGCTCCAGCCATAGGTGAGTGGATAAACAGTCAAATGTTAAAAAATAAACTAATGTTCCATCTTTAAGCTATCCATAAAGAGTACAGTTGTAGGTATTGGATACCTGATAAAATTACATATTTAAAATGGTTACTCAAGTTTGAACCAAAACTGTATGGTATCCATTGGTTAGGCTTGGGTTTGTAATGTTAAAAGGAGTTAAAATTGCTCTAAAATTATACTATACATGTGATTCACAAGCATTTTCCACCAAAGAAAAGTTTTTTTTTTTTTAAAGTAGCATCTATAATGGACTAAATGACCCTAAATCTTGACTACTTTAGATGTAAACCTAGAGATAAAACAAGGCATATCAGGAAGAGGACAGGAGAGGGACTATACAGTACAAGGATTAAACCAAAACAAAAAAACAAAAAAAAAAAAATAAAAAAAACAAAAACAAAAAAAACAAAAAAAAAAACAACACATACTAAACCAGAACTACAGTGATGGGGGATTTAATCAGAATCAGAACATCTGATTCATCCTAAATTATTATTGTTCAGTTGCTGTAGCTCCATGTAAAAAACAAAACAAAACAAAACACCATACAGCAAAAACAATAAACACAATAGAAGACACAACTCTCAACAATAACACACTAAAATAGTTGTTTAAAGTACTAGATAGACAAAAAATAGAAAAATATGATTGAAAATAGTCTAAGATAATCTCAGAGTCAGGAATTGTACAGTCTAATGACCACCAGAAGGAATGCCTACCTGTAGTGCTCTGTGGAGCATTTTGGTAGAAGTCTGTCACTTAAAATGCTCCTCAGATTGTCCAGTGTGTTGTGGAGAGGATGGAGGGAGTTTCCAAGTAGGAGGGGGTCACTTTACAATTTAGTGCATCAGTTATAGAATGTACCTAGGGTCTCCCTGCGATCGTGCTCACTTGGCCTTACTACACATATTCCAACCTCTGGCTCCCTAAACTCAATCCTAATCAGAATTGCTTTTAATTTGCTGACATGATACACAAACTGATTATTAATCTCACTGTATACGTCTTAATTGTGCCACCATTTATTATGTGCCAACCCACTGACTCCCTCCCCTCCTACATGCATGCATAGACACTTTATCATTGTCTGTCTCATCACAGTCCACTTTCTGAACTGATTGAGTCCAGCAGCTTTTATTTCCAGCACCGCGCTGATTCATATTCACAGTCTTCTGCTGCGGGCTCCCTGGGAACAGCTGGGGATTAGGCGCCAAGCTGAAGGGCACCTCTAGTCTTAACAGTTGTTGACTTTTCTTTATTGTTCACTCATTTGCTCCAGCCATATTTCTCCATCGGTCCGGGGAATTTAAACAGACTTCCCTCTAATGAAGCCGGCGGATGTTTGGCATTCACGTCGCTTCTAGATTTTTTCGCGGTGGCCTCAGTGCTTGCTTGTTCCTTCACAGATGGCCCCGGATGCTGTGTTTACCCGCACAGAGTCGACTGGCGCGCCGGTGCAGTGGCTGGCGGTGTTGCAGTGATTGGCTGCTGGTTAGATTGCATTTGTGTGCGTGCTCTGTGGGGAGACAGGGAGGCAGATGTGATGGTTTTGGCGCCAGATGTGAGGCGGCACGTGTTCTCCCCGAGCGGCGTGAGGCAGGGCTGACAGGCTGGCTCTGCTTCAGGAGGCACAGTGGAGCAGGCTGGGTGTGTGTGGGAGTGTGTACAGTGCAGGTGTAGGCTGTTTGTGAACATAAATCTGTTTCATAATGTACTAAATGTATGACTAATGTTCTTACGGGCAGTGGTTCTCAGACTTCTGACTCCAAGTACCACCTCAGAAAATATCTGACCAGGATCAGGTCTATACTAGAACTAAACCAGGTCTAAACCAGGGCTAAATCAGGTCTAAACCAGGGCTAAACCAGGTTTATACCAGAACTAAAACAGACTAAACAAATCTGGGCCAGAATAAACCAAGACTCAAACAGGTCTAAACCAAGACTAAATCAGACTAAACCAGAATAGACTAAGAATAAACTAAATTAAACCAGGGATAAACAGGACTAAACCAGAATAAACCACAACTAAACCAGATTAAACCAGAATAAACTAAGACTATACCTGAACCAAACCAGACTAAACCAGAATATACCAGGACTAAACCAGGGCTAAAACAGGTTTATACCAAGACTAAACCAGACTAAACAAAACTAGGCCAGAATAAAGCAGGAATAAAACAAGTCTAAACCAAGACTATATCAGACTAAACCAGAATAAACTAAGACTAAACTAAATGAAACCAGGACTAAATCAGAATAAACTACGACTAACCAGAATAAACTAAGACTAAACCTGAACCAAACAAGAATATACCAGGACTAAGCCAGGAGTAAACCAGGACTAAACTAGGGCTAAACCAAAACTAAACCTGATGTAACTAGCCTAAACCAGGTCTATATCAGCACTAAACCACAACTAAACCAGGTCTATAGTGTGACTAACCCAGGTCTAAACAAGGTCAAAACCTAAACTAAACCAGGAATAAACCAGTATAAAACAGGACTAAACCAAAACTAAACCTGACCTAACCAGACTAAACCAGATTAAACCAGGTCTAAACCAGAAATAAACCAGACTAAACCATGTCTAAAGCAAGACTAAACCATGAATAAACCAGGACTAAACCAGGACTAAACCAGGACTAAACCAGGACTAAACCAGGACTAAACCAGGACTAAACCAGGACTAAACCAGGACTAAACCAGCACTAAACCAGCACTAAACCAGGGTAAACCAAGACTAGACCGGGACTAAACCAGGACTAAATAAGTACACATCAAGGACTAAACTAGGAATAAAACCTGCTTTGAATTAAACCACATCACAACATGAACTGCAAAAGACACGAGTACCACCAGAAGAAGCCTGCACACCATAGTTATGAAAAAATACAGAGAATGTCTAATGTAAGTCAACAGGGGGATTCTATTAGCATTGGGCTGTCAATATCACATATGATGGTCATCAAATTAAAAGATACATTTTGTGTATTTGCATGCCCACCTTTGTCCCATGTATCCTACCCTCATTGTAGATTCGCGTTCTGGCCTTGGTCCAGTCAGCCTTGATGTGGGCAGTAACCGACCCTTGCTTGCAGTGCACACAAATCCAAATGATTCTAATCAGGGACATGTTTTTGTGTTTTACCTGATCGCACTTGTCGATACCAATCAGAGGCCGGCACTAGAAACATTGCATTATGTTTTTGTTGATGAGAAAATAATACCTGCATACAACCAATAATAAAATAGACTCTGGCCTTTTAAGAGTATAATGGCAGTCTCCAGTGTTTTAGACTTCTTCAGTAAGATAAACAGATTAATTGGATCTGAATGGAGAGGAGTACCTGCTGGTGGTGCGGGTGAAATATGGTCGGTCGTTGACAGATGGGACAGACTCATCCATCAGCGGATATGACTTGATAAAGGTGAGCGTGTCATCGGGGAAGGTGGTGGATGACTTGTAGGAGGCGGCCGAGCCTTCACCAGCACAGCATCCGGGTCTAGATAGCAGGATGACAAAGTTGACAGTTGTGATATTTTTGTAAACTAACATTTCTTCTAGGTTTGGGATGCTTGTCCACATGCAAACAACAATTACAGAGCAAATTTATTTTTAAATGCTGTGCATTTCTAAACTTAAAATATGCTCAAGAGGTATGGATATGTTAAAAACTGAACTTTAGATGGTGGTATAAGCCTTGCGTGGCCAGCCTGACAAACTTGACGGCTCTGACAAGTCTATCAGACTGGCCTTGCCCCCCGGAAAGAACAGCTGATAAAAGACACGCTCCTGTGGCAATCACCATTCAAAATATGCTAAGGTAAAAATAACATCTCCTACATTATTTATCTGAGATTAATGAACAAAATAGCAATATACTGAATAATGCAATAACGATATGTGATTGGCAATATTTTGATATACTATTTTGACTTAAAAAATGTAACTAAAGCAAAAATAAGTCCCTGTGTTCAATAGTCAAAATTATGTCAAAATCAAAACTTAAAGACTTAACCAGGACTAAAACAAGAAAAAATGAGGACTAAATTTACAATATTACAACAAAATCTGGACTTTTTACATTATTTTTATTTGGTCACAACACATTTCAGTAGGTTCTGATTGTGTAAATTTCTGTCAGATGGAGGATCTTAGCATTATTGCAATACATTTAGATTCTTGAGTTACAGATATTGTGTTTGCCGATATTGCAATAATAATAAAAATTTGCATTATTGTGCAGCCCTACTTGAAATAAAAGTTAAATAATATATACAGTTGCAAGAGAGTTGGATTTCTGCATGATTTGGTCCTAAAATGTGATCTGATCTTTAGCTAAGTCATAACAATAAAGAGACACAGTCTGCTTAAACCAATGCTGCAAAAACATTTTTTATTGAACATTTATGTAAACAGTCACAGTGCAGGCTTGAAAAACTATGTGAACCCCTAGGCTAATAACCTCTTCAAGAGCTAACTGGAGTTAGGTGTCAGCCAACCTCGGGTCCTATCTTTGTGAGAAGATTGTAAGTGTGGCTTAAAGGGGCCTTGCCCTATTAAAAAACAGACACCAATTTTAAGTTTGCTATTCTGAACAAGCATTGCTTGATGTTAATCATACCTCACACAAAAGAGCTCTCAGAAGACCTACGAGTAAGAATTGTTTGTTGATTCACACCAGACTTCCCAAGAATATTTCTGAACTTAAACAGTTTTGTAAAGAGGAATGGTCCACTGCGATTCTCACAGTGTTTCTTTATTTAAATTGTGCATTTTTGGTGGACTCTGATGGGCTACCGTTCAATAGACTGCTCATTTACTTCTGCTCCACTTCAGTCTGAGACAAAGACATAGTATTTCCGCTTTAGTTTCTCTAGGGCAGATCCCTTATGTGGTGTGTTACAGGGATGATCGTGGAGATGGACGTTTGCTCTTCATACTTTTTCACTGAGCCTCGATTGAATCATCGCTCGACTTCCACAGGCTACTGCTGCACAGCAAAATCGTGGCTTATCACTTCTGGCCAACGTTATTCTTACTGTAGAAAGTCATAGATAGTCTTCATGGAACCACTTCATGTTGGCGCAAACTCTAGCTAGGATGTTGTGCTTCCACTTTCAAGGAATACCCCCCTTGAAACACAGCTTGAGTGATGTCACCTTTTCCCTAGTAGCCATCCATACCAAACTTTGTCATACTGACATACTGATCCACTCACCTTAAACATGGGTAAACATAACGGGTCGTCGAGTACTGTCTTAAGCCTCTCAAATTTCTTAACAACCTGGCACCATCTTCCTGACAGCTCGAACACTTTTGCCCACCCGTGTGGAGTAAACAGAAGTCTAGTATGTTGAAGTGGCTTTTATTGCAGATGTAAAACGCACTGGCAGCTGTTAGTCTGTGGCAGTAGCAGAAGGGACTAACAGGTGTCTCTGAGACTGTCTTTGTGGTGTGAGATGTGTGAGGTGGCAGCTGCACGCCTCTCCTTGTCAGCGGCAGATAAACATGTTTGTGGGAGACAGTTTGTTATTTAAAGGCCAGTCCTGTACCTGGGTTTAGGGACCTGCTCCTCTGGAACCGGTGTCCACGCCAACTCACTGTTCTTCTGCTCTTTGAATTTCCCACTGAAAGCCTTCTCGATGTCATCCATGTAGAAGGCACACACTGCTGAGCCGGTGATGCTGTACAAGGGAAAGTGGAGGAAGGTATTACAAGGACATAAAAGTCTAGTTCTAGAACTATTCTATTCAATCAGGCAGTGATAAGAAATACTGAGGGTATGTGTCAAGGGTGAGTGCTATAGCCATAAAATGATTAGCCTTAATTTATAAATAAAATTATCACATGCATATCAGGAAAACTTGCCACAGTATTAAATGTTGGCATTTTAGCTTATCGACTGCTATCAGCAGCTGTGCCATTTTTGTGGATTGGTTAGAGGATACAGTTAGAGCCCATAGTTGCTGAGATAGGCTCCAGTCACTAGCGACACTTAACGGGAATAAGAATTAGGAAGGCTGGTCAGCACTAATCAGTCAGACACTTTGTACAGTTCATGCAATCGCACCATGTCACACATTGTCTATGACTCTGAATGCGTAAAATGTAGGCTTATAATAAGGTAAATGCTGTCTTTTAAATATTATTGTTGATATATATTGGCCTAACATGATGATGCAGCACTATATAACTCGATGACCAGGGAGTATTGCCCCTTTCATAAAACCTAGTTCCTAAAATTGTAAAATCTCATTAGGAGTTGAGATAATAACAGGAAAAGTCTACTTTGTGTTGGTACTGACCTGTTAGCCTGAGTGGTGAAGACTCCTAGCACAGCTGGCCGGTGATTGATCTGCAGAACATTGGTCAGTGACTGTAGAACATCAAAGTAGAAGAAAGAGTCTCCAGGAACAGAGCAGTTGAGCCGGGCCTTAAGGAACGATGTCCAGTAACGTTCTAACACCCGTGGGGAACCTCCGTTATCATTCTTACACACACGAGCCACTCTGGAGAACACCACCTGAGAGGGCGGGATCAGAAAGACCATTTACACTTATTGAAACTACAACTCTTTGTCAGTCTTTAGGGCTGTATTTTTCACCACTTGCAACCAGATTTGAATGGGCAAACTGACTTCATGTCTCTGTGATTGTGATACTGATACTAATTGTACTGGGCACTCAAATAAACTGTTCATGTCTTTTTCACTTCACTTTAAAGAACTGATTACACCTGAGTACAAGGGATCTTTGCTGCAGTGGTCAGTATCCATCAAAAGTGATCCTAGGAAAAAAAAGTGGTGAACTGGTGACAGGTGATGCACATGGAGAGTGAAGGCTGAGGCCCGTGTGGGGCATAAATCTCTTAAACTACTTGAAATCTGCTCAAAACTACCAAACATAAAATTATTTTCTTGGATGTGTCAAAGATGAGCAGCAAAATTGATCTGACTGGATTAGTATTTTTTATGTACCTTTTTTTTTTTAAATCCCATTGGCATCATGGTATAAAATCATTAATTCTGCAATGTCATTTCATTTTGAAGAAACATACTGAAATTTGACAATTTTATTGTATTTTATTAGATTCAACCATTTCCCATTGTAGGCGGTTGCATGAAATTCTTGTATTTTTCCCATAGAATACAATGGGACCATGTGGTTATTAGGAGACTTGACTTCCATTAAAACCA
This sequence comes from Bostrychus sinensis, assembly GCA_020698575.1. NCBI lineage: Eukaryota > Metazoa > Chordata > Actinopteri > Gobiiformes > Eleotridae > Bostrychus > Bostrychus sinensis. The sequence continues at coordinate 38,345,251 of CM036247.1, forward strand.
CATTTTTGAATCTCACGGCCATCACAGGCAAAAATCACCCAAACTGCAACGTCAGCATTTCATTTTAAAGAAAAAGAAGCAGGCAAGTCAATTTTGCTGCTTGCTTGATTGTATTACATAAGGATCTTTAAAGGGGTAAAATCTAGAAAATTATTTGTTTGGTAGTTTTGAGCAGATTTCAGGAAGTTTAAGAGATTTTTTTTTTTTAAAGCAGAAAAAATATTGCTATATGATGATTTTATAGCAGTTTTTGAGCACGTACATTTTTGTACATGAGGGTCACTAACGGTGCAAAATTTGAGGAGAGCACAAAGCTTAATATATACCATACATCTTTGAGATAACAAATAAAAGCAAAAGACAGACAATCTTTCGTGTTAATCAGCAACACCACTTTAATGCTTCTACAGAATGGATTGAACCATTCAGCCAATCTTTCTTTCATGACTCATTGCCATAGTCATGCTGCCTTCATGCTCTCTGTATGGGCTCCTGTAATCCTATCAAATTTTCCTGGTTGTGTAGCTGTCTACATGTATGTAGTATTCAAGGTAAACACACAAGAATTCCAGGTCCAGTCAGCGTCTGATCTCAGCAGAGTCTTACCTTGCCCAGAGTGGTGTACTCCACTGCGATCTCACTGAAGAAGAAGTACACGTAGTTCCCGTATTCAATGGCATGGAGAAAATGTGGCTCTGCGGGAAAGACACAAATAGCCGTGTCAACAACATACTGCTAGCAATATTATCTTAACATTTTAACAGGTAAAGTCATAACTGATGAACAGATTGTGTAAAATATGCGAAGAGAACTCAGAGAAAGAAGAAAACATGCCTGAACAAAAGATGAATTGTCAATCCAGACAGCGAAATAATCACAAAGATTACAGTCATTACATGAGAGATATGAGAGCTGATGCAGGAGCAGAGCTGATAACAATAACTTAATGAAGCAGCTACAAAACTAATGGAAATGGTCTTTGATCAGATTTTAGTACATCTGCTGAGTCACAACACATTTATGCTCAATTAGAATAGATGTTATTGTATTACCAACTGAAGAACTGAAATATTGGAACAAGACATTAACTCACCTGCAATCAATAATAAAGCCTTGTTCTGAAAAGTGTTGCACATACATGTGCATTGTTGTGGTGTACACATTAGTAACATAGCATCCTAAAAAGTAACCATCAATAAGCAGACTTCATTTCAAGAGGAAAAGCATTATGTTTGTTGCTATGCTTTGTACAGTATGTATGCTGCTAGTATGCTTGCTGCAATGATACCAAATTCTGAATCTAGTTACAATAAGCTACACTTTCTTCACATTCTCATTTATTCCGTGCTGCTGGGGCAACCTGAGCCGTATGCAGCTTCTGAACGGTAAACATTTTCAGATCATGTTATAAGATCTGAATATATTCAACCTTTTTGTTATAATAGCACAAATGTAAAGATAATGCAGGGTTTTCCCCTAGAAAATCAGTTAGCTGGTTTTTAGCAACATAACATTCTGGAAATTACACAAATAGGATCTGAAATAACACCAGGCACCAGGAGACGCAATGCCTTGGTGGAGGTCTGTGCTCCCTAAGTGCTTCTAGATAAAGAAAGTCCATTCTCTGCCTTCGTCCCTTTTATACTATTATAGAGGTGCTGTATTGGTTTGTGTAGTGTTACTTTTCATCCAAAGCAAGGTGGTAGCTTTTACACTGGGTACAATGTGCAGATCACAGAGGCAGTAGCGTACCTTATTATTAATTATAGCACCATCTAAAATCAAATGTGTTAATATTTTTTCATTTAATATTGATATTTTAAATCCTGTTAATTCTGTCCTTTTTTATGTTTTATAATACCAAATTTATAGCACAATGGACAGGTTTTGGCCCAGGGGCCTTAGATTGGAGAATCACCTTAACAGTGAATAAAAGCTTTCTGGTCACTACGTAGGACTCTACATGTGATTTTTAATGAGGTGTGTTTTATATTGCACTGATGGTTAGGTCCACCTTTCCTGACACAGCGGCCCTGTGACAGTGTAATATAGTGAAATATTATAAAAAATCATTGTCTTTTGAGGTGAGGGGGTTGAACATTTCTGATTGCAATTGTATGTTATTTGTTATTTTAAATACTTTATACACAATATCATAGTTTTCCATCCTTCTGTGTTGTACCCAGTTATTATTAAGCAGTAGACATGGATAAAATGGCTGATGCATTAGACAGACAGTAGAGATATTCAGAAGACATTCCTTAAGTACTCTTAGACAAAAAATCACTATAACCAATTAGTTGAGTTACTGAGGGCATAGTGAGTAGCAAATGAATGTGGAAAGGCTCACAGCAAAAACCTATTCCAACATTTTCTGTCTGACTGAATGATTATCAATATTATTGGCCCATGCTATGACTGCCTTGGATGAAACTGAATTTGACACTGGCTTCCTCACCTCGCAGCCATTTGGAGTCGTACTTGACCGTCCTCAGAACCGGGCTGCTCTCCCCCAGACTGCGATAAATCACCGCGTCACTCGCCAAGAAGTCTGTCATGGTGGCTGAGTAGAAGTCTCCACCTGTTGAAAAAAAAGAAAAAAAGAAAAAAAAAAGGAAGATACATTTCAAGGATCACAATTACCAAGAATAACCCCCAAGTGTCGTTGATGGTCACACACGACTTTTATTGGCCTTTAAGAAGACGTGCTGAGAACAGATGTAGTAGAACGTGTCATTTTATTAATGTCCCGGGTGAACTTTGCAGAAATGTCAGTGGAAACCTGGCAGCTCTGAGCGTGGCTTCAGATCCCCCTTTGCGCAACACTGGACTGGACCCTGAAGTGTTCACACGGGATTAGTTTTCCTCAGCACTATGTTTAGGAAAGAAATGCTAATTAGAGTCTATCAAGGGGCCATTAGATTATCTGATGAATTTAGATCTGAGGATCAACTTAATTTTTTTTTATATTCTACCAAGCAATCTTGTTTCCATTATAGGCTTAAAGATATAAAGGCACAGTTTAAATATTGAGTTTCTATGTGCTATTTCGCTAAGTATAGTAGTGTTACATAAAACACTGGTTCTCTGTAACACATTATTTTTCTTAAGTTTCATATACTTTCATTTGATATTATGAATGTGGGGTAAGTTAAGTAGTTGCAGTCAAGGCCGAGGTTTTCTCTGGGACATACAGTAGCTCATTTATCATAGACTAAAATGGTAAAATGGAAAATTGTTATATGGTCTGGTCAGATGAAATAATATTAGAAAAAGATTAACCCGGCTAGCCCAGAGAAGACAGTGGATTGTGTTCACAGTTGGCTTATTCTTTGCGTGATACAGATTTAACTTACAACTGGAAGACCTGCTTTCCTGAGCCCATGCATTAATTTTCAGTACAGATTTATGACTGACCAGTGATTTCTTCAAATTCTTTAAGGAAAGGTCCTTTATTGTCTTGTACTTTATGGATCTTGAGGTCTTCAGCCAGCATCCTATTACGCAGATAGCAGATTAGCCTATTGTGCATGTTAGTGTATCCAGAGTAAACCCACTCGAGCACAGGGAGAACAACTCCACATGCACGTCATTTCCAGGAATCAAACTCCTTTTTGCTTTGAGGTGACAGCACTGAGCAGTGTTGTAAATAGGAGCGGTATTCAAAGCAATTTTCCTTCAAGTAAATTTTGAAAAGCGTTGTCTTTTTTGCCCATATTTTCTTGTATGAAATTGCCTGTCTAAAATGCACCTTTTATACCCAGCCGTTTGACTGACCTGCTGCCAATTAACATAAATAGTTGAAAAAATGCTTGTCTAGTAGTTTTTTTTAATGGTGACACTCTGTACCAACTCTTTTGCGATTTGTTACTGCCAACAAAATGTCTGTTTTGACACCTTATACCTTCTACATTCTATTGTGAATAAAATGTTTCATAAGATTTACAGACCATTGTATTCTGTTTCTATTTACATTTCATAATGTCACAACATCTGATTATATGAACAATTAATCCATCTTAATTACTGTTCATTTTCTTAGCCATAATTTAAGTGTTTTATTGCTGTGGTTGTCAGCTTTTAGTTTTACTTTGTTGTTATGCTGTAAGTGACTTGCAGCTAGGTTATATTTTTTTCAGTTTCTTTAATCAAACATCTAAACAGGATAAACAAAAGAATTAGTGAATCCTGTTTATTGAAGTTTTCTGTATAATGCTGTCTCTTCTCTATTGACAGCAAAGTCTTTCTAGTGTCATTTTGTGTCCTGTTGATAACTTTTTCATTTATTTATTTACGCTGTGATGCTGCTTTGTACATCTGACAAATTCACTCAGTGCAATTTTTAGTCCTATTAATGTTTTTATGTTTCATTTTTCAAGATCTGTATTATAGTCTGAGCAATAACCGCAGATAGTTTTTTGGACTATGTTGATGTACAAATATTTTCTGTATAAATACTCACCAGCAAACAGACCAACGTTGGACTGTCTAGACTCAAATGGACAGCGAGCCTGGCCCACCACCTCCTCTCCTTCCTGCTCCAGAGTGGCCATCTATAAAACAGAGCAGAAAGTGAATTTAACATGCAATAAAAGCTTTTAGAATCACTGTGAACCTGCTCTTAAATTGGGGTTTGTTGCTAGAATGTTGCTTATTAAAAAAAAAAAAATCACTGAAGCATCACATAAAGCATAAAGATGAGTTTTATTAGAAGGCTTACAGAGATGTGCTGCTTCCATAAAAGATTTGAAAGACTGTCTCATTGCAGATATTTAGACGCTAGTTGGTGTCCTGCAGTTCATAAGGTTGTAATAAGGGAACACAAACTCTTTGTCATTGCTCCTCCCTGCTTCTCCAAACGGGTCGTGTGGTGACAATTACCTATTTTTGAGAATGAGGTACCCATGCCCATGTATCTGACAGACCTACAAAATATTAGGCAATTCCTTTTATGTAAAGTGCATATTTGAAATATTTGAAGCATTATTGTCTCCTCTGACACTGACTTTTTAATATTGTGAGAAGTGGAGCATTTTCTCTTATATAAGTGCTAATGCAGCATCTCGTCTCACTTCTCCTGTCTGTGATCAAACCACAGCAGTGTAATGGGAGACTTGAAATAGACACGAGACACTTCATACACAGGTTATGAAATCCTGTTGTAAATTTAAACATTATGTAAAGAAACCAGAATTAGCACCTCCCACTTGTACGTCTCTGTTTAGAGGCAGATGTCACTTGGCATTGCTGTCTGTCTAGAGTCATAATACATGCAGTGAAGGAACAAAAAGATAATTCATTTTCATTTGGCAGACAAAAGATTGCAATTAACATGGCAGTTTCTTAAGGGTCAGCAATAAAAAGGTAAGTCAAAATATCACATTTAGAAAGCCTAAGAGTCTGAGCTGTCAGTACATTTGTAACAGTCACTACGTAACATGCAGTGCATACTCCAACTATGCCTATTGTCTGTCTTTATCTCAATTTCGCCAAAGAACAGGTTAAAACACCTGCCTCACTATACACGCAGAGCACTGAACCAAATTATTGAGACCACAATGCTCTGAGGTTTAAGTGGTCTGGGGATTTACCTGTAGCGCTAAAATTTTGTAGTGCTAAAAAATAATAACAAATGATAATAAATAATAATGTGCTAATAAACGCACATTTACACGGCAGTCATACATACATAGTTTTACCAATAAATATACCAAAAGAATAATAAACCACATCTGGCTAAGGGACCTATAATGTCTGTCTTCACTGGTCTAAAAACACTGGACTACATGGTTCTGTTTAGTACTGAGTGCAGTTAAATGCCTCTCCTAGCTTAATTGGATTACGGTGTATTCATGCAGGAGCAGTCTAACAATGAACGGCATTATTGAGGTGCTCCACTCTGATTACATTCAGTTACAACTCCTGTTATAATCGGATTGAGGCAATAAGTCGGTTTATCTCGACTTGCATGTAAAGACAGTCAATGGCAGTACATCTAACTGGACTGACTGGAGTTACAAGCAGATCACAGAGATGTGAAGGACTGCTCTATTCCAGTCAAATGCAAAGAACAATGAAAGCTATTTTAATATTTTAAAGGCTACAGTATTTTAGAAAATTGATGGGGAGAGAGCAGCAAGAGACATTTCGTATCACAGTTGTCACAATGCCAAGGTGAGGTGCAGTCGCTCTGTGTATGGGCTGCATACTCTATCAATTGAGTCAAAGAAGTTGGAGAAAATGGCTTACTAAAACAGTGCAGTCTCTTCAAATAAAAATGGATGGTTACCCTAATCTGTGACCAATCAATGGGGAACTTTGCAGCACTCAAATTTTGGCTACGCTCACATTGCAGGTCATAATGACCAATTCAGACTTTTTTGCCGAAATCCATTTTTTTGCTTCGTTGTTCAAGTTAAAAGTGACTGCCATCAGTCTCATGTCTGCAGTCCTAAAGTGACCCGAAAGTGCACAACACAAGTAAATGCAGATGCTACTCATGTAAGCGTATGTCTATCAATTTTAAAGTTGTTGTGCAATCATAGCCTTTAAAGTTGATCATACCAAATGATAATAAGAATATCATTAATGGAAAAAAGCACCATATTTAACCGTGGCCTTCTGGGGAGCAGTAGGTGGCTTCCTCTGTACAGTTTAGCTTCAACAAAATTGTCACCCCAAATACTGATTAAGCCTAAAATGTCACACTCTTTCAACTGACCAGCTTCATAACTGTAGTCTGCCATGCCTATCTTTTGATCTTGTGACGTCTGTGGCATTTAAATGACGTCAAAGTTAGATGAAATGTGACATGGCAGTGCAAAACGTCAGATGTAGATTTGATTTATGAAAGTGGCCTGGGACTGATTGGAAACAAAAAAATTTATTTGGGCTGTTCAGACTGTCATAAATACTTCAGATATGGGTCACTAATTGGCAAAAAAAGTCAGATTTAGGCCACATTAGTCTGCAGTTTGAAAATTACCTTTGAATTTATACTAAGCCAAGTAAGTAGAGAACATGACTCTTCCTCAAAATATTTTCTTGTTTAAACCATTGATGTGGATCATGAAAGGTGAATAACTATTGAATTTCATATAATCTAATGAGAAGACAGTTTAATGTGAACAAAAGCTATTCTGTGTGATAGTTGGCAGAGCGGGTGCCAAAGTGACTGCAGCAGTTAGCTCAGTGGACACATGAAGACAGATAGAGACAGATGGATTTGACGCTTCATGGTTGGGCAGGAGCGTGTCGCGTGTAGAAGACAAGCACTGTGTTGTGTACAGAGCAGCTGCCTCAGCAGTGCACCCAGTCAAACGCATGTGCACGCATGGACACCCATTCATGTCAACATTTCACTGTCCCACTGGTTCATTATAGAAACCAACCACATAACGGCTTTTCAGTGTTGATCCAAGTGGACATCCTTATAAATGGTGCCATTGATATAGACAATGGCAGTTAGAGAAGTACAGAATATAGAATATGAGGCTATGCACTGCTGCATAGCTTTTAGACTTAATCATATAAAATGAATTAATCGTCTTGTCTAACAACCATGTGACTCAGTAATGTAATAAACCGGGGTCATACCCTTTCTCTCAGGTCAAAGTTCTAGCTCTTTCATGGTCTAACTGTATATTGTATAACTGTATATATTTAAATATATACATATGTTTAAAATAATAGGGGAAGTAAGTGGTCATACAAGGGCAAGTTTTTGCAGAGATAATTACATTGTCCAAGTGACCATAGCTGATAATCAAATATAAAAAACTTTTATATCAACTTGTATAGTTACTGTACATAGAAAGCAATACGACCACAGTCATTAAAGAAAACTCTATAAAATAACCTCTTTTTACTGATTGGATTAAACAGGGCAGTATACAGGATAATGTATTCTCTACAAAGAGGAAACACTTCTTTACTATAACTCTTCCAAGTTCCACAATTTCTAATAATGGTCACATATTTCTATTTATTTAGTCATTCATTTTTTGTCCTTTGGCTGCTCCCTACTGGGGTCGCCACAGTGGACCAGTTGCTGATTTAGCAATTTTTTAGGCCAGATGCCTTTCCTACCTTAACCAGTCATGTACTGTGACTGGAGTAGGCAATGAAGGTGAAGAGTCTTCCCTAAGGAAACAGTGACAATATGCACTGGGTTGAGCGGTAAGAGATCTGCCAGCCCTCTGATTGCTTTTCCACTCATGGGTATACAAGATCCCAATAGCTGCAGTGTTTGCAACAGAGTTTGCTAGCTTTTAACATTATGCAAGCTTCTTTCATTGTGACAAAACCTACTGTATTAACTAAATGTATTGGCAAGAGTAAAGTGATAACTATGGTGGTGTTTTCATTCTAGGCAGCCATAGAAATCTTCTCCAGAGTAGGTCTAAAGTTGAACTCCAATCACAGTTTAAAAACAGTATTGAATACAAAATTGAGCTGAATTTAAACTTCTTGCAGTGGAAATAAGGTAAACCATAATTTAAACCAGTTTAGTATTTAAATCTTGTTGGTTTAGTATCCAAGTGAGTACGGGTTTGCGCTGTGCATCATTACAGTCAGTTATACCAATTCCGAAGGCCACAAATAAAAGCTAAAATCTGTATATGTCAGTCTTATAGAGGAAATGAAAAATAGCTCAGAGAGATTTACTCTGTAGAGTGATCCTTTCCAACCAAGGACACATCATTGCATTTTTCAAGCTTAAAACCTTGACTGAATATTTCGCTAAACCTCACTCACACATTTCTCTCTCTGCCCTGCTGTGCTTTCACACCGACCAAGACACAGATTTCCTGATAGCATTTCCACTTCCTCCCTCTCTCCCGGCTGTCCGGATAGGCATCTCTTGTACTTTTTCCCCAGTCGTCTGGCAGACACGCAGCAGGGAAGGAGTGTAGCGGAAAAATGTCAGGATATCTTTGTAAAGAGTAAATCTTTCTCCTCAGGTACAGCCAATGTAGGTTAGTGTTGAACCACCATTCTTTGTTCACAGTTTTAAAAGGTGCAGTGTGTAAAATGTAGCCTTCAGTTGATCATAATGGAACACATCATGGTTTCAGTAAAGAATAATCAGACAACAGAATCCTAATGCAACCCTCACCATTTATCTGGACTTGGGACCAGAACAAAAAGTAGCCTGTGACTTCTTGTAGCTGGATTATCAAGTAGAAGATGACTATTAGTTTTTATTTTGTTTTTGTTTTTAGAAGTCAAATAATAATTTATAAAACGTAAATGTACTTAAACTGTGTAACGTTATTCTACTATCACTTATGTTACACTTTGATATAGTGCTATCAATTACAAGCATATTATTTAGAGGGTCAAAGAAATATCTCTCTCATTACAAACCCTTGAATAAAAGTCAAACCAAATTATTTTTCTAAGCCCTTCACTGCGAACCTCAGGAGGATGGACAGTTTAGGGAGAAGTTAGGACACAGTCAGGTCACAGCAGTAAAAGTCAGTAGAATACGAATGCTTTGAGTTGCAGCTCCCATTTGAATTGCAGTGTCCTCCTCACTCTTAAATTTACTGTAGAACTTTTCCTCTTCCTGTCTCTGCCCGCTGTGAATCAATCCACAATCCAAAACTGTGAGGTCACCTTAGAGCCATGGTTTGTTCAAATAATCCCACAAAAAAGAACAACTATTACATATGTGCCTTCATTCTAGGGCTGTAGGATATGGGCGAAACATGCAGAATTGCGACTTTTAGAATTTCAATATCCTGACTCGTTTCTTGATATCCTTGAGGACTGTATGGCATTAAACGGTAGGCTCCCAGAACAAAAATACATGGTTTTGTTGAGGCTGCATCATAAAAATCAGACTGAACTACCAAGACCATGATCCTTTGGTCCATTTTGGAGCAGCCAACATGGCATGGGCTGGTGTTATTAGTAGTGTTAGCAAATTGAGTCTGAATTCAGAGAAACTGACAACTTGTCAAAAGTTTTCAGAAAAAGTCCAGACTCTGAAAGACATAATTACTGCAACCACATCTCATAAGAGCACAAGAGCTGAAAAAAATCACAAGATTAATCAGTGGCAGGGCATTTTTATATAATATCTTTCATTGTCATGAGCATTCCTGCTATATCGTGAGCCTCACCACAACATCACAATAAATAATGTACTGTGAGATGAATACCATGAGATTTGGATATCGTTACATCCCAAATAATAAATAAATGCTATGACCCACTTCAAAGCTAGTTGAACCTACCTGTTCTGTATACAGTATTCCACAAAGTTAGACTGAATGTTAGAAAACTTGACTGTCTAATTCAAACTCATTATCACATACAGTACTGTGCAAAAGTTGTAGTTAGGTGTGAAAGAATGCTGTTAAGCATTAAGAGTGCTTTGATAAATAAAGATTTTTTTTCAGTCAGCAATGAGCCAAGGACAAAATGATTAATTTTGGTGTGATTTCAGAACACTGTTTAAACCCAGGAGTGTTTTAAGAGATTTTGTGCCATTCCGAGTTAACTTGCAAAAACAAAAAAAACAAAACATTGTTTTAATAGAATCTTTACCAATGTAAATTTTGTGACTAAATGGAAAGATCCTTTTCCCTTTAAACTAGAAAATATTTGAGTTTGAGTCCAGGGTCTGTGCACTATAACTTGAGCATTGCGAGTGTGTTGCATTTAGATTTTTCCTTTTTTCCTCAATTTTGTATATTTTTGTACATATTTATACACAATGCACCTTTCTTTGTTCACAGACTTCTTAAAAACTTAAGACTTTTACACAGCACAATTATTAAAGCCTTTGAAATAACTGATTATATTAGTTGTTGTGCATTGATAAATATCTATGGTGTTACTGCTTTAACATGGAATAAGTGAAACTTCAGCTCCAAGATTGCTCTTGTGCCAGTCCCAAGCATAAATAAATGAACAGGATTGCTGCAAGATGGCCATCTGGCATAAAAACAGAGCACCTATTAACATCAGCCGCCAACAACAAACCTAAACTAGTGAGCTAACATTCATATAGGGCAAAGTCTACGTCTGTCTTTACCTTGGACAGTCTGATTGGACAGGCTGTTTTTCAAAACATTGCTGGTCAAGCAAAAAGACAACAGCAGCACCCTTAATCATAAATAGACCTTAGTCTCAGGTGTGCCTTTACCTCTTACCTCTGATGCTACCCCTGAAGCATACTGCCTTACATAAAAGCTGCCATTTCTCTTATCCTCTTGTGTTCTGTCAACATTAGGCCAGCTCATTCTTGTTGAGTCAACATCATGTTTTATCAACACCGGGCTTTTGAAGTCACACGGTTGTGTATAAGAGATTATTATGAAACTAATATGCCTGCCGCACATCAGTGCAGTACTTTTATAACTTGAACCTCTGCTGACATCTGTTCTGGTGCATAAAAAAAGACTTGAAAATATCCACCTCTGTAGGTTAGCTTCAACTTGTGGCCCCACTATTTATTGTCAGTGCAGCTGCCTATATGAGTATGCAAGTTTTATTTAATTTTAGGCATTGTGTAAAACAAGATCGTCTGGTGGATTTTATAGGTGAGAGGAGCCAAATATTAAACTGTGGTATGAGTCACCCTGACAACAATGAAGGTAGATGTTCTTTACTCTTAACTGTCTAGGCCATTTTTATATAAACTTGTATAATTTCAGTAATAAACAGTTATTTTTGCCAAAAACATTATGCAACAGCTAAGCATACAGTAAGCAAAACAGAGATGATGGACAAATTACCGTCAATATAGGCTTTTGCAGAGAGTATCATGTCGAGCTGCAACTAACAATTATTTTGTAATCAATTAATCTGAAGATTTTTTTAAAATTAAAATTAATCAATTATTAATGGGATAGTGGAGTCTAAGTAAATATGTGATGACCTGTGTAAGTGTTTTTTAAAAACTTTATGTATTAAAGTTCCTGTTAAAATTGTGCATAATACTACAAAAAATTCTACAAAATTTGAACCAGACAAAGTTAAAAGTATGCCACTTGAGGACTTTTGGATAGAGCATATTTCCACACAAAGGTGTTTTTTAAACAAAAACACAAAAATGTACATTCTCTCTTACTATTTCTGTGGCTTTTCTGTGTTGTCTTGGTAAAAAAAAATCTCTCAGCACATTATCTTTTGAAGCCTAAATACCACAGATAGCAATTAGTCAATTATTAAATTATTTGACAATTATTCTAATATCTATTAATTCAATTTGATTAGTTGTTGCTAGAGTTAGCTAGAGGAGATGTGAAAAAAAGATTGGTCATTGTTTTTTTCTTTTTAATCACATAAAAGACCTTGCAGAATGGAAAGGTGAGCTTGCTGATTTAAAAACTATTAAATCAAACATACATGTATAGAGAGTGATTCATTTGTAGTCTCTTTGTAGGTTTGGTAATGTAGAAAAAAGCTACAACAAAAAGCTAAAATGTATTAATAATAATCATATAATTATATAAAGCATATAATAATAATAATAATAATAATCAAAACGCATCAACTAGATTGGCCCAAAGAATAAAAGGCAAAGGTAGACAACAGGTTAATAGCAGAGCATTACTTTGTAGTTGCGGCAGGTGGGGTTGAAGGCATTGGTCCCACAGGCGAACAGAGTCTCGTCGTTACGTGGAACCAGGACTTTGATGTAGTTGTAACATTCATCCTGAGAGGAGCAAACAGACACGTTATACACAACACCCCTAAAGGATTTCACGAAAAGAGTACATTGGCTGACATATATTGACCTGGACAGTTCATTATAATCTCTTGCCTCATTGTCATAGTCCCACTAAGTTCTGGGCTCCTGCAAGTGTCCAATATTTAAACTCCAACTTTTAGATTTCACATTAAAATGTTGACATGGAAGAAATGAGCAGAGCCACTTCAGGCTAAAGAAATTGCAGAAAGAAAGTGAATATTTTTTTCCTCACATTTTAAATAATTAGGGAAAATATGATTTGATTATGCTTATGATAATAATTATTAAATATATTATAGTAATTTATATTAATGTGATACAAGTTATTCAGTAAAGAGGTGTGCAGTTCTTGGTATTAATAACTATTAAATGCCACAGTCTGCCAAAGAGTGGATTGGGGTTGGCAATTTCATTTCATTTTTTTCTGTAATTTAAGCAAATTTTAACAGAATTTATTTTCCCTCTTGCTATTTGCCCTAAAAATGCAACTGCAAATGCATGAAGTAGTTTTTTTCATGCATTTTAGTTAAACCTTCTCTGTCTCTAAAGATTAGATATAGTGGAATTGATATACCAAAGTCTTAGTACCGTATTTTCCGCGCTATAGGGCGCACTTAAAAGCCTTCAATCTTCTCAAAAAACGACAGTGCACCTTATAATCCAGAGCGCCTTATATATGAATTTATTCAACGAGATATATAATTTATAATGAGATTATAATGACGAGAGTGATCCGGGCATGCTGGATGCCGTAATCACCCAACTGTTTAACTTGGACACTGAAGATGAAGAATTTGAGGGATTTGTGGATGAGGAATGAACTGAAAAAGTGAGTGTATTGTGTTGTATTTTGTTATAACGTTAACTGAACAGTTATGAGTTATTGTGAATACGCTATCTTTTTATTTAGCGGTCTCAGATTGTGTTTTTTTTTTTTTTTTTTTTTTCACGCGTTACAACTGAACAAGTTTGGGAGTTATGGTTGTATAAAGTTTGACTGACTGACTTATCTGACTGTTTTGTTTCGCCTTTTAGTTCAGAGCGCTGTATATGTGAAAAAAGTTAAAAAATAGACCATTCAATGACAGTGCGCCTTATAATTCGGAGCGCCCTATAGCGCGGAAAATACGCTAAATGGTGAAAAAAGGCATGATTAGGGTATTTGTAAATATGTTTGTTTCATGCCAATTTATTAATCCATGATCCAGAAATAACAACTTTCTTCTCAATAATTCATGTGTTTAGCCTCTTTAGAGTCACCACAGGCATTTTCAGGTGCACATTAGCTTCCATGCAGTGTACAGCATAAATTTAAATTGTTCAAAATCAAAACTAAATTCAACCATTCTAATATATCAACTTGCTCTGCCATACATGGATGTAAATAAATATGTTGGTTTTGTTTCACACTTGTCAGCCAATCAAGAAAGAGTATTCAATCAGACCACTGTTTAACATGTCTTCAATGACTACAGCACCCCAATTTCTATATGTTTTCTGCCATACTCCTTGTGAATAATATGCTATGTCAAAAACATAATTTGCCAGTTCTTTGCGCTGATTCTGATAAGCTCCCCCTTGCACCTTGTATTATTATGAAACTAGTCCTCCGTGCAGGAAATGAAAGTGAGCCAGAGAAAGACCGCAAGACGAGTGCGAAATGAAACCAGCATCAACAACAAAAGGATGTGGAGGAGAATACTCACGCTGTTTTTCCCTCGTACCGTGCACTTTGCCACATCCTTCGTCTTCCAAGTCAGTTTCTAGAAAAAAAAAAATGAACAGACGGCAGAGTGTCAGCTCACAGACAAGCTGTTTCTCACAAGCTCGGCTTTTGTTTCTCCAGATAACTCAAGTGCTATTAGCAGACAGCTGTGATGAAAATCTCATTAACTTCAATAAACTGTTGTAGGGGGAAAACAAACAGACAGAAATGTGTGGGATGCCTGTGGTGGCTTGGGATTGTGGTCAAACTCAATGGGAGACAAAAGATTGGGAATCAAAGGAGAACACGTGTTATGAGGATGAGTTAATTAGCACCAATTAACCCACTGGACCATCCTCTGTCCTGTCCAGGCACATCAGAGCTAGCGATGTCCTTCAAAACATCCATCAACATGGTAACAAGTTTGAAAGTTAGATGGATTAATCCAATGGCTAATGGCTTCTGATGAATTTGTGACTGAAAGTGAATAAACAGTTACAACAGTGTCCCTTGCATACTTAAATGCAAAGTATGTGACTTTTTTGAGGAAAACTTTTCATTTTTAAGTTCAATCATATAATAACATACCATAATAGGTTTCATCTGTGTAAAAAAAAAAAAAAAACAAGACCATAGGACAGCAACTTATAATAATAATAATGCATTGGATTTATATAGTGCCTGTCTATATACTCACAGCGCTTTACATTGCATTATTCATTCACGCCTAAGTCACACTCGGTGGTGGTAAACTACTTCTGTAGTCTCAGCTGCCCTGGGACAGACTGGCAGAGACGTGGCTGTCGTTAGGTGCCTCACCACCAAACACATAATCACACTAACACATGGTGGATGAAATGTCTTTCCCAAGGACACAATGACAGTATGCAACGCCAGTAGCTGGGATCGAACCACCAACCTACGGTTAGTGGTGAGCGTCTCTAACTACTGAGCTTCTGTCCCCCCCCCGAACCAGGCTACTCATTTATTTAATCGTTTTGGAAGAAAGTAAATAGTAATAATAATTTAATAGCTACCGTGTTTACTTGTGAAAGTAATTTTATAATCACATGAGAGAGATTTCTTTAATCCAGTTGTTACATTGTGCAAGATCTACCATTATGGATAATTTATATTCATAACAATTTTCAGCATTTGGGAATATCAAAATACAGGCAACGGCTACAGGTAAATGGTTCCTGAATATATGTATTTTTATATTTTACATGGGCCAGATGCCATTATTGTCACACCCAGCCACGTAGTCTGACTGCAGGAGGCAAAGAGGATGAATTGTCTTGCCCAAGGACGCAACAACTGGGTCGCGGAGGAAGCAATCCACCAACACTGTGGTCGGAGGGCAACTTGCTTAACCTCCTGCCCCACTGTTGCACTCATTCATGAATATATGTATAGTGAATATGTTGACTGCAGATTTTTTTTTCTGAATATTGTAAATGCCATTATACATACATAATTAAGCAAAACATTATGGCCACTGAGAGGGGATAAGAACAACACTCAACATAATGGCACCTGTGTGAACATTTTTTCCTCAAATTGATGCGTTAGAAGCTAGCAAACATGGCAAAAGTATGGATTTGAGCGAGTTTGACAAGGGCCAAATTGTGAAGGCTAGATGACTGGTCAAAGTATCTCCAAAACTGCAGCTCTTGTGGGTTGTTCCCAGTCTACAACAGTCTATCAAGAAGAGGAAACAGTGGTGAAAAGGTCTGATCAAACAGATGAGCTACTGTAGTTCAGATTGTGAAAAAGTTCATGCTGATTCTGTTGGAAAGGTGTTAGAATATGCAGTGCATCACTGTTTGTTGCATATGGAGCTGCATATTAGGCTGGTAGTGATAACACATGACAATATGAACACCATTGGGGGTCATAATGTTATGCCTGATCAGTGTATTTCTATAAACTATCAATAAAATATGAAGGGCAGTCAGGAGTGTCTTTGTGAATATGTAAAGACCCTGGAGTTAGCACTATGATATGGGAACCCTCTGCGTTCATGCTCCATTTCGTAGACTAATAATTACTTATGGCCACACAAGCCTAGGGGTACAGTATAAGTGAAGTGAATGTAAATAGATGTGAGAGGAGAGAAATGAAATTGCTGCTTCTAGAATGAGTAAGAGTCAAGGTATGGAACTAAAGACGTCACAGTTTAGTAGGCATAAAGCCAGTCACACACTAATGGCCAGCCTCAGTGATAACAGAAATACTCTTGGGGTAAGTCGTAATTTTACACTTGGCTCCACTTGGTGCACTGGATCTGCAAAAGTCTGAATGAATCATTTTAAAAGTGCATCATATTTCAACATTCAACACTTGCTTTTTATTACATAAGACAAACTGAGATGTCAAACTATACACAATATTGGCAATGTGTCAGGTTGGCTGTCTCAATCAGCCCAAATTTCACTGCACCTGTAACGTGTTTTTTCCTGACAGAATAAGCAAAAATAAGCCACATTTGAGATTACTGTGAACGTTTAAAAAAATATTATAACTTGCAAACTGATCTTAATGGCTATTGTTAGTAACAAGGTTGGTTGATTTTTAATTTAGTACAGAAAAGTTATTAGTCCAGTTACATAACAGCAATGATGTCACATATGCTAGTATTATTTAACATTTTATACACCAAAAATTCCATCTCAGCAACTCATGTCAGGACAAAACAATTTTATTTATTTATTTTATTCCACTTCTTCTTTACAGGGATGTCAGGGACTGGAGCCTATTCTAGATTTGTTGGGCCTAAGGTAGTAATGGCCCTGGACAATAGATCAGAACCACTCAATTATACATGCATGGCTTTGATGGTGGTAATAACTCGTATCATAAAAAGCACAAAGTTCTAAGTCTAACCACTTTGCCACCAAGCACCCCGGTTATGCAACATCTTGCTATACCCAAAGTTTTTTTTGACATACAAGATATTTTCCAAAACAATAATGGAGAAATCTGGATGGTTGGCACTTGTTATGCCAATGTCAAATGTGGCATCACACCATCTGAGAAAGAGCTTGAATTAAGCCTCATCTGGGAGATGTAAAGTTAAACAAATTAATTTAGATTAAGTTTAGAGCTTACTTCTAGTTAAAATGATGCAATTTAGCAATTATCGTTTTTACACTTTCATATTATATAAACGTAACTAGGGGTGTGCGATATATCTTGTTATCGATAATATCTAAATTGTTGTTTCAATGATATGCAAAATCCCATTATTGAATTTTCATGTAGCAGCGTCAAATTTAGCTCATGTTTTGAGCAGAACTTTCTAGTGCAAGAACTGGAGAGGCTCATATCTAACTCAGGTGTGCTTTCCCCTCTGTATTTCCCCACAGAGCACACAGGACACACCTGTAGATCCTCTTGAGTATGAGTATTGCCTGAAACACTTGCGCTAACACTAACTCGCTGCTACATTCCAAAGTGAAAGTAAAAAGTGCCCAGATATACTCATGTTGTAAAAGACAGACTTCACAGCCCTGTCAGAGACACGCGCGTTCTTGCGTATGTCTAAAATGTTGTCCAACATTTTAATCATTTCTCAAAGTTTGTCTGTGTCTCTCAGCACAGCGACTTTCCGCTCATGCCGTGCCATTCACGCAGTCCCTGACCACCGCGCAAGCATTAGATAGGCTACTTATTACTATTAAAGAAAAATCAAAAGTCTGTTCCTATACACAGCCCAAGCTGGATGGGAAATGTTGAAAAGTTGTAGACCAACAATCAACAGGAGTGGTCTTTATTTGGATGGGACACCCTGTGTGAGCCTGTGATTGGCCAGTGCTTGCGACCATACAGGTGAACATACTTATATATTACAAATCAAACACATACCTGGAGTAATATTTTGTTTCATTCATGCATGTTTGAGTAATCCTGCATGCTGAGCTGCCTTTACGTAGACATGTGAAACCAGGAAGTGCTTCTGACATTTTTCAAACCCATAAACCGTTACCAGACTCATACTGATAATTTCAGTGCTTAAACTGCCGCTACTACAAAGCTGTCAGCTCATTTATCTATCTGTTAGCACCATGTTAAAAGCTAAACATGCTACCATCTTTCTCAATTCGAAGGAATCACTGCATACTTTATTCAAATGTTGGGGGTGTGATTGGATTATCTTGTATAATTCCACTTGGCCGAATTGTGCCACATCCAACCCTCAAATCAATAGTTCAGACATCCATGACTGGAGTGGTCTTATCAGAATGGATGTGTTCGAGGCTTATCTAAATACAAGCAAACAAAAGTCCAGGGCTTCGGAGAGCTTTTATTTAAGTGCAATCATGTTTGACAAATGAGACTCAGATAGGACCGAGCGTGGCACTCAAGAGTACTATTCCACTTGAAACTAATGTATGTCTGAAGCACGATTGCTGCTTGCACGTACTTGAATGAAAGGACTGGTAAAAAGGCTAGAAGGAAAAAAAATAATAATGAGTTGCAAAGATTATGAAACAGAGAGATAATAAAAACAAGAGAGAAGAGTACGTGAGAAGTGTTGTCTCTAGTGAGCAGCAGTACTTTACATAGCGCTGGGGCCAGAGCAGGTCAAATATATTTATGATGATATATTATCCACAATATTATTTGTGACAGCGTGTAGCCAATATTCTGCTCTTGCGGTAATGGCTCTACATTTAATTACAAAAGAGATGCTGGACATTGTGATGCAAAGTTTTATACTGCTATTGATTTCTTAAAAGGACATCGCTGGCCACTTTATTAGGTACACCATGCAATTACTGGAAGTGAAGGTTATATGGAGTAGAGATAAAGGGTGCAGGATTTTAACATTCCAAAGCATGGACAGTGTGGAAAAGAAGTGAAGAGGCATGTGCAAGTGAGTTGGGTAGAAAAAAGCGTGTCATGTGATAAAACCTTTAGCAAGAATGAAAGGAAAGGTGTGCAAGAGAGTGGTGAGACCAGTAATGTCATATGGTTTAGAGACAGTGGCACTGAGGAAAAGGCAGGAGGCAGAGCTGGAGGTAGTAGCTGAAGATGTTGAGGTCCTCTTTGAAAGTGACAAGGAAGGAAAGGATTAAAAATGAGTACATCAAATGGACAGCTTATAGGCGCTTTTCCACTGGACGGTACGGCATGGGCCGTGTCAGTACAGGGGTTTGGTACAGGTAGCCCCAACATCTGCTTGTGTTTCCATTACTTTGGGTCATGGAGTGCAGCGTCTGTTACGTAAACATTGACATTACACAGGCGCAACAAAACAACATTTTATAAATGAGATCAAATAAATTGTGTTGTAAATCATTAATATTGGTGGCAATATTTAATAAAAGAGGAGAGTAAATCCTGGTGTGTGTCAGTGTGAGGCTGGAGGTAGAGCTGTATTAGCTTCAGTAAACAGGAGAATAGGTTTACAGCCAGATTTCTGTGTATTAAATTAAATTTTCTGCACAACTTTAACACATTTTAACAGCTGACCAAATAACCACATGGGTTTAACTAATGCTTATTTTTATTTATTTTTCCAAAATGACATTACATCCTCTCTTGGAATACAGCTGTTCATCACAAGGACAAGTACGAGTTTGATTAAAAATAATATTTTCCCTTTTATTTCTGTTCTTTGCTTTGTTGTTTTTGCTCAAGTTGGGATTATCTATTGTCCAATCAACTGGCAGCGGTACGTAGCTTCACCTTTTCCAAAGCAGACCCAGAGCTGGACGCCCTCACTCCCTTCCCAACCTGCACCATTCGGCCCCAGTGGAAAAGCACCTTATGTTAAATACTAGATGTTTGAACTGTACAGAGGAAGGATATTGAATATAATAGGATGCTGAGTTTAGCGTTGCCAGGCTGGAGGCCTAGAGGAAGGTGATTTGTGGATGTTATGCTAGTTGGTGTGCAAGAAGAGGATAAAGAGGATAGTGTCAGATGGAGGCAGAAGGTCAAGGTGGTGACCCCTGAATTCTTCAGAGACCTTAGTTTTAACAGTGGTTATTTTAGTTACTGTTGCCTTCCTATCATCTAGAACCAGTCTGGCTAATACCCTCTGACCCCTGGCTTCTGGCATTTTTAGCCACATAACTTCTGTTTTCTAATCATTCTCTGGAAAACTTAAAGCTATTTGTGAGTAAAACTCCCAGTACACCAGCAGTTTCTGAATTCAGACCAGCATTTGGTGTTTGGTACTAACAACCATGGCACATTAAAATCAAATCAAATTTCCTCTCCATTCTGATGCTCAGTTTGTGTCTGTATGACTAAATGTATGCATGACGAATGCCATAACATTTGTTGATCAAAGACAGTATTTGGATGTAAAAGCATCAGAACAGGGGTATTTAATAACATGGCCAGTGAGTGAATTTTACTGGATTTTTATCTTGAACAACAAAGAAATATATATGCATTATTTTTATCCTCTAAGCAATAGTATGCTCATACCAATAAAATCCACTTGTTTTCACTAGCGATTGAATTTAATTATCCCAATTATCCTTAATGGGCCTATGGTTCTACTCAATTGATATTATATTGTTTTTATAGCTATGTTTTTATGGAAATGTGAGTTTCTCGTTGTAGACTAGGTTTTATTGCTAAGTAAAATTGTATTACTTTGTCACTTGTGTTGGTTTTGATAGTTGCTGAGGGAGCTGAAGTAGGAACAGAAATGGAAGTTGTAAAATTGAATATTGAAGATGTTATCCATCAAGAGAGCTTTCAGTCCTTTCGATGTAAAAATATGGGGCTGTCAGCATAAGAGAAAAAGCTAAGCAAATTAGTATGTTGGAATAGTTTGACATCTGTTTCTTTTCTTTACTAAAAAATAACAATGCAGCACTTGGATTATCTGTGCATAAATGTGTTTTGTGACAGTTTGTTGAAGTGACCTTGACAGAAACGCTAAAGGAAAAAAGGGTCTATCTAGGGATGGGCAATATGAACTAACAGTGGCAAAGAAATTAGTGCTCTTGCCTCCCAGCAAGGAGATCACAGGTTTGATCCTCAGGCCGCCCTACTCTGGCTTCCACACGCTGGGCAAACGCATGTGTTAGGTGAATTAATGACTCGAAATTGCCCTTAATGATTGATTTTGAGAGTGAATGGTTGCCTGGGATAGGCTCCAGTACTTGCAATCCCCAACAGGAATAAATGTAAGAAGGTGACTGAATGAGTGAACAATGGATGTTGCCAATTCATTGCCGTTATGTCAAATTACTCAGAAACAGCACAAAATGCTGGTGGTTGGCATGATCTAAAGCAGTGGTTCTCCAGCTGTGGTATAAGCAGTATATATTTTTTATATTTCATAAAAACATTTATCACATAAGATGTAAATATGTTTAAAAAATAGTTTTTCTGATAACAATGGTACAGTTGAGTTATTAAGAATAAAAAATATATTTTACATAATGGCCAGATTATTTTTGTTTACTTTTTTGTTTTAAGTCTAAAACTACATTGCCAAATCATCATCATCCAACAAGAAAAGAGAGCATTACATGCTTACTTTATCTTTAATCCTGCTCTGGGTCTTAAATTTAAAGTGTAGACCACAGCCTGGTCCCACAGTTAAGACCTGACTGAGTCCAGAATTGGTCCTGGTTTAGTCATGGTAAAAGTCAATGTTTAGTCCTGTAGTAATGCATTTTTTGTGGTAATCCCTTTTATCTCTTAATTTAGACATGAGTTAGTCCTGATTTATAGGCCTATTTCAGTCAATGATAACTTCTATATATAATCTTACACACATATAATCACTTAATTTTTTTTTTAGGTAGTGCTTGGCATACAAAGTTTGAGAATCACTGGTGTAAAGCTAAAATTAGAGCTAGATGTTTAAGGTAAGCTCTAAACAATTTTTATATCGTGTAATAATATGTTGTGATATTTAAGTTTTTCATTCTTTTTTTTATAAACTAAAAGCAGTATGTGTAGATATGCTGTTGTTGAGAAGGACAGATAAAGAAAAGCTTGAATTTTGAACTATGGCAAAAATGTGAACTTCTTTTCTTGCATGTAACCAAATGTCAAAGCACAGATAAATGAGCTGAACTTGTGACAGTACGCAGATCCTACCTGCTGTGGGATGATCTGGTCAGATGAAGACGCCAGATTGATAGCAAACACGTGGTCCCTATGAGAGAAAGAAAGTCAACACATGATTAGTGAGCTATCTGCACGGTGACCTTTACCTGCCTGAGAGCTTTGAAGAGGACCTCCTTATGGCTCCTACTCAAAAACTACCCCCAAAACCCATTTCTCATACTCAAATCCTTTGTTTTAACACATTTTACATGCAGCTCCGATAAAAGCCACTCAATGTCGCAGGTGGATTTACAAAGATTCATTGACTTCACCTCACTTTAAAACCTCTCAACACAGTTTTTCAAATATTGACACAGCCCATTGAATCACTTTCTGGAGTATGCAGCTGTGAAAAATATTTGGCCCATTTAGGTACATTAAAAAACCTCTGTACCTTTAAGAGATTCTTGGCAATGTGAGCGCCGCAGTTTGGGCCCGAGCCAAAGACTGTAGCAAGATTTATTCTGCGCCATTAAAGGAGCTAGCGGAGGAACAAACCTTGTACTTTTTGATAATTAACCTCTGATGCTGATGGAGAGGGCAGCATCATGCAACAAGACTGAAGAAGAAGAATCTGTGTAGAACAGCAGGTGTTTGCAGAAAGCATGTTTTGGAGATTTAAATAGACTGAACTCTGAAACACCTGAACTGAATCAACCTCTCAAATGTTCCCTGCGTTTAACATCACATGAAGGCAGTAAACATAGTGAGTAACAACCTCTGGGTTTCCAATGCACGAATCAGGCTCTAAATTTATCAGAGATTATTGCTGTGTTTGTTGCAGAGTGGAACGCTCCTTAAAAGGTTCAACTAAAAAATGAGCACAAAAAATGATTCTTGTGCAAGACTATGTGCTGGTCAAAAAGAGCTTTAGAGACTTTGGGACTATATTTGAGTGAAAGTTGAGCGAGGTGTGCTTAACTAAGGCACTGGACAAAAACAAGCTTTTTAAAGTAAGGTACTAGACATATTTTGACAAAATATTTTCTTTTGCAATAGTATAAAGCGCTTGCCACAGAATTGTAGAAATGTACTACATATTAAATGTTGCAAAAATAAGTATGGAGTAGCATGCATGTTTGCATTACCATCTCTATACTATTCTACAGTCTTACCAGGATTTTCTTAGCCTGGCGAGCACTTTCCTACTCGCTTTTCGCAAGCAGGATAGACAGACAGATGTTCTGGGCACGTTTGAGGTACAACTATGTTTTCATCCCACTAGACTGTAAGCAGTAATTTAAATGAGTGATATGATGAGTGCAGGAGCGGTAAATGGTCTCTCAAGATTAAACTGTAAGGAACTTGTTCCATTTTACTGGCTTGGTGCAAGCATTTGATGCAAGACATGAAGCCACAGCCTTTTCAATAGCATTATCAGGATGTTTTATTGCTGTTTTTTTACCAAAAATGTTGATCTAAGAAAAAATAACAAATTTTTGGAACTACGAAAAAACACTCTGAGGTTGTGCTTGAACTGACCTGGCAGCAATGTAGAGCATGTGGTTAATCCGCAGCATCCTCTGGAAGTCCAGACCCAGGCGAGCCGTATCGTTGTCTGACATGAGGCCTTGGAAGCTGGGGTACAGGTAGGTTGCTGTAAGGAGACACACACAAAACGGCATTTATGTGGAGCAAAGGACAGCTAGCATAGCTACTAATTGGTGACTATTACTGCTAACTTTGAGACCATTTGGAAGGGTCTGTTCTCAGAGTTATTCTAATTCATGGTACATTTAAAAACACTATTCTCAAGATGTTGGAAAAAAACTTTTGTGACAATTTATAATCATGTTAAAATAATTTTTAAGTGGAACTAAGCTGCTTTTTCTACCTTAAGAGTTTGTTTGATGGTTAAATGAGTTGTTGTGGGGTGAGTAAAACACCCTGCATGTCCCTCCCTGCTGTCTCTGGGCAAAAAACGTACTTGCAACAGTGAGCACTACCAGCCTGGTGTCCCTGACGCCTCGAGTCTTGCTTGTAAGCGGTTAGGCAAACAACAAGCAACCGATGGATTTCTTGATTTTCGTTATGGCAGAGTGGCCCAAAGGCAGACAAAACTTTGTACACATAACACGAGGGGAAACAAAAGTAAAGCAAGGAATCAAATAGGTGTCAACCAGACTCATGACTATTTACAATAGTACTTTACTCTAGAATATAGAGGGAGCTCCAAACAGTGAAGAAACGAGCAAAGTTAGATTGTGCCGCTTTAAATTGTAGTTCCTGCCACAATCACAAAGAAACCAATTTGGTAGTTTGAATAAACATACCACTTAAAGATTAAATTATAAGCATTCTTTGCAATTTATAATTTTCTCAAGTTGAAAAGAACGCAATAATTAGTTTGAAAATGAACAATAGGCTAATTATTTTATTAACATACACTTATTCAGAAGCTTCAAAAATGAATTCCACCTATGTGTTCAAAAGCAATATCCAAGGTCATACAGTGGCCTATTGTTCTGGAGCAGATACTGTATGCTAATGTGCACTTGTGGAGGTGGAAAGAGAGTCTCCAAAGTTGCAAATTAGACCGTCGTGTCAAAGAAGTCAGTCCGATTTAAATAATGGCTCCCGGTAAGCATTTCATAAAACGCACATCTGGGGACTCCGCCAAGAGAGGACAGCAAAACAAATCAAAAGCATCTCAATTAACAAGCCTTGTGTCCCACATCAAGTGACACGACATTCTTCTGGTATCAAGGGCAAAATGGGATTGCTTTTACTGATATACAGAGACATTTTTTAAGTGATATTTCAAAAGTACATTCCCAGATGGTTATAGAGACAGCCAGCATACAGACGTCCATTCTCTAATTCAAAGAAAAGATTGTGTAAACAAATCAGCTAAGATGAGAACTGAGAGAAGTGACGCAAACAGTAAGTGGGTGACATAATATCAATTCTGGGTTGCACTATGGCTTTTCATTTTTCATTGTTCACCACAGCAATTTATATTCTGTCCTTGGAAAAGTCAAACTGAAAATATTATATTAACAATGGCTTATGGAGTTCAGTGGTTCAAACAAAGTTCCCACCATTTTTTTTGAGCTTCGGGACATTTGCAGGACACTATCTGTAGTCTATTCTACAAAAGGCTTCATTGGATCAAGGCAATAGCTTATTTTATTCTCCTTTTCAATGTTTTTGGTGGAAATTTCTCTCAGACTTCTAGCCAGCAATCTGTAAAAAGCTAATCCGCTTCTGTTACACATCACACAAGAGTTTTTTTTTTTTTCTTTTTTGTGTGTTTTGTGTTTGTTTTAAGAATGGTACTTAGAAATGTTTAACTCAGAAACGTATTTTACATTCTAGGTAGTTAGTTGCACGACCAACACAGAGACATACACTGATCAATGTTGTGTGTTCTGACACCTTTCTATCAGAACCAGCATGTCTTCAGCAACTTCTTTAGCAATTTGAACTACATCAACTTCAACTCTGAGGGCAAAATGTTCACTTGCTGCTTAATATGCCTGGCCCACTAACAGGTGCCACGATGAAGAGATAATCTGTATTATTCATCATCTGCGTTATGTCTGATTGGTGTGTCCTGAGAGACATTCATTCACTAGGGGTGCTTTAGATACCAATTCACCTGTGCATAGTACAGTGCCCTGCCTCGAATTGCTTGGATAGTGACCCCTAATGGTACTAAGCCAAAGAAAATTAAAAGTATAATATAAAGTAAATACTGCTGAAATTGAGGACTTTCAAGTAAATAAAATAGTATAATGCAGGATTTCCACAGCATGAGTATTTGCTGCCTAATGTCTCCACTCAGTCATGCCAGGCTGTGGAGCCCTGAGCAGCTCAGGAAGAGCATGTGCCAGAAGTATGAGTTTGTGTTATAAGAGCCATTGATAAACACCAAAACAACTCTTCATTCAGAAGCCGAAGGACAGAAAACAACAGTTTATTATGAGATCGCTTTGGAGTTCACCTCATTTTCACTTCACAGATTTTTCCTCTACAACAGTAGTTGGGCACAAAAAAGCTATAGGAGTGCAATAAATGTTTAATCGTGTCTGTCATTGTTTCTGTAACCTGAAGTTAAAGTAAATAGTCTAAGCCTCAATAATGATAATAAGAAAAAGATTAAATAAAAATAGGCTATTATAAGGAAAAACAGTATGACGTTGAAAATCCAGATGTTGTGCACGTTCAGTTTCAGGTATGATCTAAACTAAATAAACTTGCTGCAAGCCTTCGACAGAGGGCTGAGCACTGGCAGACCAGCGCTGCAGACCTGCGATGTATGCGGCATAGCCCAGTGGAACTGACATGCATGCAGTGGAGACTGTGGGTAACCAAGTAAAAGCCAGGTTGACAACAAATTAATGGGGGGTTACTGCATCTCTGCTGACCTTACAGACTTGCGGTTCTCCAGAGGCGTGTCCAAAGAGGCCAACAAGCAATAGGAGTGTAGATTATGTATTAAAACGTTAAGAGGCCCATATGTAAGCATGTGATAACTGCAAAGCAAACTTTTCTGTTGAAGGAGTAAAATTAATATACAGAGGAACTTCCACGTCACATAAACTCCCTCCTCTGTTTCCTCTATTCTGATCCAAGCATAGACCCGGCTCAAGGCCATGGCACCTTGGATCTGTTAAATAGTGTATTAAATGCCCTCCAGCCTCCCATATGAACGGGCTGCTGCTGAATTAGTACTCCCCCGCCTGAAATCCACCACAATTTGAAATAAGTCTCTCTACAGGGAGCCGTCCTCTCCCCTAACTGCTCGTCTGGCATTGACTGTTTAAAGATTTAACCTCCTAATGTGTGTCTGAGAGGCGGCCATGGCTGCGCTGTCTGCTGAGAGGCTCCCAGCGGCTCAGGAGCCCAGCCCATTATCCTCCCAGGTGAGGGCTGCTAATTACTTCTGAGCACTTTTACACTTATTAAAGTTTGAGGGCATGGCTCAGGGTGCACAGTTCGGAAGGGGAGTTGTTTGCGTGATTTACTCTTATTCTGCATAACAAAAAGTCAAAATATGTAATGCATCAGTGCAGACTACAATGCCCATATACAATGAACCTTAAGGTTTTGTATGTGAGGCAGACAGACGAAAAGTCAGTGAAGACCCATCTACCTTTAGCCAGATATGAATGCAGCTTAAAGGGTATAACAGTATAGGTGATAAGATATGATATATTCAGATGAGTCTATGGGGGTTCAATGGTCTACTACCAGTTAATATTAGATTATTAAGATTTTTAGATGAGCAAAGGATTTCCAAATTTAAATTTTTATTATTTTTAATTCTTATTATTTGAATTCTCCTTTTTTTTTTTTTGCAATTAAACTTTTCTTACTTTTTTCAATACTTAGGGACTGGATAATTTTGATTTGAATTTGTATTAGTTAAGTTATGCTATGGTAAAGGTTACATTATGTTTAAGTTCAGTTTTAGACTATGGGAAATTAAATTAGACTCTGGTGGGCTACCATAGTCTTCTGAATTAATGGTAGACAGTGAATAGTGTTAGGGGATGAGTTAACTCATTATTGCCAGGGTGGGGTACATCCTGGTCAGCAGCCAGTTAGTCACAGGGTTGACACAGACACTATACACAGACAACCATTCACTCTCACATTCAGTCACTGACATGCATGTCTTTGGAGGGAGGAAGAAAGAGAATCCACAGTAACACAGTGAGGACATGCAGACTCCACCCAGAGATATTGTGTAATGGCCAGCCCAAGGATTGGCTCTCACAACCTCTTTGCTGGGAGGCAATAGCACTAACCACTCTGCCACAGTGCCCCCTATGAGTTATCTAATTTCCTAAAAGTGAAAATGACAATTTACACCATCATTGCTGCTGGTATTGTTCAAACTACTGGAAAGGTTACGCATCTGTGGTAGAGGAGGTTTTATTACACAGGGAAAATATACAACAAAGGCAACTGACGTTTTAGTGGGCAATATGATATCACATAGTTCTAAGGAACCTGATTTTTTATAGTTTATGATTCCTTAAGTAGCTTTGGTTCAAAAGAGAATAAGTGAGATTTTATGTGCATGGACACATTATTGAACCTGCATATTTACCTGGCCATTAATGATTTCACACATGAGGCTTAAATAGATCAGATGTTGTATTGAGTACAGTATGGGATGCCCATTTCCCAGCCTGACCTTATCAGTGGGATTTGATAGACTGGTGCAGCTTGGTGCTTCATTACATTAGAGTTGAGGACCTGTGCCACCCTGTCACCTGCTGGAACCACAAGTGACAAATGGCTCTCATTAGGCCTGGGACACAGCTCCACATATAGGACTAATAGCACTGCTATTTCTGCTAATGGTTGTGTTACTTTCTTCCTGATAGATCAATTACAGTGTGTGGGCCACGGTCTCAGTCACCTCTTAAATCAATTATGGGCCATTACATTCGCAGGCAGGAACCTTCCCAGTGGATGTCCGCAGTGACTGGGTGCTGCTGATGGACCCCCGAGGTGCAGTGATGTGGCAGTACTTCATGAGTGTCACATATTACATCGGAGTATTCATTACTGTCTCATTTTAGTGATGGCCACTTCTAAATCATTAGGGTCCAGAGACACAGAGTTTCACCCGATTTAAAACAGAACTCAGTAATTTAAAAAAAATTAAACAGTTTCAGAGTCAATGTGATGGTTAAATAAGTTGTGACACCTCCCCCTGCTGTGCGAAAAAAAAAACTGCCTTGCAAGAATAAGCATCACCGACCTGGTGTCACGGGTCTTGAGCAGCACATCTCGGTTAGCCAAATAACAGGCTAGCAGTGGCTTTATTTCTGTTTTTTCATGGCAGAATGGCCAAAAGGCAGAACAAATGCTGTACAGATACGCAGAGGGGAAAACCAAAGTAAATCTGAGCACAGGGTTACACAGTAGTCAACCGAACTCATGAGAATTTACAATAGTGCTTTAATCTGAAATGTAGAGAGAGCTCAAAATATTAAAAAAATAGCCAAAAACAGAGAAGAATCAAGCAAAGTCATGTGGTTCTGCTTTAAGCACCACTACATATCTTTTGTGGATTTACACTTCTAATATTGCACTGAAAATACATTGCTACATGTATGAGACATTTGTTAATTTGGAAGATCTGTTCTTATAAGATGGCAACATTGTGGCGTATCTGCCATTAGGTGCACTCTACACAAGGTTAAGTATTCCTTTCTTCATGTCAAGATATATAAAAATAGTTGTGAAAGTATGCAATGCTAGACTGGGGGTTTATAAAAATATTTTTTATTGTTAGGTTATTAATTTGCATATAAAAATATGCAAATAATACAAAAAATACTACAAAAAGGTTAATATTGAAAAGTTGTTAAGAAACAATGGGACTCCTTCATGAAACCTTCTTACGTGAAGACTTGTACTTAAGCACCACTTAGGTGGGTTTTTGGTATTCACTAATTCTCAAAGAACAAATCCCAAGAACAGGTATGCACTCTTATGCACTGAAATGAGGCAGTTTTGTAATATGATCATACTCAAGTTTCAACAAAATGTTTTAATTTCAGTCTGATTGCAGTTTATTTTAACAAGTTGATTTTTTAAAATAGTGTTTAATAGAATAATACATCCAGAAAGCAAGCAACTCTTGATGCTAGTGGTTAGAGCAGCTCATATTATTGGGCAAAAGGCATAGTGCAGAGTCTAACAAAGAAAAAAAAAAAAAAAAACAAAACATCTAATATGCCTTAGTTTAGTGTTAGTGTTAGATCATAGAACACTGCCAATTTGCACTATGTTTTATGCGTTTTTAAATACTTTGTGACGTATGAACATTTAAAAGAAAAACAAAACATTTATTTTTTAACAATGTAACCCAGCCTCCCCCCAACAAAAAGTTAGTGAATTTTATGGTAAAACAAAATTCTGTACGCTTTTTTTGTGCTTAGTTATAATTTTTGTGTCTGCCTTCCAACTAATGTTGTAAGCTCTAGGGGGCTTGCACAGTATTAGGCCTTGTATTGTATTAGGGCTTGTAGAGTGGTTTTGACAGAAATTGGAAAATTCATGCAAAATTTAAATAGCTGTACTTCCCACGAGCCAGCCCCAGATAAGTAATAGGACTGAATAAGCTGGCAGCTGACTAAACCTCTGCAGCAATTGCCCTTAAAAACTTCCAACTTACAAAACTGAGCTGCACTGCAAATAGACATTTTAACTTAGGCTCCTTTCACTTGGATTTAGCACCGTGAAGATAATCATGGCAACACACTAACCATCTCTGCCCACAACGCTGATTGGCTCCAGGTCCTGGGGAAACGGGGTGGCTCCCGAGGACAGCAGGGGTGCGAAGGCGGCCAAGGTGAGGGCCAGGAGGAGCAGGGGCTGATGGGAGCCGGCCGGAGGCAGCCTCATTTTGGCACGAGCGCAGACCTCACCAGAAACACATGATCCGCCGGAACAGTCACCTCCTGCCTGCAGGGGACAAACAGAAGGGTCGGGGTGAGTCTGAGGAACTGAGGTTAAAATAGCATGGCATATCGGTGGTTCTCAACTGGTCTGGCTTTGGGGCCACCCTCACATTATAATGGCAAGCCGCCAGCCAAATAAAAGAAGATATGTCAACTTGTTAAATTTATCAAATAAACATATGGTGTAGTTTGAACCTGAGATAGTTTATCAAAAACATGCACAAAAAAAAAAATAATTTAAAGAGCAAATGGTGATGCTAGAGAGGGAACTGTTCCCTTCTACATTCAATTAATTGCATTTTAATTTAAAATCACAACTCTTCGCCTCAGTAACTTCAACTTTTTTAACAGAATCAATTGTGCTTTCATGCACAAAAACAAAATAAAAGTCTGTCTCAAGTCTCAATGTCCTATTAAAACTATCCACTCACTTATTCAAGCATTGATCATAAGCCTGACATTGCATAACATATATAAAAGCTCAACTAAGTAATACAAATGCAATGCAAATACAAAATGCAATTCAAAAGGATTCAAGTAGAAAAAATTAACTTTTCTTTTGATGACCTTTTCAGTGGTAAATTCTAAAAAAGACATTGTACTTTGAGGAAAATTAAGCAGCAGTCACTTGTAGCAGTCAACTGTAGGTGTCACAGTAACGTTATAGAATGGGATTCTTTGGTGGGTTTCATCTATACATCTAATGTCCCATATTGCCATCTACTGTTCAGGAGTGTACATCGATCAAACTTCATTTCTTAGTTTTTTGTTTTGTTTGTTTTTTGTTTTTTTGCCCTGGCAAGATTTGGCCAATCACATGCATGCATAAACTGCCCTATAGTAAGATATGTCCATTTATGTTTGCTACACCTTTTTATATTCTTCATTCTGCACCTTACTAATACAGCATGACTGCAATACTGTCATACTGCGTTGTTATTGATCCAACCGCAAGGGGCGCAAGCGACCACGGTAACTGCAGTTTATTATTTTAGTGAGACACTAATGGGATGCACAGTTTAATTTTACTGCAAACTGTGAAGCATTTAAGGTTTACGCACGTATATGCACTCAGAGACACTGGGAGTAGAAAACGGAGGGTTAATGGTGAGTAAGGCTTCTGCACAAGCTGTGCTGCCTCATTGAAGCTAACCACTTCCCAAACAGACATGGGGCTTACGCGTTACTTTGAGGAGCAGCTGTAGACTCAAATGACGATCCACTCACCTGGTGACGCGATAACTACGTGAGGTTTTTCTCTGCCCTCTCAACTCACCTGCAGGTACATGTGTGACACAGTCACTCTATAGAGTCAGTGCTGCAGGGAGCACTGCTAGCCTCTTTAGCTCATCTCTCAAACCACATAAATAACTGAACATGTGGGTTTTTCTAAAGCTACCACGTTACACGTGGTGCAAGGACATTGTCACTCGTGCCTGACTCGGGTTTTTATTAGAGCAGAGGCTTAATTATATTTCAAATTATTTTTATAATCAAAATTCATTTGAACATATAATTTTTTAAGTTGTTTTTATTAGTTTATGCTATACCGTTTATACCACACACCGCAGTGTTGAGTTGCATATAATTACTGCAGGGGAAATTCTCTCACTGCAACAGCCCTAGTGCTAAGTGTAACAAATGATTTATTGAAGGAATAACTTTAGCGCTTAGACCGTGGCAGCTGGAGACGTCAGCAATGTGATGGTGTCTTCCTGGTTTCATTTTGTCATACTCCTGTTGTAACCAAATTTTCTTCAGGATCAATAAAGTATCCATTAAATCTACTCAAGATATTAGGGTCATTAGCTTGACCTGCCCATTTTTAGATTTGAACACTGGTTTACTGCCCCTGCACTCAGTAATGAGAAGCAAGAGCAGAGAGCCCACTCACAACATGCATTGAGTGGATTTGTACTTGGTGACTCCAACTGCTTAGAATTGTCTTAATGATGATGAAAATTTTAGAAGACATATTAGAATAAAACTGTTCTTCTACTGTTTGTATAAAAGTACATCCAGTGAATTCCATACTTCTGCCCTTTGATGCAACACTAATTAGTTCTTAGCAAATAGTGATGCACAAAATTAAATTGTATTGTATCATTATCTTTAAAAAATTTCATGAAAAAATACAATGCCATGCTTGTATATTCTAAGAGAGAAATGTAAACCAGATCAGGATTAGTCATTCAAACCACGTGGAGCCTACTTTATCACTACTCTTATTACTTTAAGTGTAGCAGTGTCAGTGGTAGCGCTGCACTGATTTGCATGCAGCGCCTAATGTCACTGCAGAGCACCCACTGGCACCTTCCAACACACACTCAGCAGTTGAGGAGACAGAGTGAGGAATGAGGAGGTAAGGACCATGGCAACAACACACCAGCCTCATTTACTGCCAGCTGACCACTTTCACACATGATTCAGTAATATTAGGCCTTCACAGTGGACAACACCCACTTTAGCCACCTTGACACCAGCTCTGACTGCCACTGTCACATTAAAAATGACTCTGTCTATGTGCATCATTATAATTCACATGATTTGCTGAGGCCGGTTGGGCCTCAATACTTTTTCAAAATGGAGAGCAAAGAAAGAACACACACCATTTAAAATAATTGTACTTTGACTTATATAGACAACTGGTGATGAATTTGTATGACTAGTCTGGTGCTTAGTGTTTGGGTGTCTTATACTTATGCCCACTTATGCATATTACCCCACTTAGTTATTGGTCAGTAATGTTATTTATTAGCAGGTAACACAGCTAACTAGTCAGTCTTGACCTTAGCTTTCTCACTTCTGAAAAACTGTATCTAAATACATTTAGGTAACATAGCTTTAGGTAAAGAACTTGGCTGTTAGGGGTATAACAAAATACCAAAGTAATTAGGATTTCTGACGTTATTCTGTTACTCTCTAGTCAGGCTTTTGGTGCATTCATGTGGTCCTCAGAAACTCTGCAAAACATTTTTCCGAGGTAAAAAATGCACATGAATGTCTGCACAAGTTGGAAAAAGAACTCGGGTCAAAACCTGCTGCCCGACTTTCCCACTTGGTCATCTGCTTCATGGACAGAGCAGAAAATTTGCTGATGTATTAATTTCCATTTTATACATGAACTCTTTGATTAAACATTGCTAATAATAAAAGTTTACTATAAGCTGTCGCTCGAATAGAAGTAAAGTTGCATTAATTTCAAGTTCAGTCCAAATTCAAAGTTTAATTAGCCATTTCTAGAGCACAAGAAAGTTGTACCCATACATAGGAATTGCATTGCATACACCCCTAGATCCAATAATAAAACAAGACTAAAACATCAATAAATACAGCACATAAGAGTAATAAATATGAAGTATTAAAAGAAAAGTATACACATATATACCTACACATGCATAAACACACATATACATACACAAAGGGGAACCAATGCTTGCTGATCTAGAAATATGATACATATTTTTATGTACTGGCCATGAGTCTCACTGTTGCTGGATAAAAGCTGTTGTAAAAGCGTGTTTTGTGTGTGTGATAATGCTGTTTGCTCTCCTGTGTCTCAGGCTGGAAGGTCTTTGAGTATGGACTGGGCTTTCTTCTTGCAGTGCTGTGTATAAAGTGTGGTCATGGATGGGAGTTTAGTCCCCATGATTCGCTCTGCGAATTTATTTTATTCCTTCCAAGCTCTAAATGCATTAATGTTCAGCTTTTTAGTCGTGAGAAGGTGAACACTAAATCTGACATTTTGCTGTTTTAAGCACTAATTAATAACATTATTGACCAACAACTTTGTTGTTCCGGGCATTTCCGAGTTAAAAGCACATGAACATAAACAAGTCAGGAAAACAACTTCTCATCCCGAAAAGTCAAGCACTCAAGAACCACATGAATGCAGCATTTGACCTGGGTTCCCGAGTTTTTGTGCAAGCAACCTGTTTCTGAGGACCGCATGAACACTGCATTAGCTCTCTAAAGGAACCAAATTGGTAATAAACAACCACTGGTCTAGACCATGGGGTTACTGCGGACACCAGTAACCAATTAGTCTTAGCAACGGTCCAAGACTGTTTAGGAGGCGGAGACAAGAAGTCTGGGGTAAATGTGTACTTGCTATTAGCAGGGCACAATAGTGTTAAGCAGCCGAAGACAACCTAGCTGTTAACTTTGTGTAATGGAGAAAATAATGTACTCAAAAGGAATGAATGAATAAAGAGAACAACACTTGCAGTGTCCATATAATGTAATGCAGGTATCATTGCTTAGCATAACTGCCTAAAAATGCTAAAATTTAGAAATGTATTTGTAAATTGCAGTATAATCTGAGAGAGGTGGAGTCAATATTTTGAAAATAGTATCATGGTTTCAAATTAAGACCAATGTTATCAAGTTGATCTTGGCCCCAAAGCTGGAAATAAAATTAGGTGGTGAAACAAATTAAAATGAAAAGAACACCATAATACAGGAAGGTCAGCAATGTGAAAAATTGTCCGGGGCATCTGGTGCTTCATACATCTTTCTGAGGCAAACACTGGCTGGTCTCCAATGAATGATTTATTCTCATCTATTACAAGCAATCAGGAGTTTGTTTGCCACATTCAGATGGGCAAAACAGCCATTTAACACTGACAATAAACAGTACTCGAATATTTCAGCAACAATTATAAAATAAAAAATACTTGATGTAGTATATTATGTTTTTGCAAGATAGATTTTCCAAAAAGTCATAACAAATATGTTAATCGGCAATGAAAGGCAAAACCTTTCAAAGTTGTTTATGTGAATGTATGCCAAATCCATTAGATCACTCACAAAGAATATATAAAAACAATATTTTGCTGCTGGGTCTTGGAAGTCAGTCAATGTTTCTAAATATTTTTGGGTAGCCCTCAAGCTGTGGTGAAGAGCAATTTATCTAAATGCAAATGTTGCAGTTATGGCAATGCATATGCAAATCTCATTCAGATTAAGGTTTAACAGTCTGTGATGAGGAAGCACAGGTCCAACAAACATTTACAGTCATCTGTGTGGTGTAATTTAATATTTGGGACAAAAAGAGCCATTAATAGTCACTTATTAATCTTTGGGGATACACAGTGGCTGGAGTCTATCACAGACTGATAGACACACTAGGCCGAAACACACAGACAGATATCTATTCACTGTGCAATATAAATATTCTAATGGTCACCAAGTACCAGCACAGATAATATTTAGCCTTCCAAGAACCATCTTTAAACAGACTAAAACAAGGCTAAATCTTGATTTTCAGGTCTAAAATAAGTAACAAAACAGGGATTAAATGAAAACAATTACATAACTTGACTAAACCCAGGACTACACTATACCTAAACCAGGACTAAAACCAAGAAAAAAGTAGGACTGAATCTAGGTCTAAAACCAAGACTAAGCAGCAGTCT
The DNA here is from genome assembly GCA_020698575.1 of Bostrychus sinensis. Taxonomy (NCBI): domain Eukaryota; kingdom Metazoa; phylum Chordata; class Actinopteri; order Gobiiformes; family Eleotridae; genus Bostrychus; species Bostrychus sinensis. The sequence goes on from CM036247.1 coordinate 38,381,599, forward strand.
TCACATCAAATTTAAGCCCAGACCAAAGCAGGACTAACACAGACATAAAACTAAAACAAAAACAAAATTTAACTAAATCAGGAATTGAACTGCAAAAGACCACCAGAAGGACCCAACATACCAGAGTTTGAGAATCACTGTCCTAAAAGAAAAAAGTAGTATTCAAAAATTAATAAAATAAATCACCAGAAATATCTACATCCTTTAGAAAGAGCTGGAAAACTCTGGCATTAATGCAGCACAAATAGTATTCAGAGATGATCTACCTGACTTTACTCATATGTCCTCCTCTGACAAGTGACTTTACAGTGTGACACATCACAGTAGGAGCCCGAGCCAGGAGCTTTTTATGTAGTAGTAAACAGAGTCAACACAGATGTGAACTGTCATCCATATTGATAAAAGTCTGCTTCATCTAGATGCAGGAAGAATGCTACATTTAGCAACGAGGTCAAGAGCTGATCAGAGCGCCCATAAATCGAGGAGTGGGCGGGTGTCTGCTCCTGTTTACTCGGTGAATTACAACAGCTTGTGTGGACCGCCTCAGGCCAGACACAGGACAATGGGCCTGAGAAATTACACTCAGACGCTTCCATTTATGTTTTCTCCGCTCTGAGGAGGACCAGATGAACTAACGCTTTCATTTAGTCTCATAGCTCCTGGTGATAAATCCACCAGAGACATCCATCTACAATCATGGAAACTTTTACTCCTTTTGAGAGCAATTTAAAACAAAGTATGCCATTCTTTGTTGTTGCTTTCAAGGAAAATTGTTTAATCACCTAATGGCATATTGTATAAAAAAACAACATTAAAAAATAACACTTCAAGGTGCCATTTAAGCTTTATTATCAAAGATAGATAGAATGTTAAGCACGTACCTGAATATTTTAGTTGTAGTTATATTTAAATATTGACTACAGCCAGTCTAGACCATGGGCTTACTGCAGACACCAGTAGTCCAAAGTTGTAGGAAGTAGGAAAAGAGTCTATGCTGTTGTGGCTGGGTGGGACATGTGACGGAGATGTGACAGGGAGGGAAGTATTTCGGGTACCGCAGTGCACCTTTAACAAAGCCAGACAGTAGCTCAGTAGGTAGAGCCATCACTAACCGTAACCCCCAATTTCCAGTGGAAGCGTTTCTGGAGCAGGAGTGTGCCGAGCTTCGTTGGAGATATGCCCCAGTTCTGTTTTCCTGCAATGGTGCTTCCAGTTCATGCCAATTTACACAGATCAGATCGCACCAAACTGAAACATCGGGATTTTCAAAATCAAAACCGAACTGTTCACCGAGTACTGATTTTGTGTGTGTGTGTGTGTGTGTGTGTGTGTGTGTGTGTGTGTGTGTGTGTATATATATGATTGTTAAAATATGTTATGTATATTTCTCATTTAAAATGTATTATACACACACACACACCACTACTCTGAAAAAACACAACTTTTTCAAACTCCACAAACTCACCCATTGTAGAGGAAGTCTGTGAAGTGATAAACAAACTAACAGCAAAGCAATCAAATTAAAGTTGATTTCTGTCCTCCTTGTGAAAAAGATTGTTTTGATTTCATTCCTGTAATATTGATAGCCTTTATTGCATGATCTTGCAATTCCTGCACATGCTTCCCCCAGCTGCTTAGAGCCTGATGCCCTTACAAAACCCTTCCAGTGGGTGAGGGTCAGCGCTGTTTGGTGGTGATCAAAGAGGCCATATGCGCGGAATGATAGAAGTAGCTTACCACCATCCAAGTGTGACTGAGGAGTGATTAAATAATGCACCTAACTGTAAAGAGACCGAGTGACTTGAAAAGCGCTGTATAAGACCAAATATTAATCAAAAATATTACTTTTGTGTAATTGACAGTCCCTGGATTAGAAAAACACTCTCTGTCCATTTAGTTTATTTAATTGTTAATTTATATTGTAACTGGTGTAAAAGAGCATAGCTTTCAGTAATTAGTCCAAAATACCAAGAATTTAAGTTTGAGTTCTTTAAAGATGTTGCACAATAGATATTATATACTAGGGTTCAAAAACAAACTGTGGATATGTTTTCCAAATGCAACTATTGACATTGGATCCGAAGATCAATTGTAGTAGAGTATATTTGGAGACAATGCCCTAAAATTGCCTCTGCTGAAGACTTGAAGATATTATTGTAAACAGGAGTGGAACATGAGAGCTAAGTCTATTGAGTAGCTCTTAGTAAAGTATGGATTACCCTCAGAAGCATAGTGGCTCTGGTGAGGTCAGAAATATTATGATCTGGACATGTACTCTCATTCCTCTGTTTTCAAGTTTGCAGGTGTTGGCAGAAAATAGCCGTGCCAAGAGTCAACGCTTCAGTGCAGACAATTGAGAATGAAATTGGATTTTAGGATTTTTAAACGTGGCTTATTGTGGAATCTTTGTTGCCTGCCAAGATCAGACAGGGGCGACACAAAACTGACGAGTTTGTGTCAGAATTATGCTTTCTTATGTGCCAAGTTTTAAAAAGCAGATTCTATCCTCATTAAAGTCCAGAACACTACGACGGTACGTTTTAATAAACTGGCGGCACAGCCCTCTCGGTTTGGCCAAATAAATGTCGGATAATCAATGGAGTGCCCTAGTGGCACGCAGAGAGACCCAACTGCCAATGTGTCCCAGATGGCTTAGCAAGTCCAGTTCATTAAAAACAGAATGATCTAAGGCCGCGTCCAAAGCCAGAATGCACAACACAAACAGAGGACAGAGAGGCTCATTTTCCTCCAGCAGCTGTCTGCTCATCACCACTGCTCTTCAGATGCAATTCTGATAAAAACCTCTTTATGCTATAGCTAGACCAAAATGGACATACACGTTGAGATCCATGCTAGTTGGGCATCTTGCAGGGCCAGTTTGAGATGGATTGAGATTATAACTTCATAAAATCTTTAGCTAAGCATGCTTCATTGTTTTTCTGGTTGTACACCACAACGAGCAAGAGATGAGACAGTCCTGGTCTTATAGAGTTTGTATTACATATTCTGGAAGAAGCTAGGAAACAAAACACTGCACTTTCCAATGTTGTTAAAATAGGGTGGCAGTTAATCTGAAAAACAAGAGAGGAGGCACCCTAAAAATCAAGCAAAATTTAAGAATACTCTAGATGCTTTTCCTGACGTAACCCTTTAATCCCCTTTATGAAGCCTAGAATCAGGGCAAAAAATTTAAACCTACTGTATTTGCCATTGCTATAGCCACCGTTGCCAAAGTAAAATTCAAATTAGTAAGTAATATGCTGCAAGTACATTATGTTTTATCTATGACAAGATAAGGCCAAGCTGTACTTTAGTTTCAGAAGCAGCAAGACGAGCCAACCCAATAACATATCCAGAATTTTTAATGACCATTTAACCTTTATGTGGTATGAGCGAAAAGCTCATTTACTGACAGCAAAGAGTTTGAAGCCAGAAGAAGGCAGCCAGCAGACTGAAGATGATGTGTTCAAAACAAGATGAAGCGCCGTTTATGATGAACTGAAGCTCCAGATTTCAGCAGAGCCAAATCCACAGGCATCTGTATCCTACGCGCTTTACAAGCAGTGCTGTATTAAAGCTGTAAAAACTGCATGGAGGCATTGGTGTTCATTGCTCTCAAACTTTTTGCTGGTCCAGTTTGATTAAAATGTGAACATATCCTTTAGTCTCAACAGTGGGCCTGTTGCTATGTTTCTCTCCTCTTTAACACCATCTCCAGTTTATCCAAAATTCCACCGCTACATAACTTACCAGTCACAGATACAGTATGACCCTCGTCGCCCCTGTTGTCATACCCCTGCACTGGTTCCCTGTAAAGTCCCGTAAAGATTTAAAAAATGTATTATTGACTTTTAAAGCACTCAATGGACTGGCACTACTCTATTTATCTGACCTGTTCACCCCAACTGTCCAGACCAGATCTCATTTATCAAAGCCTTACTGGTCGTCCCAAACAACCCAGCGTGCTGCTGAAGGGGCTTGTGCGTTCTCTGTACAAGCTCTCATCCTGGAAATCCCTGCCCCCTGACTTCAAGCATAACAAATGTTTTACAGCACAGAAATATCTAGAAACCTTCCTTTTCAGAAAAGCGTTTGATACTGCATGATTATAGTGCTGTTTCATTGTTTTGATGTTTTTATTTGCTCCTTTTTATTTACATTTCATATAGGTTTTATTGTTGTGTCTGATTTTATTCTTGCACTGTAAAGCTCTTTACAGCTCAATAATAACAACAACAGTGGCGTCAGGTGATAATGAGAGCCCCAGCACAGGTTTTAGAATGGGCCCTGAAGTTATGAATCACATTTAGTCTATAAATCAATATATGTCATAAAAATTTCATAAAAAGTGCATCGCAATCTCTTCAAGTCGACTAATACAGTCAGTTAAAATATTCAAACATGTGAGTGCCATAAAAAGTTTTTTTTTGTTCATAATTAAACTTTCAAACATTTTAGAAAGAATTATGCATCATACATTTTTTCAGTCTTTTTTAATCATATGAAAAGTTTTTTTCCCTAAATCGACTACTGTGTAATTTATAGCCCAGACGGAAAATAACACACTTTAAGTGACTATAATTAAGGACTCTCAATGGGGCCCACTCATGTCCTGGTCCCCAGCTGCACTGCCTGATGTTACAGCCCCTAATAACAATAACAACAATAACAATAACAATAACAACAACAATAATAATAATACTAATAGTAATAATAAAAAGAGACTTTCAGTAGCACTGTAGAAATACAAGCTGTGTTGGTTAAACCTTGATCGTCGTTTAAAATATGGTTTTGAATTTAATGCAAAATGTGGTGTTTAAAACTAAACTCAGTTAAAAGGGAAAAATAACCTGTTTAATTTAAACTAGGATTAAAGCTTAGTGCACTGGAAAAAGTTAAACCACGATTTAAATCGGTGTAAAGTTAAACCTTGCAACTGGGCCAAAGTGTCCTGTACTTATGTCGTCACTGATATTTTTATGACAGTAAACACCAAAAAATGTGATGCAGTTTTAAGTCCATATTGCCCATCCCTAGGCAACATTTCTGGTGTAAACTACAAGATTAAAATCCTCAAATTTAGTCTGCTCAGAAATTATGTATCTGGAACAAATTTTTGACATTTTAAAGAAATACATGCAGAGTGCACTGTAATGAAACTAGTTTTCATATTGCTAAATTTGCATTAATCTTGTCACTGTTATATTGCATACTGTATTTTATATGCATAATTTTATTCTGTTGACACTATAACAATGCATCAAGATTCAGAATCACTTCTCCCGGAAAGCAATTACTGTATCAAAGCTTTATCGCAGCCTTAAAATAGCTTCTCCAGGTGTCAGGACTGTCTCTGCCTTTTAGACCAAAACATGGCTGATGACTTTTTGTTTTTCCTCCAAACAACTTAATGGAATTTTAATGTGACAAGCCCGAAAACAACACATGATATGAGTGGTGCCCTGTTAAACAAACACGTTATTGTTGGCCTCATCGTATCCCTCCCCACTCTCATTTTTGGAAAGCATCAGACCACCGATCTGACTGCTGTCTCATGACACTAATCACACAGCACATCAACATCCGCAAAGAGCTGCCTTTCTCTCTGGGAAATGCATGGAGAGATGTCTGGAGCACTTATGGCATAACATACATGGCATATGAAATTAAGAACAGTTGCCAACTTTTTTTCTTTTATGCAACTTATAACCACTCAGCCCACAGTCATTTTAGACAAGGTTTGTTAATTAGATTGCCAATGGTCAACCACAATGACATATTTGAGGATGGAGATCAAAAAGTACAACCACAAAAGAACAGGGGGATTCCAGGGAGGAGGGTTCAGTAGATGATACCCAATAAATATATCCCTGAAAGATATACTGCAAGACTGATAGTTGTTCTGTTTCCGTAACAGTTGTAGTTTTCTGAGTTACATATGTTAGCCAGGAGGTGGAACCAAGACCAAATCCTGTAAACTAACACTAAAATTAACAAGAAAACAAGTGGTTCAAATGCATAGTTGATAATTTTAACAATCTAATGCAACAGGCTCCACACACAAACAGAAAACAGAACATTTTCCTGGTTCTTCTAATACTGAAAACTAATTATATACTGCTTATGAAGTATCATATTTTCCTATGGTAGGTAAAACAAAGAAAAGAAAAAAAAAAAAAAAAAAAAAAAGAAAATCTCAAAGATTGCCACATCTGAGATTGAGACAAGACAGAGTAAAATTCGATTTGAGACCAAGATCAGGCAAAACTGCAGTCGCGACCAAGACCATTAAAAAAAAATTGTGTCAAGACCTAGACTAGTCTCGGGCACAACACTAAGACCCATACAAGAATTTGGCCCTACACACCAGACAGAGAATGGGCAGTACACAAGTAATTGCTGTTCATAAGACACATGAACATTAAATTAACATTACTTTCAATAGCTTGTATATGTAATAGTACATGGCACAAGCTTTATGAGAGGATTATTACAAATGTCCTGATGCTAAATTTCTATAACAAAAATGTTTGGAGCAGTAATGGTGTGACTACCCTCTCCAAGCTTTTCTTTTAAGTTCCAATTATTATTTTTCTCAAATTCTAGAACTTTAGGCTATGATTGAAATCAATAATTTAGTTCTTTGCTTTTTTGCATGTAATAGTGTTTGTGCAGATTCCAAATCCACATCTCAGATTATTAATTTCTATTGAAGGTGGTAAATATTCTAAACCTTCTACAAAAACGTGAGCTCAAATATATATAAACATTATTGCCTCCAGCAGTATTCTGTGGAGCAAGAAATGTCTAATTATTCAGCAAGGCCCACGCAATGACATATTTTAGAATTATACACTAAAAAATATGTAATTGGTTAACTTATTCCACTTAACTTATTCCACAAATATATTTTACTACAGTCACTATAAGTATTTTTAGCTTGTTTTTAAGAAGGTAGCAGTTTCAAAAGTTTCAATGCACAGCTCAAAGCAGTGACTAAGAATAGCTGACACAATAATTGACCCTTTGCTTAGAGTAAGTAACTATAAATTGACAAGATATAGAATGTGTGATAGAGCAGTGATTCTTAAGCTGTTGGTTAGAGAGTCAGAAGCAGGAAGTGGTGACTCATGTACTTCAAAGGCCTTCAGTGACATTAACAGAGACGCCCTTGGGCCAGTGTTTAAAAAGTCCATTAGCATCTCTGGTCGAAGCAGAGCGATGTCTGCCTCCTCACTTTTCTACTGAGAAGAAAGAGCAAAATCAATGGTCCCTGTTGTCCTTTACTTCTTTGGATTAGCGTGTCAACTGCCTCGTGTCGGTATAATGTAGTCTCTTTCTTACGGATAGAGGCCGAGATGGCAGCCGTGATGAAATCTATCTGTCAGGGGGGGTTGGGACCTGCGCTGCCTTCACTGCCACTCAGAAGGTTCCTGTGGGAGTGCTGCTTTAACCTCGGCGCCCACGCAGTTCAGCAGATGACGGCTGGTTCTGTCGCAAAAGGCCATTGATTGTCACCCCACGTCAGGCACTCCAGCGCTGTCTGCTTGAGGAATGATCCCCCGAAGATTAGAGCTCGAGTTTGGATTTCAGATTTGATTGAAGATGCATAGAGGATTGATGTCACGGTGAATTTGTGGGAAAGACCTCAAAACTCCTGTATAGAATCTATTATATAATATGTATCAGAAAAAGCATGTGTTAAAATACTACTACTAAAAGAGTTCTTGTTTTTGCATGGTCTGTGAAGATGCTAGTCTCTCCAAGGACATAAATGTAGAAGATGCTTTCTCCTTCCAAGAGACCTTTGTCATTTACAATATAGCAAAATAGTGAGAGGGCCATGTTTTTTATGTTCAAAGCTTTGTCAAAAACCTTCACAACCTGTTGTGTGGCCCCATTCAAAAGACATTGGTGGTCCAACATAGTCTAATACACCTTGCCCTCATCTCAAAATTAACCACTAATAACTCTAATGGCTATAATGTTGGTAAGTTACATTTTGTATGATATTGTCTGTTGCATTAAAATAGGCATGTGTCTGTTATACAAGTAGCCTAAATGCATTCTGAATAGTGGAGTGCATAGTTTCTGTTTAATCATAGAATCATAGCCCGTGTGAAGAGAGTTTTCACAGCGATTCAGTGATACTTCAGTAGTTATTCTCAGGAGAAAGGGTACACAAATCTGTCGAAAAAGTATTCCCTTAAGTGCTACAGCTCTCCAACAAACTCCACAGCTCACCCAACACCAAGCCCAGAGAGTAGCAAAACATTAGCTGAAGTCACTGAAGTGTATGTTTTATTTTTCTATTTTCACATTATACAAGGTTTCTTTTCTAAGGCCAAACCACTATGTGGTGACAAAAAAGTGTACTATATTTGTAAATGCAATAAAAAAACAAGATATTTTCAAGGACTTGTTGAAATATTCTAGGAGTAATTAAACCTTAAAAACTATTAGCTTGAGCCAAAGACTTCCAAAATTATTTGGTAATGCCTAATAGAAGTGAAATGTGTAGAGTGTTGTAATATACAATTCAAAAGCACAATTCGTCTCTATTAAAGGACATTTTAGTTTAATGTGAACTTGACCTTGAGACCACTGCACTAGTTTGAACAAAGACAACAGCATGTCCTTGCAGGGCTACCATAGTTATGTGTGTACAAGCTACATGCCACTAAAAAGACCAAATACGCCCATCTGATTTTACAGCCATTTTTTTACCATTACAGACCATTGCCCAATATAAAAATAAAAGGTTTCCACCGGATAATACTTTGTCTTTGGCCATCATTGCTTCTTCAAATTCTTCAAGCTTTCCAAGACAGCGTGGGAAGTCCGACAGTGTTATTTTTCCTAATGGCATCACTCTCAAAGAAAAGCTCTTCTGCCTCTTCAAGTCAGGCCCTGAACTCGGCGCTCCGTTCTACAAAACGGCAGATCGGCTAGGCTTCATGCTGAGGGATCTATGGAAGACTCAGACAGTGAGACGGTCCTGCAATCGATCTGAGAAAGCACTGCGGGCCCCATCCATCGTTTTCATGTCTTTCTGCAATCGCTGGAAGAAAGCTAGACAAAAACCTCTAACTTTGAATAGCTCGAATCCATTCACCCTCTTAATTATTTAGATGGATCTTTAGAGAGAAGTATAATTTTCCGAGTGTCCTTGCTCAAAATGAACCAGTTGTCATCCTGGTTCCTTATGGCATTTCCAAAAGGCCTTACCTCCCTTAATCAAACAGAGGAGTATTAAATATGCAGTGCAGATTGGTGCCGCCCCATCTCCTTCATTTCTCTCTATAGATTAAAGTGAATGCTAACTACCCCCCTTCTGCTCCCAATCTCCCCATCATTAATAATTCATACTGTTATTGAGAAACACTACCAGGGCTCTGTATTGACAGAAATCCAAGCACTGTCACTCCCTCAAGGGCGTCATAACTGGATACCCCCTGAGGATACCGCTGAGAAACCGGGAGAGCTCCCGGACGGTTGTTGTCGTCTGGATTTTGTGTGTTACTATAAATACACGTCCATTTTAGAGACTCGAATATGACCCCGCAGCTAAAGAAAGATCCAGATAGTAATGCAGTCCCCTAGACCTGTTCGAACTTGAATGAACAGGCTAAAGTTACTGTTGCATGTGACGTCAACTACTGCGTCAAACAGACAGCTTAATTTTTTGTCGACACAAAGTTCCTATTTGCTTAACACTGGTATTGCATTTGATGTACTGGCAAAGATGCAAGAAAGATTAGGTATAAAATCAGGCAGATGATTTTTAAAATGTGCCAATGAAATGCTAAAAAGTTGTTGGCCTTTTGTTTCATATGTAATGAAATAGTGTAAAGGATTTTAAACAGATACATTTTACACAGTATAAAAAGTGAAATTATCCAACAATTGTGAAGTTATACATGACTTGCTGGCAGATTATCTTTTTGACAATGTGGTCGTTTATTGGGGCTTAACAAGAGTTTCTCATTGCAATAACCTTATTGGCTACAGGTAGAATAAGGAAAAGGTCAGAAGGATGATTTTTTTCATAATACACTTGTAAATGTGTGGATTTCCATCAGGCATGTCAGATTATTAAATTTAGTTCGTCTAATAATTTATGGTAGCAAATCAATGTACACTACGTTCAATGCCTCACCTAGGCTTTATTATCAAGGATTTTATAAGCAAGAATTTTCAGCTACAGTAAGCTAAACTCAACACTTTTCCATAAGCATCCAAGCAAGCCAAAGATAACTAAGACCATGCCTCAGCCGAATGGTGACAAAGTGGTTAGCCCTTTCACCTCACAGCAAGAAGGTCACGGGTTCGATTCTCGGACCAGGCTGGTCCTTTCCGTGTTGAGTTTGCATGTTTTTCCTGTGTCTGGTTGGGTTTCTTCCGGATGCTCCGGTTTCCAAAATCAACTTAAAACATGCAGAATAGGCTAATCGTCCAGCTAGGTGCTGCTAAATAGATCTGGAGGTTGCCCCAGCGGCATGGAAGGATGGGTCAAATGCCAAAAACAATTTTTTCTAGGGGGGCAATAAAGTATGAAGTGATAAGAAGTACTGAAATATTCTATTTATGCACTGATGTATACCATGCAAATTCACATTAAAATTAAAACCTGTCAGCTCTAAGGTCCAAGTAAAATTGAGTAGTAGCAGCCACTTTGAGTCAGCTTCCAAACATCAGTGAGGACGCTGCTCTCAGTAAAATCAATAACAGCATGGGCAAATATTTTCTGACAGCTTTAAAAGTCAATTACATGAAACCAATATGTCTGCTCTGATAGATTTGATATGCTCTGCCGTGATAATAAAACAAAGCACCAAACGAACAAAACAGATATAATCTCTTGTCCTCAAAGACTTTCCACACCATGGTGCAAACTGACCCCCACAAGGGCATGGGGAGGGCTATGAGGGAGCCAGCAGTAGAATATATCCAACAGAGTGTGGCTGTTGGTTCAAAGACGTTGCAGTAATACACAGCAAAGAGCAATAAGAGAGAAGTGAGTAGGTTGCCATCGTGTTGCCAGGAGATGAGTTTTAGACTGGTACCAAAGAGATGGGAACAATGTTAGGTTGGGCTCTGAGTCAAAACAAAGCAGGTGGGTAAATGCTTTGGCTTGTGTTGCTGCATATCCTCAAGTGGACAGACAAAACATGTATAGCAATATGTGGAATTAGTGACTTTGATCAAACACTGTCTAGAAGGATTTTGCGCTTAACTAGTAGTACTTGGAGAGGGAAGAACTTTGCCAAGCCCTTATGGCATCACAGCACAGAAATAGTGCCCAGACTTGGACTGGAACCAGGGATCATTTAATTCAGAGGTAAATGCTCAACCCATTAAGGCAGAAACCCTGTGTGTTTCACAATGGTAAAAAATACTGCTAATTAATCATTTGTTTCTTTATTGGTCCCTTGTGGTTGGAGTTGATATCTTTTGGGATATTCCAATCTCATAATAGCGCAGAATCCTCATTAAAATTTCCAGGATATAGTGTTCCTGGTCCACACCATCATAAACATTATATTTTGTCCTTTCGTTCCTAAAACTTCATTGAATCGAGTCAAAAATACTGATACCAAATACCAAGACAAAGCATGGGCCAAAGAATTCAAAATTTTTATATTAGATGTATATTAGATGTAATTTATTTAGATATTCTACTCACACTTTGCTTTTCTATGACTGGAAAAACTGTCAGCTATAGTTAAGTAGTGAGATCCCAAACTCAGAAAATCCAGCCCTGTGCCCAGTAAAGCAGCATTTGTTGTTATATTATCCATGTTTACAAGCTTACCAAGTCTTGTTCTTACTTGTTTTATGTTGGAGTTATTGTGGATTATAGACTTCCAAATATATCACCATGTCCTAACTTGAACTAAGGTGCGCTCTTCAAAAGTGACTGAACTTGTGCCTATCACATGCCATTAAAAATAACAAGCAATGAACTTCCCCATCCCAGGGAAAAACCAAATATTCCCATGGGAAGCGATCATTGGATAAACACCAAAAATACTATTCTCTTGCTGGAAGCCATTATGTGTCAACAGTCTACAGCTGCCAATCAGATATCAAAGGCATGCACATTTTGAGCTTACGTCTACACTGATGGGAACAAACTTAAAAGAATACAATTAGATGCCAACTTGAATTATCTTGGCTGAATCCACAAGACTTGATGACTCTACATGCCTCCAGGTGGGAACTAATTGTTGCTGAGTAAACTGGTACCGCCATTTTGTGTCCGTTCGCACATAGATCGACCAAAAGGAAGCGACTTCTCTTTATTAAGGCAACCGCTTTGATGTGGATCTCCCCTGTGGTACCAATTAGCTCCTTGCACCGTTTGCATTTGGTTGCACTTCCCATTTCGAAAGACATCCTGCATGAATTATCAATCTAGCGGAACTTGTATTCCCTCTTGATGAAAAGTGAACAGTGACGGGCATTGAAGGGAAGTGTGGCTGATGGAAATGAGTTAAAGAAGCTGAAGAAATTAGGCTACTCTTCTCCTGAAATTATTACTGAGGTCTTCAGTAAGCACAATCTTCTTTGTAGTTCTTGGGAGAGAGTTCCCTTTCCTGTCCCCATCCAAAGACATGTATGTAAAGGTGAAGTGGAGAACCTAAATTGCTGACAGGGAATGAATGTGAGAGTGAATTGTTGTCTGTCAATGTATGTCTTCCAGGCTTGCGTCTAACAAAAATCTGCTTCTGGTACTCTTAGAGGTCACATGATTCATCAATGTTCAGGATTGGATTTAACAGAAGATAAAAGGCATGAAGATCCTTCCGCTGCTCTTATCCCTTGTTAGCAAAGGCAATCACAGAGTGGGCCCCTGAAGATCCATCGCTGTCACATTATCCCAATGAGATTATAAAGACGAATACAGGGAGACACAGCTATCAAGGGAACGCCAGGCAAAAGTGCAACTGCTGAATTTCTGCACAAAAACACTACTTTCAGAAATGGATGATTTTTGCGATGCGAGTGGTCGATGCTGATGAAGGCAAATATAAATCAAGGGTAAGAGTAAAGCGTCTCGGGAGAGTGCTGCACAGAGATAATGGCATCATCATGCCTGTGTGCTCCTCTGTTTCTGAGGAGATTAAACACTTTATCATTGTCTTCTCTGTAGTGAGAGCATGCGTCCAATTACTAAAGGCCTTTTTCAGTCAAATGTGACTGCGTTAGCTTCATCACTCACCTGAGCTTCAGAGCGCAGATGAGAGGACATGGTCTTATTGGGGCGGTCCTGCCCTGCAGTGGGGGCCCTCGGTGGCAGCTGACCTTCCTCTCATTACGCCCGTCTCACACCAAAGATACCATCGAACACATGCTTTCAACTCCCTTTATCTCACATTATGACCCTAACAAGGCTCTCTGCACTGACATGTGAATGGCCAAAGGCGAGTACAAGATGCAATGTGGCTCTTTTCACCTCAAGGCCTTGAGAGTGTTTCTAAAATCAACCCCATCTCATCAATCCAAAATTATGTTTCCAGAAAGTCTGGCATCAGGTGGCTGCTGCAAAGGTTGATGGTCTGATCTGGTGTAGGGGGTCAAGATGTCTTCAGGCCAGCTGACTAATTATTGCACGGATAGGACTGTGAATTTTACTCACACCAACTTTAAAGTACTCCTATATCTTTGAATGACATGACTTAGTACAGCCCTCACTTTGCGGCAGACTGTTCTGATACCAAGCAGTGTCATAAAAGTCAACTTAAACCTACTAATTACACTTACCACTGAAACTAAAATTTAAAGATTTTTGTCTGTTCTTTTCTTTTTTTCTCCAATTTAAAATGTATTTTTTGGACTGATGTGTTCAAATTGCTTTGAATTATTGAAAGAATTATGAATGATGACTTTTGGAGTTACTTTTTTTACACAGATTTTTTTAAATAATCCTTCATGTAAAAAAGGTCATCATTCATAATAACCTTAGTATCACAATCTTGTGATTCCAAATTTTAACATATATGATTACACATGGCATGTTTTTCTCTTTAACTCCAACTCCAGTATACATCTATAACTCCAACCTAGATCAGATAAAACAATGACTGAATCATAATGAAAATGTAGATTACATTTTCAACTTATTCCAGTTGCTGGGCTGTAAACCTTAGTTTTGAACATAGGTTTAGGATTACTGGTAGATTCCATTACAAGTCAAATAGTACTCAATAACTCGTACAAAACAAGTGGGCGGAAGGAGGAAGAAGAGCAGTGAGACATGAGCTGTGACGGTGGTAGCGCTAGTAAAACTAAACAACAGAAAACCAGAGGAGGAGAAGTGACAAGGTCTCTCAGATCACTGGTCTGGAATCTGCCACATGATCAATTCCAGGACTCGCATTCAGCCTGGTCAGAGCCACCCCGATGGCACTGTCTGAGCCTCGTAACAAAGTCCAAATGTTCTCCAGCACTCACCAGGTTTAATGAGCAGGGACGGTGTTCACAGCAGACAGGTGCCTTTACTAATACTCTGGCCAGTCTGGCTGCATGTGTGGCTCTAACTACCACTGAGGTCACAATACATCTCCATCTGGACTTTGCTTACACTATACAACTATATCCAGACTGACACATTTGATCTTTTGCTGCCACACTACTGTCAACACAGGTAAAACAGGTTCAGTTCAGTTTATTGCAGTGTCCAAGGTATGGTTTCTATTAAGGATACAGAGGCAACGTCAGGTCCCATTCATTTTACTTGGACATAAATATACCTTGGAAATATACAAAAACTTATGGCACCTATCAGCTGAGAACTAATTGACAGCTTTGATTGAGTTTATCTAAGGCAAGTTACCCAAGTCTAGCTACTGTAACTGCATTCTTCTAATCCTAATGAAACTTATGAAGACACTTTAATTAAGAATCTAGGTAACACTTTATTTTAAAGTCCACCTATTAACCATTAACTAAGTGCTAATTAGCATGCTAGTTAGTGGTTAATTTGCCCATAATTGGTAATTATGAAGCATTTATTAATCCCTTATTCTGTGTGACCAAATTCTACAACTACTTAGCAACAAACTAACATTTTCCCCTTAATAAACTCATAATTACTGCTCATTAGTAGGAAGTAAGGAAGTTGTTAGACGTGAATTATAATCTTAAGATTTTTGTGGGCCTACTTCTTATTAATGCTCCAATACTCCAAAAATCTTATTAATATCATAATTCAGAATCTAATTACTCATCTGCCAGTCTAAACATCTTTCTTTTGCATCTGAAGATCTATAACAATAGTTTTCAATAGTACCTTGCTCCAAGAGCATACTGTCGCTGTGCCCCTAGGCAAGACACTATACTACACACTATGGCTGGTTGCAACAGGAAGAGCATCAGGTCTGCCGAATTACCACGCGACTGGTTTGTGGTGCCAACCCCTAATGAAACATTAAATAGCCATTTTATGCTCTGTCCATTTCCCACCATTGCCAGCAGGGGGCAACAGAGACCTAATCCAAGCATTCTCTGCAAATTCAAAGTAGCAGCTCCCCAAAAGACGACATTTTGTATACATACACATTATCATAAGATATAAAAGGTAAAATACTAATGCAAGTTGTCCGAAACGATTTCAAAAAGCTTGGAAAAAGCATAATATGGACTTTTTAAGCCATTAATTTCATTATTGTCCTCAATTTTTACATTTTTGGGTGTGCAGCTCTTGTCACAGTTCTGAAAATCCAAATTATGTCTAGATAGTTGACTTTGAAGTTGGTTTATTTTCAGTTGTCGTACTTGGAAATTCTGCATAGTACATTGTGATAACAAATCCCAAATTCCCCCCACATCATATAATGAGATTCAAAACTCAACAAAAACATTCATACTATAATATGTACAATGAATCCAGGCTCAAAACTACAGCACAAAGAATAGAGGAGGTGGAACATTAAGATCCATACAGCACCATGTCTTAAAATAGTTCCCATTGCATTCTAAATAATTCAGACTCAGCGATATGCGCCTCATTACCCACTGCCACATGTCTAATTGTTTGATGTCCTCGCGCTTTTTTGACAGAGAAAGTCAAGTCAATGTTCCAACAGCAGCTCTATCTCCGCAGCACAAATAAAAAAAAAAAAACAAAACATCTCTTTATAGCGGTAGATCAAAGCGCCACGTGTAGTATTTGTGTGTTGACACCCGAAACATTCAGAAACGCAGTGCTCTGATCAGAAAACAATAGTATAGGTTTGTAATAATAGAAAGAGAGGACTAGATAGTGGTGAGAGTGCTGCTGCTGGTGGCGTCATTAAAGAGTGAGAGTGATAAATGCACTCGGCTTGTCGGATTTAAGATTCTCATTAGTCAGTGTTGGGGAGGAGACCCGGAGCTATTACTCTTGTGGCTGACTTGACAAAGGCTCAATGCAGACGAGCAGGAGTTGAGTGCGCCTAGATTTAGATGCTTGTAAACGTAATGTGAACGTATGTGGGGGCTGAATTCTGATTCGGAGGTCTCTATTAGGTTGATCGAAATAGCAGTTTGAACATAATTGTTTTAAGTTGTTTTTCACATGCAGGGTGATGTACAGGAGTGCTGTTTTTTTGACACTACATCTACAATATCAACACTATTGAAAATCTTTAGGGCTACAACTAACAATTATTTTGAAAATAATTTGGTTGGATTGATCGGATAGTGAAGCCAGAATGTGTGATTTTTTTTACAAAAAATTTACCCAGATGAAGCTACAAGGGTGCCACTTGAGGACTTTTGAATAGAGGATATACAAAGATATTTTTCCATCAAAAACAAAATGTACATTCTCTTTTACAGTTTTGTTAAATTTACTGTGCTGTTTGATAAAACCTCAGCACACTGTATGTTTCAAAATCTTTATACTCCAGTTAGCAATTAATAGATTACAAAATTAGTTGATGATTAGTTTAATAATCAATTATATTAAAATCGCATTGTTCTGCTTTAAATGCCAGTATTTGTGATCAAATTTGATTAAGAATAGCTTTGTTGAATTCTAAGCACAGCACCATGTTGTGCATGTAAATGTGGCTATACAACATGTAGCTATAGTAAGAATGTAGTGACTGCAATCTTTCTAAGACAACTATCACTTTTCTTTTAGATACATTTAATGTCTGAACCAGCAACACCCAGAAAAGAGCTTTTGAACACCGTCTTGTTTTTCAATAAAAGCCATTTTACTTCCACTATTCAAACTTTTGTGGAGTGCTATAAGATTTTAAATGCCCCAGATATTCCTTTGTAAGATCATTCAAGCGACCAAGGCCATCTTCAAATTTATCTTGAGTGTTAAGCAATTAGTACCCATTCACACCCATTAAAACTGACCATTCATGACCCAACTCAGACCACCTTGTAATGCCTGGGCCTAAACTCTGACTGTAGCTGTGAATATTTTTCATTTATTATTTTATTTTTGGTAAAAGCTCCTCCAATAGAAAAGGACACAATGTGTGAAATCTAAGCACTGTGTGAAAAGTGCATTAGTAAGCTGTCTGCGTCCCTGAATGACAGTAGGGAGCTTTATATCTCAAAATGTTTCATAGTAAGAACGCATGTACGCTGGACACATATTTCTCTATCCGCAGGCAGTGTGCGTTACTATGTCATGTCAAATTCCGCCCCCCAAAAAATGGCTCTGGTGAATGAAGAATTGTGGCCTGCCTGGTACTGCTGTGCCTTGCTTCAGTGGTTCAGCAGTCGTCTGGACATCTCACCTGATCAATACCAGTCTCCCGTTACTGTAGAGGCCTGTAGCAGACATCCATGTGCTGCTGCCTGGCTGGTATCAGTCCACAGGTGGCCTTATCGCTGAACAACAGGGGAAATGTGATGCCGTGTACGCCAGCCTCTGACACTTTCATTTGTCACTGCTGATAAGGTTTGTCAAACTATTCCTGGAGTTCGTCAGACACCTGGCCTTATTTGACGCTCTGTTGATGATTTTTTTCAGCCTCTTGAGAAGTTCCTCCAACACAATGACCTTGATGCTCAATCGAGTCATATTTTTATTACATATGGGAGAAGTGAGGTAGCAGTAGTGTTGCTCAACTTTTACTTGAGCATTCAGAGCTGCACTGCTTTTGAAATTGCTTGTTGACATGTTTGTTTGCCCTTGTCCTTATTCTGTCATTGTCTGGACTTGCGCATAAAAAAATGATTGTATTTTCATTGTATTTTTTCTGCACAATTGTATTAATGAAAAAGTGATCTTTTCCTTTAATGGTAATGTACGTGCTATGACATACTTTACCTAAATTGCCCAATGTCAATAAATCTGAAGTGAATAGGAGTCTGTCAAAATTATACATTGCAAAGTCATAAATTAATATCGATGATAGCAATTCTCTCTCCAATTGCTATTCGGCATCTAGTTGTAGACCAAGAAACTTTGCAGCTCTCACTGGGTCTTCCAATAAGGATGTAATGTTAAGATCAGTGGGGTGCTTGGGACAATTAAAAAAATGTTGCGTTGTGTGGTGATGTGCCACAGTTGGGGCACTCACCTTCGCACTGATGAATCCAGACAGGCCATGTGGAAATGAGTGACCCGTGCCAGTGTCGTGCATGCAGCTCTGGGCAGCTGTTGCTCTTGCTTGCTGATGGGTGGTTTGCACTGGTGTGTAACTGATGTTGAGGGATGCAAACATCTTACTGTCCAGGGTGTACCCCGCCTGAGGCTCATAGTTATTCTAAGAAGCCCCACTACCTGCCACCCCTAACAATAATAAGTGGGAGAAGATGTTAGCAGCAGCATTAGCTCAAGACAAAATAGTAGTTTGTATTTTGTACCTACTGTCTATTTAGAAGAGATGTTCTCAAGATTTATGTCTTTGTGTCTACGATATATTTCACTGCATAATATTGAAGTTAATTTGATGTGATCTATGACCATAGTTACAGCAGCCAAATCTGTTACTGCATTGTTTTGTTTATCTTATGAAATATGCTCCTAAGTCATTTGCGACGGTTAGAAATATGTCACCTCATTAAAGTGTATTCCTGGATAATGGGCATCTACTGTAATTTAACTGCCAGTTAAACTAATCTGCCAGTTTAACAGCTGCCTGCTCTGCTTTTAATTAAAACCGGTGCCATTCACAAATGAGGCATTTGTCCTGAAGGGGACTCTTTAATCTGTGCGGTTTCATTTCCCTTTCTTTCACTGAGCCTAAGCCGTGAGGCCATATGCTCCTGCCCTGACCATGACATAAGGGGCTTTTAATCAGGCTTTTCAATGACCAAGCACATTCTGAGGCTGGCTGATGTCTTCGAGGATGTGAATTGTTTCAGTGCTGCTCTGGCTACATTGTTACGTACAGCCGACCTTACTAGAACCAAGTTTTTCCCTTAATATCTGTCTTGTGGCATAACAAGAACATTTTGGTCAATATTGTGATAACAGAATCACACAGTTGCAGCTCTTCCAAGCTGGATGTGTTTTGTGTTCAGAGATGGTCCGCTGCATTATATTGATCATATAAGTCTAGCTTGTTTTGCTATCATCTTAAACAGGCATGTCCATTCTCCCCTGGCCTTTAGTATCAAAAAGGCAATTTTGCCTACAAAACTGCTGCTCACTGAACTAGGGCTGCAACTAACAATTATTTTGATAATTGATTAATCTGCCGATTAGGGTTAGGGTTTCAATTAATCAAATAATTGGATAGTGTGTGGTTAAAGTGGGTAAAAATTTGCGGTGTTTTATAGTTCCGTTAAAAACTGTGAACATTCTACTAAAAATCACTTCATTTTTACAACATTTGTACCAGACAAAGCTACAACTATGTCACTGGAGGACATTTGGATAAAACATATACACACAATATTTTTCTATCAAAAACACAGAATGTACATTGTTTTTAATTGTTTTTGTTACTTTGTGCTCTGTTTTGGTAATAAACCCTTCTCTATCAGCACATGGCATGTTTCAGAGTCTATGAATACTCCAGTTAATGATTAAACGATTATATTAGTTGACAATTATTTCAATTATATTATCGATTATAATCGATTAATCCGATTAGTTGTTGCAGCCCTACACTGAATATTTTCCCTTTTTCAGACCATTCTCCGTAGACCCTAAACTGTATGTTTATTGTACAAGCATAGGGTTATAGCTAGGGCTGTGCCAAAAATCAAATTTAAAGTTGAATCGCAATTAAGTATAGGGTCAATCTCGATGATAAGCCTACAGCCCTTTTATTCGTTCTGGACAAGTCAGATAACGGAGAGACAGTGGGTTACCGCCCACCTGTTACAGCCTGAGCAACAAAGAGCAAGAGTGGAGTTTAGAGGAATAACCATCTAAAGGGTAATATCCATTCAACTACAAAAAAAGCATTAAAAAACAAGCGACTGCAGTAAAGCTAGAGGAGCTAAGCTAAAGTTAGCGTTTGCTGTGCTGCACAAAAACGGCTTTTACATTGCAATTAATCTATAGGACAAATGGGAAAAACTATCCATGTATATTCAGGGTTCGCGAAATTGTAAAATACCTAATAGCCATTCAGGCAGGCACTCTTAAAATTTTAGTAGTCCGAAATAAAATGAAATAGCTCTATATTATATATTTTTTTTAGTGTTAAGTGTCACAACAACTCTCAACACCTCACAATTATCATAATATGCATTCTTTTATAATTGAATACATATCTGTATCTGCAATTAGGTCTAGATGAGATGCCCAAAAGAACAAAAAATCTAAAATGTTTCCCATATTTTCATTAGATTTTATGTTTTCCAATTAAAATAATCTTTTAATGCCTGTTTAAGTTTAGGAAAGGTGATTAAGTTTGTCTGTTGTTAGTTTTGGTGGCATCCGTTTTTTTGTTTGTTTTTTTTTTACCTAAACTGTCTGATCTAGTCTTTGTTTTATTTACTAAACATTTTATTGACTACATCAGTGGAGGCTTCAGTTTATTGAAGCCAACTTTATGTACACATATCTATTTAACCTACTTAAATATTCTGTGACCCCCTTTAGGGCCCTGACCCACAATTTGAGGACCGCTGTGCTAAACCAACTTACACTTGCACTGATTTGTGTAGGACCTCTTAAATATAGTTTGATGGTGATTGGCTTTCAACGGCACATCAACAGCAAATATATCCGTGATTTTGTTCATCTGTATTGAGGAAACTACTGTCTTCTGCTGGACACAGTGTAGAATTAGTTTAAATCAGTTTATGCTTGAGGTAGCCCCCAGTTCTCTCCTCTATTTGGCGCACACAAGAGCAGACTCGAGAAAGACGAGGAAAGGTAGACAGACGAGAGGAAAGGACGCAGCTGCAAAAACAATGTATTTGTCTGAAACATGAGTAATAGAAGAGTTAAACCACAGTTTCCCTTACAGAGTAGAAACGAGGAGAGCGCACAGGACGTGCGAAGCCACTGGAGAGCGCGTGCTGCGCGCTAGTAGTGGACCTGTAACACATAAGATGGCCTCTCTGCCGTGAGCATTCACAAAGGAAACAAAACTGCCAAAGAGTGGTATTTGGAGTGAGATCAGACAGGGCCCCGTTTACCGTAACTACACACCGACAGACTGTCAGAAGCTTGACCACTACTGTGACAGAGAGACAAGCTGCGCCTGGACTCCAGCTCCATGCTTCAGCTCCACACTCCAGCCCTGCGTGTCTTTGGCTTTATCGCACAGCGCTACCTCCGCACCCTGTTTTCTCACCGAGGATGGTGTCACAATGCTTAGAATTTTTTGGGACAGTTTTGTCCATTTGCTATAGGCCTATAGATTTATTGCAGCAAAAAATTGTTTTGCGGACTGTGGTTTTTGTAGCTACAGCACAGCAAATGCTAACATTAGCTCCACTGCTAGCACTGTTGTGCAGACAGAGCTGATGCTGTGTTGTTTTTTCATTAAAAGCTAGTACCTTTTAAGATGAGTGTTCCTGTAAACTTCACTCTTGTTTTGGCTGGCTCAGCTCCAGCAAATGGGCGGTAACCGTATACATGGGTGTGTGCACTCCTCAGCCTTTATCTTAAGACTGTCAATTGTCCATAACTAATAAAAACAGCTACAAATTTTATAATCCATATCGACCCTATACTTCGCACACTCACAGTCCTACCTCTCTGTCTGCTGTATGCACCAGTGTGGCCTGTCCCTGTGAGCATGCTGCATTATGATAGCCCTTATTTATGATTGCCCGTCGGGCAGGGGCCGTCAAATTTTGGAAGCCCGAGTAAAAATTTTAATTGCCCCGGGAAGTTGGGCTAGCAATTTTGCGAGCCCTGATATTTCACCCATCCTAACACTGTGGAAATGGCAGCAGGGCTTTGGAAATAGGGCACGCATGCTGTGGTTAGCAGTAAAGTCAAAGGAGCGCACAGTTGCGGTGCGTCACGTGGCGTGCGTCAATGCCACATCTTGTTACTTGAAAAGGTTTTGTGATCAGCGCAGAGTTAAAAATTAGGTGATTTTAAAGTGAATAGTCTCACTCGTGGCAGTGTGTGGAGAGACAGGGCAGTCCTATAGAAAGAGACAGGAGTTTTTCCTGCTCTCATCATTGGAGCTGCAGTCCAGACGCTGCTGCTCTCACAGCAAGGAACAGGACGCTTTCAGTTGTTTAAAACTTAAAACATATCATCTTGCCTCTTTTATTTGTATAAATTATTACAGTTATTAGTTATTGTATAAAAACTAAGCCTTGCAATGGAATTAAATCCCCACTTTCTTATTACATTAAAATCTAAATCTAAGGATGCATCAATGCCATGATTATTAGTTTTTAATTGTAAACATAAAATCGAATTTAAAAATCAAGATCGACCAATATGGGGGAAAAAAAAAAATCGTGACTAAATTTTTTTCCATATCGCCCAGCCCTAGTTATGGCCACATATAGTCGCAAAACTACTCACAAGGAGCTTTTCATTTATTTTCTTCCACTTATTCCTGATATGGGTGATGATTCTGGAGACTATCCCACTTACTATTGCATTAGGCGGGGTGCACCCTGGACAGTAGTGGCCAGTTAGTAGAGTTGCTGCAATGTGATTTGTCAATTAAATATTTGCATTTAGAAGCATCTAATTAAGGGTGCAGTGAGAATATTACTATCTTCAAGTCACCTATTTGGCTTGACAATCTATATTAGCTGGTTCCCCAAAAAATGTCGGCCATCTGATTTAATAGAGTACACTTAGATGTCCCAGACACCAGCCACCTTCACTTGTTCCCATTTCAAAATCAAGATACAGTGGAAAACTCAATGCTGTAACTGCTTTTGGACTAATTCAATCTAGCATATGGTAAACAGCTATTGCTTTTATCATTTTATCTGGGGCTAATTGCGACAGAAAAATAAATAAATCAATGGTTCACCTTGGCAGGAGTGTGCAGCAGGGCAGATAAACAAAAGCAAACAGTCGACAGTTGAAAATGGAAATCCTGCTCAATCTGAACCAGCTGCTCTGAACGTTGTCCAACTGTCCAAATAGATGAGTTCTAATGTGAACGTGTTATCTGAAGGGGAAACCTGACACCATTTTAATGAGTAAATATATGAGCCACTAGTGAGACTGCATCCATTTAACGTTTGTCCTCAAAATAAATATCCAAAAGCACTGCTAGCAGAGATTATCATAAATTGTGCTTTAGACTTTACAAGTCTCAGAGATCATTGATTCAGTTTTTTTAACACAAATTGAAGCAATTGTTGGTAATGAATTGTCTAAAACCAGCATTTTCATCTTTTCATGTGGTTGTAAAATGGCAGGACAAACTGCCTCAGTGCAAATTAAACCATTATAAACATCTGAGTTTTGGTATTTCCCCAATTTATGTTTGTTCTTGGGGTGCACAGTGGCAAATTGGTTAACACTCCATCCTCTGCTAGGAGATCATAGGTTTGATCCCCAGCCCAACATACTCATAATGTCTCTGAGCGGTGTTTGCATTTTCTCCTGTGTTACAGTGCGTTCTCTGAGGAGTACTTCAGGTTTCCCCCACTGTTCAAAGACATGCATGTAAAGGTCAAATAGATAATGTAAACTGCCAATAGTGAATGAATGTACATGTGAATTGGTGTCCGTCAGTGTATGTTTCTAAACTTCAGGCCTGCGACTTCAAGGTGCACAACACCTAAGGCCCACAGTTGCTGAGATAGGTTACATCCACTTTTTTTTAGTTCTCTCTATAGTAAAGTTTTACACCTTTATAATAATACATTTATATTTGCAATAGGCTATTGCACTGGAAGTGTCCGTGTTCAAAGTGTATCATATCAACTTCATTATGCTGCAACTGACATAGGGATGGTCCTCATTTAGCTGAGCAGTAGGTGGTCCAAGACTTGGGTGCCTGCATCTTTGCCTCATTGAAGCTAATCTTTAATTATATGTTTTTAAAATGGACAGTTATGGGTAGTTAAATTATCTTGGGCAATGTCAACTCACTTTAAGAGTTATGGTATGCAAAATCAACTTTTTTTTTTTTTAGCTTTCTACCATGTTCTAATGTTGTTCCCTCATCAAAAACATACCTGGACATGTGTTTTGTATAATTCATCCATGTTTGAGTAACAACATCAGGCCCTCTACATCCAGTCTGTTCTCAATCACTTATCCAAAAAACAGGGCTCAGCTCTGTTTCCATTGATTCAGATATTTTTCATTTTGTAGTAACATGGCATCATACAAAATGTTTAAGGAAGCAACCAGCTTCTTTCTCAATTTATGTTCAAAAGGTCACAACAGAACTGCACTCTGCTGGTCTATTCACCTGTTTCTGTATAGCATTAGTAAAGTATTTATTGAAAACGTTAGTCAGATAATGTTTTTCAAGATTACAAAATGTGCAAAGCTGACCAAGATTGGTTTAAAAAGATACAACCAAGCATATTATAGCCCCTTTAAAGTGGCATGTAGTTCAGGTTCAGCTCAGTGACACATTTTGCAATTGCTGAGTGTGCTGACATGGTCCAGTCTCACGTATTCTTTTGAAGTGGTTTTAGCCCATTTCAGAAACATGATTTATTTAAACCCCGTTGCACTTTTGTTTTAGTACTCTATATTCTGGAGGCTTTTTGTTGCCCTAAGTTTTCACCAGTAATGTTTGTTCTGAGTGAGATGTTTTTCCCCTCTTGGCTAACGGCCTGTGCTTTTGCGTGTTCTTGTTACTAACTGGCTTGTCTCCAGCATCTTGCGTGCCGTCTAATGGCATGTAGACAGCTCATAAACTATTCCATGCTATTTTTGATAGAAAGCAGGCCAGTTCAACTAGCTCCGCACAGCCACTTTCCCACAAGAAGATTATTAGGCATCGATGAACATGAAAGTCAGCCCTAAGTTTGTTTGAAGTTCAAGTATCGAGCAGCAAAGTGCGTTTGGGAGACGCATCGATAGAGATCTGCAGTTAGAATGCTCACTAGATCACTGCTGAATAACAACTGAGAAAAAAAAAGGGTCAATAACAAAAGTATTTCTTTGCTTCTCAGGACTCAGGGCCAGCTGTTCAACAATGTGCTTTCTCAGTTTCACAGTGTGGAAGTCTGAGAAGCAAAGGCAACTCTGCAACTCCCACTCACTGACTGGGCAGATGCTGTTAGGAAAGCACTGGGAATACATCACATCAGCTGATCGATAACTTCAGCGGTTGGCTGAATATAAAGCAACCGTGGGAAAGTTATCCTGTCACGTTTCAGGTGAGAAGAGATAAAGCCGGCAATTATCTCATCCCCATCCCCCGCAAACAGGCCTAATGCGGGCTTTGAGAGAATGAGGATCTGATCTATTAAGAGCCCATATTGTACTGAAATCTTAATCTTTCTCTGATTCACAGTCAGTACAAATAGGGGACCAAAGGATCAGTAATTAATGGGGAATCAAAGGTAAAAGCTTAAGTGAGGATTGGCTCTAGGGCGCTTAGCTCTACGTTCACATGACACAAGAGAAATTAATATATTGCCTGGGACCGGACAATGCGTGTAAATACAGTCCATCTGGAATTGCATGAATTCTTAGGTACACATAATGAATACATTTGAGTCACACTGGACATAGACATCACATGGTGCAGTTACCTTAGAAAGAAAAAAAGTGACTACAGACTATTTTTGACCCATAAAATTATATGAACTGAAACACTGCACTATGTGACTAGCTTTAGTCATTGATAAATGTAAAAGAGGAAAGTTACACCTGCCACTGAAGAATAAGAAGCCAAATTTTGCTGACTCAGGTAAAGTTACTGAGACAAAGATAGCATTACTTTAGTTTGCCCACTAGAGCAGGGTGCAACTTGAATAAGCTCAAGCAACTTGAATAAGCTCAAGCTCAATAAGAAGATGCATGTTGTTAGCATGACAACACATCATGATGGATAATTCTTTTTGGAAGTTTGTTCAGAGGAAGATGGTGGAAGAGGTCTTTAGTTATGCTTCATTGTGATTCATACCGTAATGCTAGACAAATCCTCAGTAAATACTATGCTGTAGCAGTCAGATTCCAGAGAAACTTACAGATTTAAAAGGTAGTTTACTTACTGTTAGCATCTGAAGGTTTCAGAATGCCCCTAATGGTCCAGCAAAGCCTACAAACTTTTAGCTTGGGTAAATAAACCTTAATGTATTTCACTGAAAGTTTCAAATTTTAAACTAATTTGCTGCTCTACTAAGCATCCTAACTACAATCACCGTAGCTGACTTGACTTGCAACAGACATTATTCTAGCTTTGACAGAACGTAGATCTATGGTAATTACTTCTTGCTACATTCAGGTGATTCAATTCATCATTTGGCACTGGCTGACAGCTACTTGTTCAACTGTATGTGATCTCAAAAATGTAATTAGTATTTTTTTGTATAAAAACTTCAGTTATGTGACCTGGTGGGTTTCTCCAATGAGTTCAAAAATTTAATAATACTAACGGCTACTTGTGAGTAAAGCACACTTGCATAACCTCTTGATTTCATAACATTCTCACTTATTCCATATTCTAGGTAAACCCTTATTGGGAAACATTTCCACAGTCACAGACTAATGAGCCATGCCATCACTGCCTGACAGACTACGATCTTAGCAGAAGTCACGTTACAGTGAAAAACCCCAATGGGTGTGGGGGGATTCAGCCTAGCTGCAGCCAAGCCTCATGGGTAAGCACACTTAAATCTGTCACTCTGTAAATAGAACAGAATGCGACATGTATGTATCTCCATAGGCTTCTGAAAAACACGCCAGCTCACCATTAGTCTGAGCTGTGTCTCTCTGTCAAAAGCCTTCAACATCCTTCTGCCTTTCCAAGCCGCACTGACAGTTCGTGACCGCCTCGTGCGCACATCATTGATACTAATGGGTACGGAAGGCTGCTCGGAGGTGGTGTCGGGAGTTCACTGGCGTGTATAGGGTGCAGGCAAAGTCAGGATTACACAAGAGGAGCATGTGTGGCCTCACTGCGGCGGAAGATCAATTCATGTCACTTCAGCAGGCGTGACAGCCAGTCTCCTCCCCAACACCATCTGCCTTCCCCGGGCCAATTTGTCACCGAGCACCAGAGTGTAGCCGTTTAACATTAGCCTCGTTTCCAATGGAGCGGTGCGGCTTGGGTCAGTAGAGGTGCGTTTCTGTTTGGGTTGCACAATATAGAGCAAAATCAACAACTCAATGTATCAAAGGGCCACTTGTAACAAAATATTGTTATGGTCCTTGAGACTAACATTCCTGCTTTGAAAATGCCAATATATTTGCTCAAACAACGCCAAACCGTTGGGTGTCCAAATAAAGGTTTAGACCTGATTTAATTCCCCTTTTAGTCATAGTTTATGTCTGGATTAGTCCTTGGTTTAGCACTGGTTGAGTTATTATGTTTAGTTAGCTAAAAATAAACAGGACAGACAAAATAGTAGGGCCGTGGACCAAAGAAATTGTTAGTCAACCAAAATTATGCTCAGCACAGCGATTAATCAATTGAAATCGGCCAAAGGATATGTTGGGGTACTTACCAGAGTCATACAAACAAGTGACTTTACATTATATTAGGTGATAAAACTTTTAGGAAAGATGGCTGTAAAATATATTACTATCTCAAAACATATGCTATCTTAAATAAAATAAAAAATGAATGTTATGAAGTAATGAATTAGACCAGCTTTATTAGAGTTCATGCAATAGATCAACCAATAACTTTTTAGTTGACCAAGAGGTCACTGACCGATTAATCGACTAAGCGACCAGGGGCACTCAGCCCTATTCTGACGTCATAATAATGGTGCTACAGTGCTGCACTGCTTTTACAGTCAAATGTTGGCCAAAAGGCATCAAGAATTCTGACAGGACTGTGGAGGGCAGCATTGCACTTCTAAGCACTTGGTCTGAGAAATACTGAAAAAAAATTATAAGAATAAGAAAATTAGACATGACTTGGTTTCTTGTACAAGTCTATAAGTGGACTTGATTTTAAATTGGATAGAGAAAATGTCACAGTAATTGATACAGGCTAGCTCCAGGTTTTGTCAACTTTTAATGCCACATAGAGTGAAATTTAATTCCAGCATTGTCGACAACAAAATAATCTATGAATTTTACACCAAGGAATTATCTATACTACTCTCTGAAACTCAAGGGTTTTATTTTAAAAGATTAATACAGATTAAAGAACCAGTGCTGCATTAAAAAAATCATGAAATATACATTTCAGTAAAGAAATTTCTTCATTATATTTTGTTATTGCTATGACTCTATTTTTTGTAATATTAACGTAATGTTTTGACAAATTTTAAGACCAAGATGAACAAAATTTAATACCTACTCATAATGTTTAATACTTTTAAGGCCTTGATTTTGACAAGATCAAATGCAATATGTAATTAATGGTTTTAAGACCTTGAGCCTACCCTGTGATAATATCAAATCACAAAACTTGTTTCGCCATATATCAAAACTGTGATCCAGTCGTATCGGCACCACAGCATTGTGATAGTATCATATCATGACAAAAGCTCTTTATGATGCCACACACCTCTTCAGGGCCTACCAAACTAAACTGTGCTGTACTGATCCAAAGTGTAAAATTAAGGCTTTCATGTCACTTCACCAATCACAACAGCCATTCTCCTCCCCAACACCATCTGCCTCTGCGGTGCCAATTTGTGGCCGTGCGCTCAAGTGTTGCCATGCCCTGTTTAACACAGAGTCTAGGAAGAATATGGGGAAGGAAGGAGGGCAATGACAAAGGCTGAGCCCTGAGGGTGAAGCAGCGGGAGAGGTCACCTGGAGTTTATCACGGGGCAGAGACAGGAAATATAACCGGGACGGTGAGCAACCTGGTTGGACAAGGTGCAAATTGGTGCTGCGACACTGTGACATGCTGGGATCAGGTCTGGACCAAGACCTAGTTCACACAGCACCTGTAACCGTAATCTGCGGGGCAGCTCATCATTTTGCATTTAAATGTGTTTCGAGTTGTCTGATCACTGACGATTCTTTTGACTTGTTCGACTCATGCCTGGCATTTACACTTCCCATTTCATACGCTAAGTTACAAACAGCTCTGCTAAAACAAGACATGTATTTGTCACCCCCTGCTGGCAATGGTGAGGACTGGGCAAAGCATAAAATGGCTATATAGCATGGCAATTAGCAACATGATGCTAACAGATAGTTGGATAAATGAGCTTACTGCCTTGTAGTGAAGACAATTTAAGTGCTGAAATGATCAGAATGAGTCCAGTGACAATGAATGGGTTTTAGAAATGCACAGGAGTACTTCCTGGTTTTATGTGTCTACGTAGAGGCCGAGCATTTTCAGCTGCTGAGAAGAAATATCTCTTCTGAATTATTTCAAGTTGTTTTTTAATGTACAAGTGTGGCTTAGCAGCCTGACTGGTTAAATGATCCAAATGTCGCATGTATAGCTGGATCGATGATTTATAAACCAACATGGATCATCCTCTACATACAGAAAGAGAGCAAAAATATGGAAGATAAGATTGACTGTTAATGTCTTTGAATAAAGTATTAAAGATAATGTGTAGAGAGAAGGGTCTAGACAGACCTATAATACCTCAAGTATATGCCAGATAAAGCAAAGTACTTTTTAATATCAGAATCACAAACTGCTCATTCTGTCTCTCGTGAGAAATTAATCAGTGATGATCGCCTATCAAATACTGTGTACACTAAAAATATCCTAAAAACAAAAATATGTGAACGCAATCCAGTACACATTAAGCCAACCACTAATCCTATGTCACATTTTGATATATTGTGATCCAGCTCATTCAAGATACAAGATACTGGTCCTAAGTACTGCTAGATACCTGCCTACTGATGTAGAGAGAAGCCAAAAGGATTATCTTTGGTGATTTAAGCTGATACTAAGTTTGAATTCACTGAGCAAATAAACTTTTGACCCCAGCTGTAAACTCCTTGGGGAAGAATTGTCATGTATTATTTAAACCTGAAATAATCAGATGCATGTTTGCTATTCAACTGATGCTTGGTACGATTTGTGCAACACGGGACAGAGGAACCTTCTGATGTTCGGGTTGGGGAGCAAGCACAGAGAGATCGCCTTGTTTTGTTTTTCTTGTCACTCATAAAATGTTAATCCGTCCAAACAACGCCTCGAAAATATGCTTCTCTTAGAGCCGGGACACACGCTGCATTGTAAGCGAGTGGGTGACATGCTATGAAAGCTATGCCAGTCCTCGTCTCGTTCCACCTCTGTCTTTGGCATCATAAAGCCTGTATTCAGCCGAGCGCTCATCACGTTTCACGCCTGCGTTGACTGTGTTCTGTCCCATTTCACCCGGGCTGACACGTCTCTGTGTCAGGGATAATGACAGGTAAAATGGTCGTCCACACCGGGACCTCGTGTCACTCAGTATGTTTACATGCATGACTTGCTTAGTCTATGCTAGCATGATTAGCACTACAAAGCCAGAATTCTAATCCAAACCATGGTTGACAGTTATTTTGATCCCCAGTGTACTTTTCACTCCATTTTATTTCAGTTTTCCATGAACGGCTCGTAAAGAATGTTACCTTTTTAGGCAAGGCGAGTTTTTGTATACCACAATTCATAGACAGGGTAATTCTTCTTGTTTTGAGGCAAGAGCATTAACGGCTTGGCCACTATATTTTTTTACATTATCTACATTTTAATTATTGTCAGGACATTTAACCATTATTATTATTATTAGGGGCAGGTATTTCAGACTTTGAAATATCTGTACGAACAGATTATAAAAGACAAAGTAGGTGGAGGCTTCAAAAAAGCATAAACATACTTTTTTTTCCACATTCAAACTGGCTATAGCACTTCAAGCATTATGTCATCAAACTGAACTTCTTTGTTAAGGTCAATCAATAATTTATCAAATCAGATCTATTTCCATTAATATGTGGGTAATTCATACCAATTGGCTAGACAGGCAACTCTGATCACCAACTCATTTATGTATAGCAATACTTTCAATTGAAAGCATATGAACACAACTTTGCCTTTTATGGCACATAAGAAGCATCAAAGGATACAGTAGACTTTAAAATGAACAAATATGGATTCTGTTTGCTATAGAAATACTGTAATATAACATAAAATGTTAAGTGTATAATCATGAATATAATTTTGGAACACTGGTCACTGTTGTCTGTCATATCTTTACATGTGTATTGAGTGCATAGAACTTCTGTCTGACCTTGTTTAATGTACAAGGGCTACACTAGAGCTGACATATTCTGAACATTAAGTCCACTAATTATTCAGTGACGTCTTTGTCAATCTAAGTTTTTGTTCGTTCTCAGTGTTTGGGGTAGGCCTACTGTAACATGTGAGTTTAAGAAAAACCTGTTTTGTTTTCATCAGGCAGCAGTTGCAGAAACATGTACAGGGCTGCTGTGCTACCTTGATGTTTGACTGATGACAGCTAATCGGCGAGAATGGTTGTCTATTAACACAGTAAGTACAATGGTTTTATGTTTATTTAGCGTTTGGCTAAATTGGCTCTGATTGGAAGTGTACAAGTTGTACATCAAAGATGTTTAGTCTAATAGTGGCCTGGGTGTACATGGCATATTCATGTAAACAAAAGCAGAATGAAAAATGCTTTAAAATACTTTTTCTTAAGGTATAACTCTATCAGATATGAGATTTTTTTTTATTACCTAATATCAGTCTGGCTCAAAATTTTACCCCCATAGTCTAAACTTTAAACAAAACTTTTACCATTTTTACAATGAATCAGAATTTTAAAATATTGTTACTGTGGTTGGACTAAGAGGTTTACGTACATTTTAAAGACTGATTACAGTCAGATTAAAGCAATAATTTCTCCACTTGCATGTAACCATTCTTCTTGTTTAACACCCCTATTCAGCTACATTATTTCCCAGCTATCACTGACAAGAATTGCAGTGTCTTCTATTTACTTTGACTGACACCAGCTGATCCCTCCAGCCTCTCGGTGGATGTATACTCCAGCCAATCTCCAGCCAATAGAGGCATCGTAGTACAATGTAAGTGTCTGAATGACAGGATAGTCCGGCATTAGCCACATTTTTGTCAAATTGTGACAAATACAAGGCCCGGGGGGCAAAGCCCTCGCTTGAACCAGGGAAAACAATGTGCTTGTGTTACATAAAAAACTGTTTACTTGTCTGGTTGGCGGAGCGGTGATTGGAATCTATGGAGAGTCTTTCAGCCACTTGAGAGGAGCACTTGAAAAATCAGCAATGGGTTATACAATCAGGTATAGGAGTGATATGGAAGGCCATTAGCAGAAGCACAGTTTTCAATGTACAATGACGTGGCAGTGTTATTATTCTGTGGGAATATAATGGCAGCATATTGAGCTGCACAATGCTGGCTCTGCACCTGGTTGTGTTCATTTTATGATAATTACCATATGGCACCAACAACATAAAGCCATGGAACTTCATTAAAATGCAAGAGGTCGGCTAAGTTCTGCTCATTAAGGTCCAAAATATTGGTTGCCCTGGGTTTAGTCCTAATAGAATCCTTTTCAAGGCTTGGTTTAGCACTGCTTTTGGATCAAGATCATAACCTGGAGAGTCAGACACATTCACTTTCCTAGCAATGTGAAGTTGGTCTGGATTCTATCCCAAAAATCATGCTTACATGACCATTACAGACTAGCGTAACTAAATTTAGACTGGCTTGTTGTGATGCCTTGCTCCTCTGATTGGTTGGATGTTTATCAAATTGCTTCTGCCCTTGAATTCTGATTTGTACGAATGCGATCCAATTGCATTCAGAGACGCCCCCATGAAATCTACAGGGACCAGACTAATGTTTTGTAAAGAAAAATATATAAAATGGCAGGTCAAGCTACCAATTTGTAGACCTCGTTTGGTCATTTTGTCAGAATCATAGGTTTAGTCCTGGTTTGCCCATGATCCACATCCTACTTTAATGTTAGTCCTGGTTAGGTCGGTCATGTTCTTATTCTGATAAATCCTGCAGTGTTTCCTCTGGCCCCCAAGGCTTGATGTGGTGGTGATATGGTCGGTGGTCAAATGGACCGAGATGGGCAAAGTAATAGCACTATGAGGCTTATTATTATCATCATTATTATAATGAATATAAAAATATTTGTTTACAATCCAATAGTCATATTGCAGTGATTACACATTCAGATTAAAACTGAATAAAAAATTATTCTGAATAAAAATTCTATACTATAATCTTATAATCTGTTGCTGTAGTTAGCTCAATAGCTTTCAACAAGACAACAAGATGCATTGCGAGCCACAGAGGGGCCGTGCTAATAATTTTTTAATTTCTGCTGCCCCGGTTCACCCCGCTAAGTCCAGATCTCGTGGTGACAGTGGGAAGAGGAGGCCCAGCGCAACATGCACAGTGGCTCATTCTCAGTATTCTTACTGAAAAAAAACTTGTAAACTCCTCAGATGAAGTGCCAGGTGAACTTAAAGGGGGGCTTTTTTACTGTGGCGGCCAGCAGAAACACTGTCCTGGGCTACTCTAAATGTATCTCGCAATTATAAAAAAAGCTGAAAAACAAACATCTATCAACAATCCTTTAATAACTTAACCCACCACTTTAAAAGCTCAAACACAGAAGACAAGCACTAAAAACTTACAGTCAGCTTTTCTTGTATTGGATGTACCAGCTCCGCCTCTGTATGCCAGAAGAAGGTCTTAAGATGAGTCAGTGGTTGTTAAGGCAGCAGGGGTGAAAACACCCCTTTTTGAAGTTTAGCCTCCACAAACACCCAATCTCCGGTACACTTCCTGTGGAGACACATTAAAAAGTACATGAGCTTGGACAACAACAGAGAGGCAGCTGCTCAAACCTCTCAGAATAACCCCAGGCTTCATGTCTAAGGCTTAAATGAGGCCACTGACCCCGGGGCCCCTGGACTGCGGCTCCGTGTGGCTCTCAGGGTAATCTGCTCTGTCACTCGGCTGTCATAACATCACCGCTCACACTACAGAGGTCAGGCCTGCTCACAGATGTGGAGAGAGCTTCAACCGAGCACTGGAATAGAGCCAGTGATTACACACAGATTTAATTTAAATATTTATAATCTAAAACTAAACTGCACACAGGAGGCACATGGAAAGTCTAAGGACAAATGTGCTCTGTTGACTCAAAAAGCAACATTTGTATGACTATTACTGTTAATCTTTGAATGACTGTGACAAAAATTAAAATGACTTCACAATAGATGGAAAATTATACAAATAAAGCGTTAGATAGGAACCACTTGACAATAGCAGAAAGCTGCACTGTCCACAGATCTGCCCAAGATAAAAATTTGATGAATTGACTGCACTGAAAACCAACAAAAAAAATTGTGCTTTAGCTTAATAGGACATCTAGGAGCTCATCAAATTCAGCAAAATACTTGCTTCTATCCAACAACTTAAGTATTGGGTATCATGAGAATGTGAGACCAGAAAAACATTTAATTCCTATGAGGAGTTTTGTCATACTGAACTTTACTCTCTTCCATCAGACATCACTGTGGCCCTTTTTACGACTTTAATACTTTCTTCTATGGCCTGAAGCTACAGTCGGGTCTACAGAGGTTACTTCATGAGACACTGGTGGGACATTAGAAGCATTGCTCGGTCATTAACCCACTGCAACAGAGACACACCCATCCTTTACCAGGACCCCCACGGAGTCCATTCTCAATAAACCTTCAACAGAACATCTCAGATGACCTCAATGACTAACAGGTTAATGGAAGTTAAGAGAGCTAACCACCAACACAACATGGACAGGCTGAAAATGGGCCTCGATTGTTTCACTGATGTCTGCCATTTCCACCTGACCACGCCTCTCCCCCCTCACGGCCCAGTCCCATTCAGCTCACACTCCCCTGCAGCAACCAAACAAACCCACTGTGGACTGCAGCATTGCAGCAGCACATGTGAA
The DNA here is from genome assembly GCA_020698575.1 of Bostrychus sinensis. NCBI lineage: Eukaryota > Metazoa > Chordata > Actinopteri > Gobiiformes > Eleotridae > Bostrychus > Bostrychus sinensis. The sequence goes on from CM036247.1 coordinate 38,417,014, forward strand.
AGGTGTGACAGCAGCTGGGCCGAGGGCTCTTAAAGTGACAGGGACCTAATCTGAGCACTTCTCACAGAGTCAAATGATGAGTTTCTTCAAATAGGGTTTTTTTTCAATAATTATTGCATTTTCTGACTAACAAAACGTAAGATGCTGATCAAGAGGTCTCCTAAATGAATTTAAAAGACACAAAAAACAGCCTAATATGGGTCCTTTAAATATAGTTTGATGGTGATTGGCTTCAAACGGCACATCATAGAGCTAGAGTTACATTAGTAATTTTTACGCACATCACACGCAGCCTCTACGGGCATAAACAGCACCTCCTGACAAATATAGCTGTGATTTTGTTCAATTGTATTGAGGAACCTACTATCTTCTGCTGGACACAGTGTAGAATTAGTTTAAATCAGTTTATGCTAGAGGTAGCCCCAAGTTCTTTCCTCTATTTAGCACACACGAGAGCAGTTGAGACTCGAAAAAGGCGAGGAATGAGAGAAAGATGAGAGGAAAGGACGCAGCTGCAAAAACAATGTATTTGTATGAAACATAAGTGATAGAAGAGTTAAACCACAGTTTCCCTCACAGAGGAGAAACGAGGAGAGCGCACTGTGCGGACTGTGTTTTTTGTAGCTACAGCACAGCAAATGCTAACGTTACTGCTAGCACTGTTGTGCAGACAGAGCGGATGCGGTGTTGTTTTTTCATTAAAAGGTAGTACTGTTTTTCATTAAAAGGTAAAAGATTGCAAAAGATTGCAAAAGATTGCATTAAAAGCTAGTACCTTTTAAGATGAGTATTCCTCTAAACTTCACTCTTGTTTTGGCTGGCTCAGCTCCAGCAAATGGGCGGTAACCGTATACATGGGTGTGTGCACTCCTCCGCCTTTATCTGTAGACTGTCACTTGTCCATAACTACTAAAAACAGCTACACATTTTATAATCCAAATCGACCCTATACTTCGCACACTCACAGTCCTACCTCTCTGTCTGCTGTATGCACCATGTGGCATGTCCCTGTGAGCATGCTGCATTATGATAGCCCTTATTTATGATTGCCCGTCGGGCAGGGGCCGTCAAATTTTGGTAGACCGATTAAAAAATTTAATTGCCCCAGGATGTTGAGCTAGCAATTTTGCGAGCTCTGTAAGGGCTCATTTAGATGGCAACGCTGGCCAGGAAAACACAGACGTTGTTTTTAATTCACGTCTACATAGAACAGTCGAGGTGTGACAAAAAGTAGACCTGTGTGAATATCTGTAGTAAGCTCTTGAGGCAAACAGATGGTGCTGTTCTCCCTGTGCAGGAGTTTTCTCTTCTTTATTTTGCTGTTCACCCTGTTGACACAGTCACCACTTCAGAATAAGCTAAAGCTCAATACTATTTCAATTTTCACATCGTGTGGTCCTTTTGGGCAAAACTGGTAAACTCTGGAGCACTGTTTAGGATTTATACTGCATTACTAAGTTATCCTTTTGCGGTCGATCGCGCAGACATGGATGGGGCTGTTACATTATTTTCAGTGAAGACTCATTTTGCCAACTTACATGAGTGCGGAGCGCCCTGAACATCTGTGACAAAAAAGACCTCTTCCAGCGTTTTCAAAAGATTGCAGATTCGAAAAACGTAAACCCCACTCTTGTGTAAACAAAAGACTAAGACACAATTAAATCATTTCATTTTTTGCAAAACGCGTTGTCATCTAAATAACTTTTTAAGCTGACTTTTTTTTTAAACACACAATTTCACACATCTTTATCTTTTGTGTGAAGGTGGCCTAGGAGGGTCATGCTTTCGTCATATTTTTGGGGAAGAGCCATGTTATGTTGTGCCCAAAAATATTAGTATTTTTTCCAGACTTTTTTGCACTCATCTTAACTTTTTGATACTTCTTTCTGCCATCAAAGTCAAAATCAGCTACTATTGTCATGAACTGATAAAAATTTGTATTATTATTGGTAGAGCCAATTGCTCACTACCCAGAAGGTTGGTGCTTCGCTGTCCTTGGGCACGACATTTCACCCACTTTTCTCAAATATCCATGGCACTTAGTTTTTAGTTTTGTTTAAATACACAACACACAACGTACAAACTAAGGGTGCTCCTATCGATCGGCCGCCGATCATGATCGGCCGATCATGGCTAAAAATAGAGTGATCGGTGATCGGTAAAATGGGCCGATCAGAAGGGCCGATCAAATTACAATAAACACGCGAGGCTCTCACATTTACTGTCCTGCAAGTCCGGTTTGATTAAACAGCAGTAGCGTTATTTTAGCAGTGTTTTTAAGTTAAGCCTGGTTATAACGAACACAAACCTGCCCTGGAGGCGCTGCTTTGTGTCCCCGCTGTGTCCCCGCCTGCTTTAGGAGCGCACGGGACAGAACCGAGGCGCAGCAGTGCGTGTATTTGCAAACACCAACGTAAATAGAGCTACAGCTAACCCGCTAACAGTTACGTTAAAAGGATTAAGAAAGTTCAGAGTCTGCCTGTGTCTTGTTGCGCGGAGAAAACTGTGCGTTTTGTGGCTTAAACTGCACCAAATGGCTGCTAATGGAAAGAGAAAGTAAAAAGGCAGCCCATGTGTCCGTGTGTCTGAGAGGAGCACCTTTCATCGTTGTCTTCTCTGCTCTCTTTGCACGTTTTCTTCATTCAGACGTTGTCAAAACTGGCAGCAGGAGCTGTCTGCTCTTTAGTCCACTGTGTTTCAACCTGGTTTGGCTGCGCGTTACGCGGACACAGGCGCTGCACTCGCGGACTCGCATTAAAGGCACCAATTAAGAACAGCTGATTTTTACATCAGCGGAGCATTCAAACAAAGCCACAGACACTGGGCACACATTAAAGACCAATAATGCAACAAAACCTCTTCTAAAACAAAAATAAGTAGAATTTTGTTGTTCTTTTATATTTACAAAGGCTACAGTATTTTTCAAATGGAACTAATAATAGCCTGCATACAATACATTACTACATTGAAGACCACGTGATCGGTATCGGCCATGATCGGTATCGGCCGATTACAGCAGAGGTTGATCGGTGATCGGCCTCAAAAACCCTGATCGGAGCACCCTTAGTACAAACTGTTTATAAATTGGGGTTGTAGTAGAAAACACTTACTTAGAATACCCTGGTGTATTTTGCTAACCTTACCCTGATAAAAACATTTAAAACATTTAATTTTACCAAGCACTCAAACAACTAAACAAAAATACCTAGTGGGAAGGTTGAACTTCATACATACCCTACATACAATATATATAAACAGAAGTACAGTGGACATACTTGTTTAGTTAAAGCATGTCTCCTGACACATGAGCTGCAGGTCGGAATAAAAGAGGCGACTGACTGCAGCTGCTCTGGCCCTCCACCCCTCTACCCCTCCCCGGCCTTGTGAAGCCACCCGAGGCTTGTAAACACCTCACAAGCCCGCCTTTCCGCAGCAAATTAAGCACATCCATGAGAGAGAGAGAGAGAGACAGAGAGACAGAAAGAGAGAGAGAGAGAGCGCTCTGGCACGACAGCTCACAGCGACATAGGCCATGGTTGAGGCAGGGCGGCGGCAATGTCGGACTGTGTGGCTGCATTTACTGCTGAGGTTAGGGGCCAGTGTTTGCCAAATGAGAGCAGGCCCTTTAGTCATGGGAAACACTGGAAAGGGCTTGATGTAAGGAGCATGATGTCAGCGCGGAGACCACAGACAGCCCTGGTGCACACAGCCTGTCAGCACTCACTTCCACTTTCACAAACATTACACTATAAGGTTACACTGTGGACACACTATGGTTTGGACAAGCATTACAAAACATGGACAGTCATCTAAGAGTGGACTAGTGTTGACAATATACTGTGCATTTCTCACCTAGGTGGATACCAACTATTTGAGTCTCTAACATTCATGGCTGTACGTTTTTCTGCAACAGTATAACTCTTTTGTTCAGCTGCAGGAAGTACAATTTTACTTTGTAGAATGCTAGTAATAAAAAAAAAGATCAATACTGTAAGATTGGAAGTAATAGGACACATATTTTTAACAAAGTATACTGTTGAATAAAAACAAAAAAAAAATCTGCCCTGGTTAACCCAAAAAGTCCATTCCAATTGTACAGCCCCTTACCTAAAAGACTGCAGAATAAGCCCATACATCTTCATCCAGTAATTAAAACCAAGCAAGCGGAATGGACACTTAAAAGTGTATATATTACACTATTATGAGCTCAACTTAAGTTATACGCCTGGTTTACTGGATTCACTTCACTTGTCTTCCTGGCATCACTTGTTGCTTTAAATGCAAATTAGGGAATGAATAGCTGCCATTTTCGTTGCTCAAAACAAATTGGTGTGACTGGAGTGTTAGCCATGACTATTATGGGCTTACTTGTGACCCACAGCATGATGCCATTTGAAAATCAAGATGTGAAAAAATCCATTTACATATAAAAAAACAATAGAAATGATGTATAAAAACATGTTAAGTGAACAGTATGCTTTCCTATGTGGTACTTTTAATCATTATGTAAATGAAAGTGTATGTTAACCTTGAACACCAGTGGTTTGCCCTGCAGACGGTGGTGAAAAACAACATGGATAACTAACCTGATTACAGCTGTTGGCACAGGGTTATATGAATTAGCCTCAGCAGATTCACTTAAAGAGCCACAGTGTGACTCAGGTCAAGGGCACTCGGAGGCGTAACCAGAAGCTCGGGCTGGGCTGTTTGCCTGTTTTCCTCCAGCTGCTCCAGAGCATATCGATTTGGGCGAATGAGAGCGGCTGGCGGGATTGGTATCCAGCTCTATTAACTGGCCGCTCACAGAATGCATGAGATGAAGGATAATGCCGGCGTGATTGTTTCATTGCCATCATTGTGCGGCTGCATCGGTGCCGTCCTATAATTTCTAATCTCATTTACTCGAAATAGTCCCACAGAGGGGCCCCCATGATCCTGCCATAATAGTTTTGAGGTGAGCCCCATTAACCAAATGAGCCTTTCAGAGCACAACATTCCTATTAACGCCACCCATATAATCCCTCATTTCCTTCCAAACTGCGCCAAAGCCTCCCAGGGGACGCGGTGAACCACCTAACCACACTTCCAGTCAAATCTACACTCAAATCTCTGCTCCAGGTTTCCCTATAGACCCTTCCACAAGTAATGTAAACAAAGAAAGTTTGATTACAAAAGTAGAGGTCTTTGCCATTCATTTTGACAAGTAAGCAAACTTAAACCAGTAAGCAAGACATTTTTAGACAACAAAATGACTAGCTGGTGTGGATTTATTTTAAGAATTAACTTCCAAATAACAGCACTCACAACAGCACTTATAGCCAGTTCCATTGATAGATAAAACCCCAAGTGATAGTGCTGCAAAAACAAATAAAATAATCACTTATAGTTGATTATTAAAAGAATTGTCAAAACTAATTTAATAATCAATAAATTATTGTCTGGAGAATAGACTCCATCAGCTCAAAGTGGAGGTTTATTACCAAGACAGCACAGAAAAGCCACAGAAACAGTAAGAGAATGTAAGTCTTGGGCGTTAAAAACATATTAAAAAAAACTTTTGTTTATTCATTCTATACAAATGTCCTAACATGGCATACTAGCTTTGTCTGGTTCAAATTCTGTACAAACCCAAGTGATTTTCTGTAATATTTTCACCAATTCTTGACAGGAACCAATGTAAAACAAGTTTTTAACCACTTGTAATTGTTAGGCAACCAGTCCATCACACATTTACGTGTGCTTCACTATTCAGTTATTAATAAATTAACTGAAAAAATAATTGACAGAATGCTCGATTATGAAAATAATTGTTAGTTGCAGCTATAGATAAATCCTGTAACTACTTAATGTTTTCAGTTAGCATAGTAGTAGCCTTCAAATTCTGTAGCACTAATTACCCCTTTAGACTTGTAGTGTTTGTAAACCAAGGCTATGTGCACAATGTGGTGGCATTAGTTCAGCTGACTGCTGTACACTTTTAATGCACAAATTAGCATTAGCCCCCATAATAAGCAAATTGTGGAAATCACTATGATATATACAGTGAAGCCCGAAATTATTCATACCCCTGGCAAATTCTGACTTAAAGTTACTTTCATTCAACCAGCAAGTTGTTTTTTTTTTTTTTTTTTTGACCGGAAATGACACCGGCTTCTCCCAAAAGATAATGTAGATGTAGATGTAGATGTAAGATGATGTACAAGAGGTATGATTGTGGAAAAAAATATTCCTCAGGGTTTGTTTTTTTTACATTTGAACAAAAAGTGGCATGTTGGTTGAATGAAAGTAACTTTAAGTCAGAATTTCCCAGGGGTATGAATAATTTCGAGCTTCACTGTATGTCGATAGATAAGTTTATTTGTCACATGCACAAAAGTACAGTGAAATATGTTTGGAGCAAGCCTCCGGGCCACAGCTACTAAGAGCGGCGTACATTTCACTACATTTTTGTGCATGTGACAAATAAACGTATCTATCCATCTATATGTGTACTTTGTATAACCATATCCACAACATGTATTTAACTGTTTTTGGCTCCTTGTACAATTTGTTTCATTGTGTTTTTCAACAAATGGTTTATAAAATACAGCTTAATACTTACTTGACTGTAAACATGTCTAGTTGGTGGGTTGCTACTTTTTCCAAAACCTGGGTGGCTAATGGTAACTTGCATTGAAAAACTGTGGCAACCTTAATTTACGACACCACAATGTGCATGCATCCATGTTGTTTATTAACACTAAAAAGGCATAGAAGCCTATTCACAGCAGGCTTACATAATAGCAGGATGTACACTTTCCTCTCTGGGGACATTTCCCAGCAGGCCTTGCAGTGCACACTGAGTTGTGGTTGTGATCAATGGCCGCTGGCTGTGGCCATCGGGGAGGTCTGGGTTCCAGAATAGTGGTATTAATAATTCAGGGTCCAGGCCTGTCATATCCTCCATTAGCACTGGGAGACCGGGGGCCCACCGGCTGATTGATTAACTAATTAGATTAATTGCAGTCTTTCTGAAAACAAGGAGAAAGTAATAGACTAGGTCCTAGAGAATCGGAAGGGAAAGGAGACGGGAAGACAGAAATTATGCTGACATAATGACTGGGAAACTGAGAAGGTTTTATTTAGACAGGGTTCCTACTGTGTTGTAAAATTAATTTACAGGACTTAGCAAGAACATGATCAGGGATGAACCTGATTAGGCTTAGAGGAAATGTGACAATGTTTCTCTTTGTGGAGGTCTGAAAATAACTCATCTAAGAAAAAGGCTGTACAATATGAGGAAAACATGCAATAGTATACACTATGTTGAATATTCTACAAGATAGTTCCAGATTATGTCAGATGAATGTCAAGACCTTTTATGTCGCCTGCAGTTAGATTTGCTGGCAAACTATGGAAATGAATATACATGCTTAAACAATCATTTTAATGTATATTTAAGGGTTGCCGTATAAAAAAAAACACAAAAAAACCTTGAAATGTAAAAGAACCATAGAATTATAATAGATAAAGTTATGTAATTTTATTAAAGTGGTTCTTCAGAAGTATATTGTATGTGCTGGTATTATGCAGCCTGTATGAAGAGTAACCTGAGATCTGCCCGTAAGACACTTCTGAAATTGAGTGCTTGTAATTTAAAATAAGTTACTACTGTGGAAAGCTTCAATTAGGCTAGTGACGATCAATGCTCTTGCTATTGTAGGTAAAAGTTTGACTTTATAGAAAATAACCCTTGAATTGTTAAAAAATGTAGAACAAATTGTTGCATCAGCAGAGTTTCCCATAAATTCAGAGTTAGTCTGTGGAGAAACTTTAATCCCAGTTAAGTGTTGATTACATTTTTAACCTTGTAGATTAGAAAGGTTTCAATATAGTTTTTTTCTTATTTGCAGATATTTATTAAATTTAAGTTAATTTTAGCATGTTAGAATTTTTAAATTGTGTGTTTTTATTTGATAACTGAAGTTAATGTAACAACTTCAGCATCCATAACTCAGGTATTCTAGTATATGTAGTTTACAAAAGAAGTGTGGAAATAATATATAGGTGTGTCATATTGTTCTAAAAACTACATTTAAATATAAGGATTAGTAACCAGTTAACTGATTATTTACAAAACATGACTTCAACATGTATAAACACCACTGAGTTATAAAAAGTGTTATTAATGTTTAATTCTTTATTAAGAAATTCATGTACATCAATGCTAAATTATAATCATCAGTGGTAAGTGTGAATCTATAAACTTAAAATTACATTATAATGTAATTTTTTTTAAGCTTTATTACTGCTTAATAGTTGTGAGTTATTCTAAAGTGTTACAGAATTTTCAAATAAGAGTGAAAAGTACAATTTTAAATGGCCAGGATGATTCAACAGACAAACCTACAACTTTGCCAAATAATAAATCTTGATGATGATTCATAGACCCGGCACTCAACCATTAAACTTCCATGTGTTTTCCAGATCATCCCGGTTACATTAGAGGCCCTGTTCTGGCAGACGTTTTTACAAAAGCACTGTGTATTAAACAGGCATTCGGTAAGCATCCATTTACTTTACAGAGCCTAATAAATGACAGTAGCCTCAGCAGACCTCCCTCTGTGATGCATCTGTGGACAGCAAATGGAATCAAGTGAGCAGCAGTGACCGCAGTGGGAGCTGGAGACACAGCTTTTCATTTCAGCCAATTCCCCCCCCCTCTCTCTCTCTCTCTCTCTCTCTCTCTCTCTCTCTCTCTCTCTCTCTCTCTCTCTCCACCTCGTTTAAGTCTCCTGCTATCTTGAAAACAACCCCAGCACTCTCACTTGTTTGTAATTAGAATGATGTTTAACATAACTCCAGTTTGTAGAGGTGTGGTAAGATTTGAGTGTTGTCCTTGGGAAAAACTTATAAAATGCACATCAGCTACAATAGGCATGGTTCTAAAACTAATCCTGGACATATGGTAGAGGTAATTCATTTATCCAGTTTCATTGTAAGGTGCGGTCTTTTTTTTTTTTGTCTGTCAGATGTATTGGTAACTTTGGTGCAGGAGACAACAATTGATAGTCCAAAGATTGTAGGAAGTAGGGATGGGAATTGATAAGATTTAAACAATATCAATGCCATTGTCAAATCTGCTTATCCGATTCTTTATGGATTCTCTTATCAATTCATGATAAATCTCTGTATAAATAGATTTATGGCAATACAGTTTATTATGATGCTAAAATAAAACAGAGAAGCTATTTGTATTTTTATCCATGTGGTCTTAGTAGACAGAAACAAAATGAGATGAATGTATAGCTGTTTATTATTTTAATTATTTGTCTTTTTAAATAAAAAGGATTGTAGCTTTAATGCTGATTTAAGACCAACAGGAGAAGTTTTTTTTTTTACCAGTTTGTCTGAGTAAACTGCTCATTAAACTTAAATTAAACTAACCAGTAGCCTGTGTTACTGTGACAGTGCAAAGCAGGGAGAGGCCACATCCCCGTCAGACAGGTGAGGACAGAATTCACTCATTTATATACTGGATTTCTTATGCTTGGGGAATGAGCCTCTGCTGTCACTGTGCACGGACACTTAGGCCCCCCACACACTGGATGCGTAACTGCCGCGTGGTGACAGCGTCAGAGAGCCGTTTTCACTTCGGCGCCCAGCTCAGCAGATTAGAGCCGCCACACAGCCCGTGTGAGACGTGATGCTCGATGGAACCGTCAAACTGGGCTCTGACACAACTCTCCTAGAAAATCAAACCCTTGCCAAATTTTGACGCTGGGGGTGGGGCCACGTTTTTCACCCAAAATACACACAGAATTAGCATATATTGTTATATTTTGGCAACTACTATGAGCACTACCCATACCTGATGCATTTTTTGAATATTCGGGGGATTTCTGGCTCTGCTGGACCGTGAACTAGGACTTTCACTTTTACTGTAAAAAGTCTTGCGTTTGGAATGTCCGGTCTACAGAGATAGTAAACATACGCCTCTTTAGTCAAATATAGTCACCATAGGTCTGTTATATGTGGCTGTACGCTCATATAGACTTCTGAATGGCTTTTCTGTAGAGAAGGAACTGCCAGCAGCGAAATGCTCACGCAGCCAGTGTGTACAACCTCGCGTCGTCGCGACGCAGCTGTGACGCCAGTACACTCACTGCAGCGCCCGACGCAGCCAGTGTGTGGAGGGCCTTAGCTTCAACCTCCGCGACCACAGCTCTGGTTTGTCCACGCCATGGGTCGCGAGTGCGCGTGTGCGTTGTAGGCTACTACTCAACTTTTGCTACGAAGTTAAAGAAATTAGAGGTGCTGTTCGGGAATGGGGTGGGCATCGGAGCAACAGTTCACCTAAATGCAACTGGCCAAAGCAGCATCTATAAGGAATACAATTCTGTGGATTGGGAGAATTATAACCGTTTTTTGCGTGGAGGTTATTGTATCTGTTTAGCTCCTAAGCTTTAGTCAGACTTTTAGATTCGTCAAGTGTTTGGAATGTGTGTATTAATTAAGCTCTTACCATTTTTACTTAGACACCGGTTTTATCATCTGTGTCCACTGATACAGTCCACTCTTTAGAGAAGTCTGCGCAGCCTCTACAAACTCCTCAATATCAGTCTTCATGTCTCCCACAAACTGTCATGGCGAAGGAGGGAGGGGGGTGGGGGTCGTGTAAGGATCAAAATCAAACAGCTAGCTAGCACAATTTGTACGTTTTATGCTATGTGCTTAAGCTGTTTATTCAGCTCATCCACGCACACCATACTCCAACTAATTACACAGTCGGTCTCAAATATTTTACATCCATCTCCTCAAATATTTGGGTAATATTCAAATGACCAGTCCAACAATGATAAACCCTGGCCCAAAAATACTAAGCACATAAATTGGCACATGGCGTAAAAAGAAAATAGCCAGTTATTAACATGAGTGCTGTTTTTTTTTTTTTTTTTCCTCCAAAAATCAAGCCTGGATTGCCAACAAGTGTTGCGGCAGCCGTGCGTGTGAACTGCAAGCATGAGACTAATTGGCACATAGTACGGCCGCTCATTACACGCCCACACTTAACAGAAATAGCCAGGCACTTTGAGGGGATAATGCCTTCCAAACGGGCCGACGTGTGATTCATCTGCCTCTGCACCAGTGGACTGCGGACATTCACATACCAAGATACTGCTCGGGACAACCTCAAAAGAAAGGCGAAGGACGCAAAAGGCATTGTGGGGATCTCGCAATGGTAAAGATATAATGCCCAGAGCAGCACTCGAACCAGGAATCTTCAAGATCAGGGGTAAATGCTCTATCTACAAGCCCCTCATATCTCACAATGGTTAAAAAAAAAAAAAAAAAAAAAAAATCATTTGTTCCATTAGAGACGTCATGTGGCTGAACTTACTGTCTCTCTGACCCTATCTTGCAATGGTATGCCATGGCCAATTACTGACCCCCTTGAAAATTTCTGACCAAAAAAATCTGACCTTTTATCTTGATTAGAGAGTTTTCTTGCTTACAAACAAATCAAGCATAAGTAAGCAAAAGTATTAATTTCAGGGAGAGACAAATCCCACGAGATGTTCACAAGAACGAGATGAGATTTTTACTCTAATTTAAAAAATAATCATAATTAAAAAATGAATGAAAAATGTGTTACTTAACTGAAAATCATAAAATGCTAATCTATGTAGGGCCATTTTGAAATCAACTTCCAACGGTATTTACTATTATTTAAATTATATGCAGTAAAAGAATACTGCCAATACTGTTTTGCCAAAAACTCAAAGTACAAACAGAAATGGATCACAAGATTCTATCAGAATTCCCCCTTAATTAATTTGCTGTTTTAATACCACAACTATACCCACTACTACTACATAAACAACTACAACACTGAACTTTTGTTTACTTGAAAAAAATAACTTTTTTCTTCTAAATTTACTAAAGAAAGGTTCTAGAAAATGTTTTTCTTCAAAAATGTACTTGATTGTGTGCTCTACATGAATTACAAATATGAATAGTTACTTTCCAGATATTTACTTGGGTCAATAAAAATACACTGTTTCATATGTTAATAGGGTGTGACCTTGCACCACAAGGGTACTATACATTTTAAGTTACTGAGAAAAATAAGCATGCCCATGTTTCCAAATCTTGTCTTGATTCATTCTCGTGGGATTTGTGTCTTGTCACATCCATATGTTTAATATGATAGAAGTCCAGACAATATCTTTTTTACAAAACTTGCAACTCAATTGATCTTAAAGCTTGCAGGAAAGTTGCAATTTGCCTAATTGCAAAATGACAAAGAAGTCCATTAAGGCTGTTGCAGTGAGCTGTACATATTCATCTCCGTATTTTGACAGAAATGATGTTATTAGTAATGGCAGCTGGAGCAGAGATGAGCTAAGCCAACATACGGCCGGCTTTATCTTTTGTCCTCTTATTTCATGAATGATAAATAGACCGGGCCTCATCACTATGTTTGACAATGAGATGGGTGGCTGTCATAAATGACTTCTCGAGGGGCTGTCAGGGTGAAGTGGAATATTAAACTTATTAATAATTCCTTTCTCTTTCATTAAGCTCAAAGGCAGTTCAGAATCTGTCCTTCATATTTCACATAGTTCAGGCCAGGAATTTATCAGGATGGCACTTTGAGGTTATGATAAAACTGTCCAAAAAGTTACAGTTTGAACATAGATCTCCTTTACCAAACCAAATATGCCAAATGATGCAATTACCAACACTCATGTGCAATTGTGCTTTCTAGTGAACATTTTAAAATTGATAAATTACCACATCACACCCGCCAATGCATGATGCTAAAGTTAAGAGACTATACTCCAGATGCTGTACTTGTTGACTCTAGGTGTGAAAAGAAAGAGAAGCTTTGCAAACGGTCTCATAAAACCACAAAATCTGAACGTACAATTGCATCTCAATTTGAAGACTTGTTCATTTCAGATGTTCCTTCTTTTAAGCACAGCAAATCACCTGCCACCAATGTCCACAGATCTATAGAAGCTATAGTAATGATTTGCACATCAGTCTCTGCTTAGGTTTTGTACTGGATACCCTTCCAGACTTAACACTTTCCATCCATCCAGGCTTGAGACTGGCACAAAAAGCACACTGGGTTGACCCCGAGTGGCTGGATTACTCTATACTTTGCTAAAAAGAAAAGAAGGATCATCTGACTTAATCACAATTGTGAAATTATGCCTTTAAACTAGTGATTCTCAAACTTTTCACACCAAGTAACACCTCAGAAAATATTTAATAGGCTAAAATGAGCATAAATGTTGACTGGCTAAACCAGGGCTAAACAAGGACTAAACCGGGACCAAACTATAAACTAGATCCACACCAGGAATAGCCCCAACTAAAGAAGGACTAAAACAGAAATAAGACCCCTGAGAAGCCAGTGATACTTGAACCACAGTTTCAGAACCACTGCTTGAAAGTAAACCCTGATATTTTTTGTCTTGTGCTGAAACTGTACTTGTCCATCTTCCAAGTCTGTCCACATCCTCTTCGCTGACCCCCATGGCTCTCTGCTCCGGGAACATGCTGTGCTAATTGAATGCGACCCTGACTTGTCCTTTCTCCAAACTGCTGTCTCGCTGATGCCCTGTTGTTCTTTTCCCCCCGTTCTGCTGGCTGACAACTGGCCTTTTGGCTGAAGCGCACGCTGAGTGAACTTTGCTTTTCGCCGTGTCGTGCCTTGCCTCTCATTCCCCAACAAACAGCAGACCATGTCCAGGGACGAGCCGCCAAGGACAGAGAGGGGAGCAGACTGGCAGTGCTTTGTCTCTGTGGACTGGTCTTTTGTTCTGTGGACAATGACAGACTCAATCAAATGACTCAAGGTTAGGCTGTAATCACAGGTGCATGCTAGTGGCAGTGTTCTCATCTGTGCTGAATCATAATGTATCAATGCTGGCAGCCACAAGTATTCTATCAAAGTATTGTTTTTCAGGAATTACAAAGAACACTGCTTTGCCAAAGTTCAAAGTGCTTTTGAACTGATTGAGAGCTGGCAAAACTCAATGATGGGTGTAGAGGGAGATCAACATAAAAAATCTGAAAACACTGATTTAGACTAGCTCCTAACAACTATTATACAGTATATGGTAGGGGTGAAAAAAAATATTGAAATATTGCAGTATGTGTATTGATGTCAAAAACTGCCAATATTTTGGCATTTTCTTTTACTGAAACATATCTTGTAAAGAACACAATTAAACACTAAGTGTTGACAATATTTTTTTATATTTTATTAAAAATAAATTCAGGCAGCACTTTCACTTGCTTATTTGGAGAAAGGCAACTTGTTTGTGAAATACAGAGGCAGTACTAATGATTCAGATTATTAAATAAAATGTATTTTCAAATTTTCTGCATGTGGTGTACTAGATTGGTGAGGTTTTTCAAAATTATAGTTAAAAATATCGCATTATATTGTATTTGTTTAAGTATTACGTATTTGTTAAGATACGTATATTGTAGGGCCGGGAATTGATTAAAAAAATGAACTAATTAATCGCAAATTTGAAAAAAATTACTACCAGTTATTAATTGCGATTAATCGCATTATGAATTCACGTACAAACACAAAATTTTAAATTTAGATCTCTCTCTCTCTCTCTCTCTCTCTCTCTCTCTCTCTCTCTCTCTCTCTCTCTCTCTCTCTCTCTCTCTCTCTCTCTCTCTCTCTCTCTCTCTCTCTCTCTCTCTCTCTCTCTCTCTCTCTCTCTCTCTCTCTCTCTCTCTCTCTCTCTCTCTCTCTCTCTCTCTCTCTCTCTCTCTCTCTCTCTCTCTCTCTCTCTCTCTCTCTCTCTCTCTCTCTCTCTCTCTCTCTCTCTCTCTCTCTCTCTCTCTCTCTCTCTCTCTCTCTCTCTCTCTCTCTCTCTCTCTCTCTCTCTCTCTCTCTCTCTCTCTCTCTCTCTCTCTCTCTCTCTCCTCTCTCTCTCTCTCTCTCTCTCTCTCTCTCTCTCTCTCTCTCTCTCTCTCTCTCTCTCTCTCTCTCTCTCTCTCTCTCTCTCTCTCTCTCTCTCTCTCTCTCTCTCTCTCTCTCTCTCTCTCTCTCTCTCTCTCTCTCTCTCTCTCTCTCTCTCTCTCTCTCTCTCTCTCTCTCTCTCTCTCTCTCTCTCTCTCTCTCTCTCTCTCTCTCTCTCTCTCTCTCTCTCTCTCTCTCTCTCTCTCTCTCTCTCTCTCTCTCTCTCTCTCTCTCTCTCTCTCTCTCTCTCTCTCTCTCTCTCTCTCTCTCTCTCTCTCTCTCTCTCTCTCTCTCTCTCTCTCTCTCTCTCTCTCTCTCTCTCTCTCTCTCTCTCTCTCTCTCTCTCTCTCTCTCTCTCTCTCTCTCCTATTAACGCCAAATCAAGAAAACCAAATTCTGCGGGGTTTCTGCGTTGCCATGGTGATATAGTTGCCTAAAAAGTTGAATGGGCAGCGCATTTAGACAACAATGAAGTTTGAGGTCATTGTTCTTTAAACGTTAATGTTGCAGGCTAATAACCTTCCTGAAAACCTAGCACAGCAAACTTCCTCTGTTTTTTATTGACTGGATGTTCTACAGCACACAACAGGAATCACCAGAGAAGATCTGAGTGGAACAGAATCAGAATAAGCAGCAGTGTAAAAAGCATTTATTTCCTCGTGCTCCTGCTGTCTCATGTTGAGGCGCACCCTGCTCGTGAAAGCAAAACCAAACTTGCGCACATGGCTCATTAGCACTTGTAAACACAATTGTGCACTTTTACAGACAGATTTCTGTTTTAATGCTTTTGTACTGCACCCAAATCGTTGTGAATGTTCTGAATCTCCAAAATCTTTTACACTGCTTCTGATTGGTGAGCATTACTGTCTGAAACAAAATACATGGGCATAAACCCACAGCCTCAACGAAGATGTTATAAAGCCTGAGTAATCACGCCTCTGCGCTTTGCTCATCACAACAATGCAAATCGTGATTTAGATTTGATTTAGATTAATCGTTCAGCCCAAGCGGTGTGTCATTGCAAGATTGCCATTTTCTTTAAAATTGCCATTTTCATTAAAATTAAAGCTTTATCTATTTTTCTCCAAAGAACATGTTGGAAGTGAGAAAAAAACTAAAAATGTGGGCACCGACTGTAGATTGGTCTTGGTGGCTGCTTGAATAAGAGATTCTGAAAAGTTTCCATAGAGTCTAATAAAAACACTGCTACTGGTCCTTTGAAGTCTCAACTATCCAATAAAAGGTATTGCTACTTCCAAGGCTACCTTGTTTTGGTCTTGTGAGGCAAAAAAATGTATGTTGCCTAGAAGCAATGTTGCAACACAAAGCAAGAAAATCTTCAAAACCTTTTAAAATTGTATCCACTTTTCTGATCCATTTTTGTAAGTCTGTCTAGACTAAAAACATTTTTTAAGCGAACAACACAACAATCTGTACCATGACCTAACTGTGCACCCAGAGATGATCTGTATTATAAGAAGAGGCCAAACCTAGCAATAATGGTTAATTCTTAAACCTTGAAACGTTTACATCTGATACGGCAGTTGGCAGGGTGAACCGCATCAACAAGTCAACAAGTGTGGCCTTCTATATAGTTTTCAATGGTCTATAAATCTTACTGGACAGTCTTTTTTCTGTACTGTTTGAATAGCTGTGAGTTATAACTGAATATTCTATGACATGTATTTGTTATCTTGCATAAACAGACAAATTGAAGACATGCTTCTGTTAAGATGTGAGCTCTTCAAACCTATTTAGTCGTCTCACTAAAGGATGTTCAGAACACACTGGGGCATGATGTTTACACAATCAAATTTATGCTTACAATTTTAATATCAGCAGAGATGCCAGCTTTTCCGTGTATGTTTTTCTTAAACATGTTCTGCCAACTGTGAAGTACAGAGGCGTGGGCTAATAGAAGAGCAACAGCTGCAGCACCAACATGATTAGATTCTGTTTAATTCCTTTATCATAGTGCTTGGATATTTAAACCAAAAGAATGCTTTTTTTTTGGTGTTCCATGGCTCTTATCGGCCCCTCTGAATAGGACGAGGGCCTGTAATGCAATAGTCCCGCAGTGGGCTCATAAATCACCTGGGGAAGCTGGATGCCACATACACTGACACTCCCAGTCTGCAAGTCGAAGTCTTTATTAAGGAGCACATTACACAGAGAAGCACGTTCCCTGCCTCCATTGCCATTCTATTACAGCTTTAAGCAGATATTTATGCAAAAACAACAAATATTTTTTCTCCCGAGGCACAGATGCATTCTTTAAAGCTACACATTTTGCCTCCAATAATAGCGTCTAAATCATTTTAATGGGTCCCTGATGTGACACAGGGAGAATAGCTGCTCTTTCACACACACAGAAGCATACCAGTGGCCATAGAGTTGTTTAGCGGCTTGACAAGTAGCAGAGTTAGCCACGTTTTAGGCTTGTATATAAAATCCACCTTATGTCAAAAAACTGCCATGTTCTTGTGCTTTGAGTTTTGTTTACACTTCCAAAACAGACTGCCTCAAAGTTATATTGTGTGCTATACAATAATTACAGCATTTTGTAGTGGTATCCATATGTCTAATGAATACCAAGTACTCACTGCATTCACATTCAAAGACTATAAGACACATAAATACTACTAACTACTACTACTACTACTACTACTAAAATTCAGTTCACTTTACTTTGATCTATTTTTGTAAGTCACTGTTCCTACTTTTTGTTTCACATGTTAGAATAGCACACCAGTCTGGGCCATGGCCTAACTGTAGACAAACAGAGTTTAGCTGGAAGCCTTTAGCAACTTCCAGAAACCTAGCATAGCAATTAGGGCTAATATTTCATTGCAATAGTCATAAATATACATTTTAGCCTTGAAATAGGTATTATTGCATTTATTGATAAGCAATGTTTACTCATGCGAACTATACATTTTTATATCACTATAGTTTGTAATGTTAAGATTTTTCCCCCTTTTTTTTATTAGTTTAAATATCTAAAAATGTATTAATATGTTACTTTTGCTCTTGTATATCACCACAGTAAATATTTTCACTTGATTTACAATGAAAATAGAACATTACAAATGCACAGCCCACATTACCAGAAATACTTTTGGCTGTTAATACTGTTATTATCAATGCAAGGGTAACATTATTAGTATTGCACTTAGTAATATATTATTTTCTATCAAATTACTCAAAATGTGATTTATACTAATGCATGCTATCTACCATTCGTATATGAATCATCCCATATAGGCTTTTTTTTTGTTTTTTTGTTTTGTACCCAGTAGCCTTTTAAATGGTGCATATCTGAAAACATACCTAAATGCATTTTTTAAGTCTGCTTCTACACTGTGTGGATGGGTGAGTAAATAAAGGAAGGACAAAGAGGGACTGACACTGTTTTTGCCTTGCTCCTGCTTTACAATCACTGCTATTGTCCGCCTCCCACTGAGTAACATTAGTTTGACGTATGACTGTCTGTTTATTTGCTTTGTTCAGTCTTCTTGCCTCAGTATTCTACTTGTCCATGGTGTGCGTGTGGTTTTGACAGCTCAATTGGAGTGTCATAAGCATCATATAAGCTGACAAATAGAGATGATGCAAGATGTGATTGTAATCAGGGGCTTCAGGGGGTCAAAAATACACTACTAGCAGCTTAATAGGGTCAATCACCAAGCTATAGAGCAGTTTAGGGGAGTCAGAAGTTACAGAAGTTTCAGGGGGTCAAATTTTAAATTACAGGAGGTCTAAGTGGGTCATATTCCAAACTATAGCAGCCACACAAGGTCAAAACCAAAGTACAGCAGCCACAGAGAGTCAAAACTCAAACCACAGAAGTCACAGTGGGTCAAACCTCAAAATACAGCAGTCAGAGAGGATCAAACCTCAAATTACAGCAGTCATAAAGGGTCAAAACTCAAACTACAGCAGTCATAGTGGGCCAAAAACTTAAACTACAGTAATCTCAGACGGTCAAACACAAACTACAGAATTCTCAAAGGTGGGACAAAACTTAAAATAACGAAATAATGAGTCAAAAAGTAAAATTACAAAAGGCATAAAGATTCAAAACTCAAACTCAGAGGGACAAACTCAAATTGCTGCATTTTTTTTAAATCTAGTTTGAGTTGTAAAAGTAAAAAACTTCAATAACTCAAACATGTAAGTTAAAAGCAATGCAGGCGTTTCCGCAATAATGAAAAATGTCAGGCAAAAATACAATTATGTTTTTTTTCTTGGACATGATGCTGTATGTTTTTCAATCAATGTGGAGACCTTTTCCAGTTTACTCTAAATTGGCATAATTTGACAGACAGCCATTTACATGACTGCAAATAGCAAATTTATCTGTCAAAATCTAAACATTTAAGACTATACAAGTAGCAGTCTCTCCCAATGGAAAACATATGTTGATGTAAATCTGACTTCAAAACCACACCTCTGTTTTTGTCTGAAATTAGAATGTCAGCCTTTACATTTTGCAAGAGCTATAATTAGATGTTTCCATAATCATAATGCTAGCCTGAGAGCGGCACTGCCATTAGCCCGGGGAACGCTGCCTGTCAATTTCTGTCATCTCCTTCCTATCTGACAGCCCCGAGTCAAGTGATACAACCAGTCCTCAATTCAACATGTCAAATCAGACTCAAACTATTTCTGCCTCATAAATGAGACTACAAAATCTGGAGGCTCGGTCATATCATGGAAATTATGGAGAGGAAAAATCTCCTCACTTGGTCTTTGCAAACACACAATGTATCCTTGGGTAAACAAACAGAATGCTAAGCTATGGCTAGACTGAATGTAAACAAAACTGCTTTGTGGACCTAGAAATAAAATGGCAAGGGATTAAGCTAAATGGATGTTTTTCGAGTACTAACTGCAGTCCAAGGACACCAGTAAGGGGAAATGTTCTTATAAATCGTCCATGAGGCCAGGGCCTTGTTGCACAAAGCTGGTTTTATTTTATACCCAGGTAACATTTAGGTTGAGTTTGAGCAATTTCGCTGTGGCTGTAATGGTAATGGAATACAAAAGATAATAAAAGTGCTTTTAAAATGCATGTAAATGTCTTACTGTAATCTGTCAGGTTAACAGTCCAGGATCAGGACAAATTAGTCAGATTAAAAAAGGACTTTATAAAATACTTACCAGCCAAGAACAAGCAAAATGCAAGAGAAAAAAGAAAATGTGAGGTTTTAGTTGGTCAGAGTTGGCCTTAGGTCCACAAAATTGAGAGAATTCGGCTAGTGTATGATAACATCTAAGGCTGGTCTAAAATGTAAGATTGAGTATGAGTGAGCTAAGTATGTGCAATACTTTGTGCTACTTATTTTATATACCAATGTTCTTTACACTCTTAGTTCATTTGTCTTTGTCATTATTTTAGTGTGCTCTTACTTTGTTTCTTCCGTTTGTTGCCGCACCAGTGATATTTCCTTTTTATGGGACTAAAAAAATATGCAACATATGAAAGATGGCAGACTAGATATGTTATGAATAGCAATGGGTTCATGATTTCATTGACGCAAATGCTCCCTACCTCTCAAAGCACCGTTTCACTTTCTCTGTCATCACCAAGCGCTGCCTTTAAATTCCTGACAGTGCGGCAGACATGGAAGGAGGTGACGCTGTATACGATTTGCTTGTGTTTTTTTTTTTTTTTTTTACAAAAGACATCAAACCGCCATTCACAGCAGTTGGAGGCCTGAGCGCTGCGTTATCTTGTCTGATGTTGAACATGCAGACGTACGGTGAAAAAAGGCCCGAGCAGACAGGTAATCCGGGATTAGAGTGCCGACATGTCATTTCTCCTCCGCCTTACTCCTGTCCAATCGTCTTTTGTGGCGTGAAAGCCCATCTGTCTGCTTCCGAACTCTCCTCCGGCGCCCATCAATGGAGCGTCGTGGACCGGCATAGACCACGAGATAATGAGCTCCTGTTGCCTTGTCAACGCTGTGCCTTTTTCCCCACTGACACTCTGAGCTTCCATTCGCCCCTTTTTTCGAGGAACAGAGCTTTTCGGTAAACAAAATGTCTACACTGGAGATGAAATTCTGAGATTGTCGCAAATCCACAATAAATGAGCATGTCCATCAATGTTTTTTTTTGCTGGAGGGACGCAATCAAAAACCTGTTAGGCCAGGAACAGCCCAAGGTGGTAATATGTTTAAAACTGAGATACAAGGTCAAAGGTCATACAAGCCAGGTTTTCAACAAATAGTAGAGGTTAATTAGGCATAACATGCTGTTAATCGCCTCTCAATGAAAACAATGATCCCAAGATATGCATCAAATCTCAGTAAACTGCCACACAGGATGGGAAGGGAAGGGAATGGTATTTATTTAGCGCTTTAACTATGACGCAAGTCACCCAAAGCGCTTTACACACAGTAGGGAAGGGTATTTCATTCACTCCATACTCGGTGGTGGTAAGCTACTTTTTGTAGCCACAGTTTCCCCTGGGGCAGACTGACAGAAGCACGGCTGCACACATCTGTGCCAACGGACCCTCCGACCACCACCAACCACTCACTCACTCACATTGACACCGGCTTCCTGATGTTCCCCAGCAGTCTCCCATCCAGGTACTGACCAGGCCCTACCCTGCTTAGCTTCCGAGGTCTGACGAGATCGGGCATCCACAGGATAACTGATATTCTTAAGTCATTTAACTGATCTGAAAATCTTTTGAATTGTTTAAATCTAAAAGGGAGAACAAACATTCTCGAAAAAGACTCGTCTCAAGAAGATCGGGTAGTTTTCAGTATATTAGGGCTGACAGCCTCTGGTTGCTTAGTCAGTTAATCGGTCAGTGAGGTCTTGGTCGACTAGAATTTAATTGGTCAATTAGTTGGATCCACTTTTTGCATCAATAAAACTTTTTAATTTATGACTTTATAACTTTTTTTTAAATTTAAGATAGAATGATAACAGGTAACAATATATTTTATAGCCATATTGCTCAAATGTTTTATCACCTAATTAATGTGAAGTCACATGTTTGTATAAGACACTGTTAACTCCCCGCACATATCCCTTTGGTTGATTTCAGTCAATAATTTGCTATACTGGGCATAACTTTGGTCGACTAACAATTTCTTTGGTCAATTATAGCCCTACAGAATATAACATTCCTGTTTGAATAGAAATGTTCAGGTTTCCACTCAGACCAAAGCTTAAGTGACACTGCTAGGTAACATGTCCAAGTAGTCATTTCTCAAAACCTGACTTAACTGCAGTTTTAACTGTCAATGCAAAACATGCATGGAGCAAGAGCAAGCTCAGCCTTAAAATATTTGAATGTTTGAAAATGGTCTCAAATTCCATTGTCTTAACTTGTAGTTTTGGATTTCAAGTGGTAGGATGTGGTGATAGGTGGTAGTTTACGCCAAGTAAATTTTGAATACAGGAATATTTATATTTTGAGAGAGATTTATGTTAAATACACAATCATTTTAAAAATAAGTATTTTTTTTCTTTTTGCTAATATTCTTTCAAAGTGCACAGTACACAAGTTGAATTTTCTAAAAAAGGGAGTTTATAATGAACTATAATAAGTGAAGAATACAAAAGTAGAACTTTATGAGTACTAATCCAGGGCTAAAAGAGGACTAACTAAAGACTAAAGTACACTATATTAGGTATTAGCTCCGAGCTAATACTTTTGGAAATATAATGTATGCCTGAACCATAAGTGAACTACAACTGAACTAGGACTAAAACAGCACCACCTATGTCTTGACTATCACTAAAACAGGATTTAGACAGAAAAACAAAACTAAGTCTATGCCCGCAGTAAACTAAAAACTAACTAAGCCATGATTGAAGTATAACTAAATCAGGATTCAGTCTGAAATCCATAAGCAAACCAGATGATACCCTACAACTACATTTGAACTAACCTAAACCATAACAGAACCATGTCTAAAAACTAGACAACCATGCACTAAACTAGGACTTACAAGGACTAGTTGAGTTGACACACCTTACCCTAACCCAACGCTGATAACATATAAGTCAGTCACTTACACGTATTCACTTTGTTCCTTAAGAAATGCTGTTTCAATCCCACCAGGTAATGATATATCCCATATGTTTATCCAAGTGTTGTCAGTAGTGGTTTAAAGCTCTTCTCCAGCCTCCTCAGCAGATGTTGAAAAACAGCGGCTACATTCCTTGTGTTATCTTCACATTTTCATCACTGCACTTCCTGTCGGGCGGCATTCTCCCAATCTGCGTGTCACTCAGGTGTCAAACACTGAGGGTGTGAGGTTTCTAAAGAACACAACTCACGTCTGCACCGATGAGAAAACACTCTGAAACACTCCGGTTTCTGTTCAGTGGCTCAACAGAATCACAAGAGCTTTTTAAACAAGGCTTCATAAATAGACAGTGCATTTATCATGTTGAAACTCACATTTTGTTTTTCCATGTTTGACTAAACACTACTTTCCCATTTCTAGAATATTGTTGATTTTTATTGATGGACAGAACTGGTTAAAAGTAAATGTTGAGAGTTTACTGTTTCATCTAATAGGATATTGTAATAAGAATCATCTGTGAGATTTTTTTTTAAAGACCTAAAAGGGACTATATTATGCGAAATTAACTTTTCTGATATTTCTACCATGTTATATTGTTGTTCCTTCATCAAAAACATACCTGGAGTTGTGTTTTGCTTCATTCACACATGTTTAAGTAATCCTCTAGTCTCTGGCACCGCTGTTTTGGGCTCTCAAAACGCTTGACTGCACAAACCTCTGCCTCTCCCACAAACAACCACCCACTCCAGGCAGCATTGACCTATAAGCCCTCTACATCCAGTCTGTTCTGCTGGAATGTACAGCAGCAGAAAAAGTTATTGAATGGTAACATCTGCTAAAAAAAAAAAAAAAAAAAAAAAAAAAAAAAGTTTACTAAAATAAAAAAGTTACTTTTGAGCTTAAATATTTAAAGGGTGAAAATTAAGCCCTGGCAAGATATGGGGTATTTTTTTCCAACAATGTAAAAACAATAATTTAACAGAAAGTATGCTCTATGGCCACAGTGACAGACTGACACTGTCAGACAGAAACTGTATTACAGAGGAACAACTGGGTGATTACGCTGCAGTACATTATATTTATCATAACATAATTGTGAATCAGTGAGGTTCTGCCATCATCATATAAAGTGCACTCAGGCTGCACAATTTCTGCAAATTTATCATTATTGTGGTAACAACAAGCACAAAATCCGTATCGCAAAAAACTATATGGTCCTCCATCTGACAGAGATTTCCATTCAGAATCAGTGTCTAATCATTGCTTTCAATTAAACTACATTGTGACCAAATAAAAATATGAAAAAATACCTGATTTAGTCTTGATTTCCCCATTTTGCCCTGGGTTAGCCTTGTTTTAATCCTAATATAATCCATGTTTAGTCTGGTTTATTCTTGATTTTCTGCTTAATTGCAGAAATTGCATATACTATGTCAAAAAGAAAAATGAAATATTGCCAGTTTTATTGTTAAAGCAAATCACACGTTTTTCGGATATTGTGCAGCCCTAGTGGGTACCTGTTCAAAAAACAGAAAATTCTATAAAGAAAGTTCAAAAATCACCTGGTCTGATGAAAATATTTATAGAACATCTGTAAAACGCTGGAAAAGGAAACCAGTAACACAAATCCTGAGACTGGGTTGTTTAATTCCCCAAACTAGAGTATCCCTTCACTGTGTGTCTATCAAAACTGTATTTATAACATCAGGTTTCTCTGTAAATGTTTGCATTGCATCCATTTCCATCTACTTTCTTTATTTTCACTCTGAGACAAGTTTCAAAACTGCGCCTTCATTTCCAAGACAGCCCTGTAAACATCCCTCGGTAGATTTGGTTTTATTTTGCAGTTAAGTGTATCTGCCAAGCTCTGGCACTAAGTTTGGACAGGCTAATATTTCTCCCCCCTCTTTCTTTTCCCGGTGGAGTTGTTCTTTTGGTTAGAGGAAAACAGAGAGATTTCCTTTACAAACACAGCTGATAAAACAAAGACTGAATGAAAACAACTGGAATTGGAGATGTCTTGTAAATACAGTTCTTTGCCTTCTGAAACTTGACCGACAGCAAGAGCTTAGCCTTTCACCCACTTCTGTCCGATAAGTCATATCATTTATAAAAATAAGAATGAAATTCCAAATCAAAATTCTCCAGAGCTCCAGGAGAAGATCTACAACTGAATATGGTTCTCATGCACACACTGGAAACTGTCATACTTTTCTGTGGCCAGGACAAACACCATTTAACCAATAATGAATGAAAGTTCTCTATCCACTAGAGCAGCAATGATAAATAAATTATAATCTATTATTAAAATAATTGTCAACTACAAACTAATGTACTTATCATAGTATAATAAACTATTAAAAGAGAATGTTAAATCAGTGTATCCATGAATACCATTTGTTTGTGACTGAAATATTCAGTTTTTGCATAAATGCACCAACCACATTCCACACTATTTGCAAAATCAGTTTAATTAATTTGAGTGATCTGGGTTTGTAGTTTCGAACTATGTCAAAAATAGTCCTTAAAAACAGAGCCGCGCCATTGATCTGCTGTTCCGTTTCCCCGACCCAGTCTGTCACTCTGCCCCACCTCCCTCCTTCCCTCCTTCCCTCCTTCAGCAGAGCAGTGGCTGAACTCACACAGGCTGCATGTTCTGTTCATAATTGTCCAATTGTCGCAGCAGTAGTGAATATCTGGGATTTGTCTGAGGCTTCACTTTGTTCATGTTTGTGATCTCTCAAAAACACGCTTACGTTTCCTCGAAACTTTTTTTCTGTTGCCGCGGAGACTGCGTCATTACGCACTCGAAGAGCAGATTTTGAGCAAAACACAGTGTCCAGCAGAGGAGAGAGGCATCTGGGCTGTAGTTCCTCTGGTAGAAGTAAGCTCATGTATTTAGCATGAGGTGCTGCTACCTCCTGCAGCACTGTCTGAGAAAGGAGCTGTTATTTAGGGCCATAGGAAAAAATACAGAGGCCCAGGTGAAAACACTAGTTGGCCATTGTTAGGAAGACTGAAGCCACAAATGAGCTGATTACTATGAGGGGAGAACTGAGGAGGATTTGAACAATTCAGTTCTTCATTGGGCTAACCTATGCCTAATTTATTCCTTTACTTTGTGAAAACCAGTCTGAATTTAAATGGAAGTAAACAAATGTCAGATCCATAACAGTTTTATTTAGGGGTAGCGTGTCTGACTGTCTAAGATTAACTATTAAAACATGATTTTATTTTTTGGCCATATTGCCCTCATTTTCAAGTTCCTTAGACCACATTCTTAATTCTGTACATATTTCAATTAAACTGTGAGCGTCGGGCGATTTAATATTTGTGATACAGATTTCTGGCATGTGCCCCTAAATTTTATGCTTTTGCCCCTAAAAAGTTTCAGTCAGCGCTACAGTGGTCCTGACAAAAAAGTTAGTCTGGAGCCCATCCATCAGATTATTAATTAAAAAAAAATGTTTTTCAATCACAGATTATTAATCAGGACTAGTAGCAGCCTTACTACTGTGTTAAACAAAATTAATCAGTCAGTCAACTTAGTCCCTCAACTGGTATAATGGCATCACCAATTCAGTGCCAAACTTGATTGAGCCACAAATCCCTTATACTGTATTTTGGGAAAGAATCCACTAAACCTAATAAAACAAAAAACAAACAAAGCAATAAAAAATAAATTACATAAAGCATACAACCAATCACAGAACCAAAGCACAATAGAGAAGAAACTACATTACAACACACTTCAGTGGTAACGTAAATGAGATAAAACCTTAAACCAGCAAAGCTTGGCTGGTTATGCCAAAAAGCCATGTCAGGTCATTCATGGACAACTCATTTACAAAATTACTACCAGATGGACCAGCTGCTGAAGATGAAGCCAAAAACACTTCCATTTAAATAATTAAGACGCTATTAACACCAGTTAGCATGAGAAATGTTCAGAGCCAGAATCAGTGTGCCACTAACGCAGAGATACTTTTCTGCATTGCATTCAATTTGAAGTCTGACAGCAACAACTACTTTGGTTCCAAGTTTCAGTGTGAATCATAGCAGCAGAGTCGCCTCAATGTAAACACATACAATCTAAATATAGCACTTCAACTGAGCCTTTGGCCTGGTTCATGACTCATTACTGTTAGATGAAGAGACAGCCTGTCCCCTCCATGTTTTTGGGGACATTTGTTGGATAATGGCTTGGGTGGAGAGGGCCAGAAGGGACGCAAGGTGGCACTAATACCTGCTGCCATGGCACGGGCCGCCGAGTGGTAGGGCTTTGAAAAACCAGAGTCTCTGGGAAACCAGCAGGGTACGGCCCAGCTTCACTCCTGCCAAGGCCCAGATAATGGCTTTCCGAGTTTAGGGCAGCCATTTGTCAGACTGACTGATGTCCATGCCATGAGGATCAATCAGTGGCCTTCATCCATCTCTTCACCATCAAAGGAAAAGTACAGTGAACCACAAAGTAGGGCCAAAACAGCAGGATATTACACCAGAATAAGACTGGCTAAATCAAACCACACATTCATTGTTCAAACTTCCAGGTGGAGGTCTGGCTAGAGTGTGTTATGTTGATGGGATAAAAAATTTGACTGGAATGAAGTCAAGGGTTAAAAGTAACAAATGGGAAAGCATGGATATTAAATTAATGCTACTTTTAAAGCTGCTAAAATTTGTATTTTTAAAACGGGTGTCTCTTCAGTGTTCACATTGGAATGAGTGTGACTGAGTGTGAATTAAAGCCATAAATACTGTAACTGACCAAAAACACTGACGACCAGAGAACAGTGGTGGAAAGTAACTTGATGCTTTTACACAAGTAACTTTCTTAGCACCTTTTGTAGAACATGCATTTATTTGAATAGATTTTGGATGGTTTTTTTTGTTGTTGTTTTTTCTTTTACTTTTAATTACATTTTATTTAATTGGCTAAACAAGTAAAAGTATCTTTTGCCCTCTGTTGCACTTGACCTGCAATCAGGTTTGAAGAGAAGAATTTGCCAAAACATTCAAATGTACTTTCTACCCTAGTAAATTTTAAACTTTTACTTCTACTTGCGTAATATTGTTTTTGAACTAACAGCACTTTTTGAGTATTTTGTCCACCACTGCCCATCTCTGGTTATAGTTGTCTTAGGCAGTGACAGTTTGAATCATATGTACTCAGTTCACACTTTTCATTTATTTGCTCACTTTCTATCTTTAGCCATGATAAACTTTTGGCAGAAACTACAGTTTTACTGCAGCTAATGATCTCATCCTTTGCTAACTATGCTTCGGAGTAAACAAAGCCTTTACAACTGGTTAAATGTGTTTCTAAAACACCAAAGTTCAGAGAGGCAGACCTTACCTTTTGAAACCACAGGTGTAGGTGGATCTGTATTTCAGTGCAGTGAACAAACTATGTCTAAAATGCACAAGTATCGCTCTTAACTCCTATCGTGATGTTTTTCACATTTGTTTACATGTGAAATGTGCTCTACTTTTTGTCAGCTCTATGAAGAATGCTAAGAGCACTTAGTTGGACCTTTGCGCTGGACAAAGCTTGTGCATGCAGCAAATGGCATTATCCAGGGATGTAAAACAAACCAAGGGAAAAATCTACTGAATATTGCTGTTCTATTTTAAAGAGCTTTATATTTAAAAGCCTGAATATAATGTAGTCAAGGTAAGGCAATAGCTCACATTTCTCATTACATTGAGGGACTTGCACACTAGAAAACAGTCTCTAAGTGACAGCTGCTGAAGCCTAAAAAACAGTATCCAAGCCAGAAACACTTAAACTCTTGACAGCAGACTGAAAGACAGACTTTGTGAGAGTTAAAGTGGCTGAACGAGGTGTGGCAGGTGAATTTCAAGAAGGAGCAAAGTAAAACAGAGATGGCAGAGGAATAAAAGCTGAAGTCAGGAAGCATTGGCGTGAATGGAGCGGCATTAGAGGTTTTGCAGGGCCCCAGGTGAGCCCCGCGGTGGGCCATTTCACAGGGCTTTAGGCTGACTAACTCTGACAGGCCGGCTGGAAGACTCACAGGCTTCCTTCACACACAACACACACACGCACTTCGGTTTGCTAAATTATTTCCTTTTCAATCCGCCACACAATAAGCCAGTCCCCGTTTATTGACCTTTAGCATGCTTTTTCAGACGCGATTGCTTGTCGGCTCAAGGCTCAGAAATACAGGCAGGACTGCTCTGCCTGGTGCTGTAAATCCTCCGCGGTCTTAGGATTCATATCGGAGCGAGAGAGCCTCCGGGAGAAGCTCCTCCTAACAGGCGCAATGATTGGATCATCAAAGCCGACAACTTGATGTTATAACCATCATTAGTGCAGTAACAAATCAATTACAGAGCATCATAGCACTAAAAGCATGTGTGCGCTGATGCCAGAGGAGTCGACAAAACACGTAAACATGTACCGAGCCTGCAACCTGTTCATACTTCTGATTTTACAGCAATTTACAACCATAACCAGTCTGCTCCAGTTATGAGTGACACAAACATGGTGCGCATCCTGTTTCCATGGAGGAGAGAGCCAAAATCCTGAGTAAAAAAATCAACCAAAGAAGTGTTGCACAACAAGGTGTTTTACACACTTTTAATCTTTTAAGCACCTAATGTTTTGTGCATGACGTATTTAAATGTGTCCTATGTCATGGTGCAGTGTTAGTACTAGTTTGCACTCGCTAATAGTACTACGAGTTTTTGACGAGATCCCTCCTACATATTTGTCTTTTATTTTATTCTTTTAATGTCAGATTTGTGCATTGCTTTTTCTTTTCTGTTTTTCTTTTTGTCTGTTGTTTTGTGGTGTAAGCACTGGAATTGGTATCTTTCTAGTTGGACTGCCATTACTCCTGTGTATAAAGACAAGTGCAAGTTTGAAGTCAACCAATGAAAGGATCTCTGATTTAAATGGGCCCACCCACTAGCACGTGACATTGGTCAAAAAATTGACAGTATGCTGCTATTGAGTTTTCAGGCAACAAAATTAACCAGCACCAGGAGACAAAGAGCAGCTTGAGAGGGAGGTATCAACAGTTGAAGTGGTACAGGCTATTAAGTCAAGGGTGGCAAAATACATAAGGTGCCACTTTACGTGGACAGTCTCCTTTTTTATATATCCAATCATACCGGATTAGTACCTAGACTGCTCAGTGTACTGGATGAATTTGGCCAGTTTTTAGGATACAGATTAATTATAGTTAATAATATTGATGATGATTTTGCCAGTTGTCTTTTTAAATAAGATAAGAACGTAATCAAGTATTTAGGAGTAAATATTGCCCGTACAATGGTGTGGTTATGTATTCATAATTTTGACACGTTGATGGAACAAACATCTCAAGATTTTAAAAGATGGGCGGTATTACTAATCTTATTAGCACGCCGTATAAATATAGATAAAATAACATTTTTCAAATGATTCCTATTTTTATAACTCAGTCAATTTTCAAAACTCTGGACAAATTAATGTTTCAGATAAGGAATTCCAGAACTGGCACAATAAAAGTTTGAAGTTCTTCCATGAACTGTTTACAAATGACACATTTGATACGTGTGAGATATTGGTTAGAGATTAGAGTGTACCTCGTTCGCACATGTTTAGATATTTACAAATACGTAGCTTTACAAAAAGTACATGTCCTTCATTTCCATATTTGCCACCAAAAGATCAGTTGGATTCCATTCTGGAGCTAGATCCATTTGGCAAGAATATGCAATCTGATGCAAGAAATAAAGTCTATTAAATGGGAAAAGACGAAAAGTGCCTGGGAAAAAGATACTGGTGTTAAACCTGTCAGTTTTGTGTGTGTGTGTTGTTTTTTGTTTTTTTTTTGTTGCTTTTTTCTCTTCTTTATCTCTTCTATTTCTAGAGCCAGGGGTGGGGGGAGGTTGGGTTTTGTTTCATTGTATATAATAAACTGTTAATGTATTTTTCAAATGTAAAAAATATAAATAAAGTTTAAAAAAAAAAAAAATTAACCAGCACCTCATGGTTCACCTGGTGGAGGGCATTACCACATACCTCAGCAACCAGTGTTAATTTGCTCATAGTCAATCCCCTTTTTCTCACCCTGATTCCTGTTCATTTACACGATCTGTGAAATAAAGGTTAAAAAATATCCTTAAAAATGTCCGGTGCTTCTGTATTGAAAAACAAAAATGCAACAGTATAGGTATATGTTCAAGATGAAAGTATAGTTCTGTTACAAAATTTCCCAGGAAGTAGGTATTCTTCAGCTGATTTGCATCTATAAATAAATTAGCTAGCTATCAATGCAGTTACAAGTGGCGGACAATACATGATATAATGAGTGGAGCTGTTTTACACAAAAGAAAACAATGGACCAGGATCAGCAAAGAGAAAAGTTAGACGTGTGGTTGTTCCATACCTCAAAAATCAATTCCACTGTAGCCTCAACTCTTTACTGGGTCCAGGATGGAGTTAATAATCCTCAGAACTGCCTATACCAGTGTGTCCACAACAGCCTGAAAAACAAACAAAAACAACATGAGCACCATCATTAAAGCCTATTTAGCATGTTTTAAGATCTATGAAATATCCCAGCTTGGAACTAAAAATGCAATATGGTCCACTTTGCTATTGCTACGCTTGAGAATGGAATAGCGTTGCCAGGAAAAATCTAAACATATGGTGGTAATGGTGCAAGTGACTGGTGGTGCAGTATGGCTTCCCTGCATGATTGTTTGGAGGACCTTCAAGAACTAGCATTAGCTCACCTAATGAGAGAAAGTTAATTTAGAAATTACAACATTGTTAGTATAGGGGTGTTGACATTTGGAGGTCTAAAACCTTTTTTTTTTATCCTGCTGTTTGAGACAACTTTGAACTTGAATAGAAAAAATATTAAATAATTTCAAATATAAATCAGTTTCACAAAAAGTGTAAACGTTTTTCTTAAGCAAGTCAAACCGCAGGACAATTACTACTATTTGGCCATTTCAATGCTTGTCATAAATCATTCCACATGTCCACTGTGCTAAATGGGTACAAATATCTTTGTCCCATCCTAAAAAAATATTTTTAAAATTCAGAATTAAATTTTGTGAAAAATACAGCTGTCACACTGCAGGACACCAAACAGGCACACGTTAAACATTTGAGAAAATAAGGATTTTGCTAAAATGAATAATAAATCAATAGTTCCTTTTGACCTTTAGCTCACAGCCTTAACTCCAGAGGCCTGTCTGGTCTATAAATGACAGATGGGGTCTTGTAGGTTTTGTTGCAGCTGCTTGTTTAAAAACCTGATTTTTCATGTCATACCACAGGACACCATTTTGATTACAAGATTAAACTTGTTTCGATTTTTATTGTCGAATTGAGGTGTAGTTAAAAGTGTTGTTTCAGTAAAGTACAAATATTTGACATAATGCCAAAAACTTGAAATGCCCCAGACACTTGTGACAAACTTTTAAAAGTTTGTATTTAGTATTTTGAAAATGTTACAGTCACACCACCGGACATTTTGCAGTTTAATGGTAAAATACACACAAAAAAAGACACACAACTTCTTTCTAAAACTTTCTGAAAAAAAAAAAGGTTTCATAGTAGGCCCTATGTTGCGCTGCTGACAGAATTTTGGAGGGAGAAAAACATTATTTAGCAAAACTTTTCAAATGATTATAGAAAAAGTGGGTATCACGTCACCCACTCAACATGTAAGCATGGACCAGTACATATGGTATATCTCCATCCACAACCAAAAGCATACATGAAAATATCCCACTCATCTGTCACACAAAGTTTAGTTGCTTTAAAACTATCCGTCATTTTCCTTTCAGCAACATTTTCAAAATTTCACTTCAAGTACACTTTATGTTACGAAATACCCAGTGAAACACTAGCTATTTCAACCCACAGTGCCTATTTCTGTCAGACTGAAATGCTACCTATAAGAACTTGCGAATAAGGTAGTTGTTAGGGCGGCACCTGTCTATCTCCGCGTGAACGCTGTCGGCAGAGCGGGTGCCATTTGTCAGACGAGCAGCGGGTGGGATGTGGGGGGCTGGGAGGGCTGAGTCTTATCTGGCAGAACAACCGCAGTTACATCATACCCCCCACTGCAAAACACGCCACGATTCCGCAGACACATGTAGAGAGAATGAGAGGGAAGGGCCCAAACAGAAAGTGCTGGGGTTAAAGCGCTCAGCAGCCCAGGCGTAGGTGAGGCAAAGTTATATTATGAACAAGATTTTTGTTCATCTATGCAGGTGATAATTGCTCCATTCATTTCAATTTTTCCGACAGGGTATTCAGTACCTCTAAAACCCAATTTGGCTTACTAAATTCTGACATGAACAGAATGTCTAGAACAGGGTGTGCAACAGAAGTTTAAAGGAATAATTTGAACACTGACACACACACTTTCAAAAATATATATTTGAAAAGAATAACTTTCTAAATTCCTCTCAAGCACAAGTACTTGAGTTATGGAACTTGGTGTATAGTATGTTCTAATCAGTTAATTTATTAAACAAGCGCAAACACAGTTTTAAGCATTCCAATTTGTAGGGGTGTCCCTATCAACTTTTTTGGCTCCCGATGTGATACCAATCATTGTATGTTTGGTTTTGGGTGATCTGAGTCCCGATACCAATCTTTTTTATTATTTTCTTGCATTTTGTAATACAACCTAACATATTGCATAGTTATGTTTTTATGCTAAATGTCTGTACAAAACAGCAGAAAAACAGCAGCAGTGTGCATTACCCTCACAGTGACATCAGTGTTTTTAATGTCTGCAGAGTCTCCACTTTTTAGTATCTAAACTGCTGTAGGCACTAGCTTTAGCATTAACCAGAAAACCACTATCAGCTGCAGCTCTTGTAGGACCTATTTCCACTGCAGTTTATTATATAATAGAGCCTCTTTTGACATCGTCCAAAGTAAAAAAAAAGTGATCAAATCAATCAGTTTTTTTTCCCCCAGCCCTACTGCTACACTACTATTACACATTGGTTTGTGTTTTGGTTTGCAGCAGATGTAAAACACAAGATCTGCCCAATCACATGACTTAATCCAATCCAATCATTTAAAAATTCCTTAATCAGTGCCCAATACTTATCTCTTAATCAGGATCAGGACATCCCTGCCAATTTGTCGAGACAACAGTTGCTGAACATAGTCAAACATTATGACCTCATATGCAGCCCCAACTAAGTGCAAAGTGTATTCTGATACCTTTCTATCAGAGCCAGTAATATCTTCAACAGTCTGAGCTATGTAGTAGCTTGTCTTGAATTGGACCATGCGGGCAAGGCCCTCACTCCCCACGTGAATCACCTGTCACCAGTTTACCACTGTTACTCCCTTGGGGCGTATTTTTTTAGAAGTCAACTAAACCAATATCACTGCTATCAATCTCAAAACCATCTCTCATTCTGGGCGCTGAAAAAGTACCCCTTGGTTCCCATCAGGAAAGGGAGCAGTCGAAAAGCATCCTCCTTTACTGAGCCCAACACTGGTGAACCTCCATATCACTCCACTAGGGGTATCACAAGCCAAATGAATTGCCACCATCTCTGAAGTACAGCCTAAAGCAGTGCCAGAGCTGCTGTCAGCGCGCGGCACAGGACTTTGTGTGGAGGTGTGAATGCTAGATCCCAGGTGCCATTTTAATTGCAAGCTTGATATTGCAGCCTGTGTGAACAGATAAAATTGTGGGCTGAGCAGCATGTCGCACCTGGTGGTGGACAGCTGATTACATAGTGGGAGAGCTCTGAAAGCAGCCCTAAATCTTTTATTAATACGCTCCTATGTTGTACTCTTAAGGAAGGCAGCATTATCCAATGAAGGCAATCAAGTTTACATGAGTATACTGGCTGTTTTTCTAAGTATCCAGTTTTTGTCTTTGTGCATGTAAATGTACTGTATTTTTGTAAAAAGTTTGTTGTGATTTCAGTTGAGTTGGATAAATTGGCATACTATCATTTTCAATCATTACTATCATTAAAATATAAATTAACATAAAGATAAAGAAAAGTACTTTAACATAATGATCATAATAATCATATGGCAACAGCTGACAAGCTATAGATCTTAAACTTCACAGTTATTAAAGAAAGTCTGCCACAATCCACACTTAAGTGAGGCAGTAGCTCAGTAGGCAGAGTCGTTCGCCCATATACTGGAAGGTTAGCAGTTTGATCCCAGCTACCACAAATGCATACTGTGGTTGTGTCCTGGGCAGGACACTTCACTCACCCTGCCTAATGTATTAGTGTCATTGTGTGTTTGGTGGTTGGTGGTGGTCGGCCATAGGTGCAAAATGGCTGCCAAGTCTCTGCCAGTGTGCCCCAGGGCGGCTGTGGCTACAGAAGTAGTTTACCACCACCGTGCATGGCTACTCATGTATTTTTATTATTATTATTTTATCTAGAGTCAAAGTACTGCACAAAGTTTCTAATGGCTTTGTCCTTCTGGGGTCACCACAGCAAATGACCTGCTTTCCACCATGCAGTGATTTGCATATAGTTTTGGCATTTAACACCAGATGCCCTTCCTGAATACACTGATTTGTGAACCCCTGTGGCTGCATATAAGTTAAAAGATACTATATTGTGTAAATAAAATAATCACCACAAGATGCCAAACATTGGCATAAGAGGTGTATGTAAATGTAATCTTTTGTTTCCCGCTGTAACATGTAAACAGAGGCTCTTGTTTAAAACATTGCAGCCTCCCTCTGATGGATGATGGTGTCATGTCTTTTACATAGCGCCGGGCCTCTCCTGCAGCTCCCCCCATTCATCATGTGACGCTGGGACGGCCGCGTTCATCTTAATGCATTACAGAGCCCCACAGGTCCAGGGTCACACACTGCTCTCATGAATCCCTCCGTCACTCTCTAAAAGGGTGCACAGTTCAGGGTGCACAGGGGAGCCGCGTTTTGGGAGGTGAGGCTGGATCGGACGAGAAGCAGACTGGCAGTTTAATCCAGGATCCAAGCACAAAACGGCAGAACTGATCAAAAACAAAGATAAAATGTAACATCATTAGGCCTAAGAGGAACTGTTGCTTGGGTGGAAAGCTGGTCTGCAAACCCTGATTTAGTTTGAGTGGCTTTTCATGGACAGAATATGTATGCAAGGTCCTAGATTTACAGTGCCGCTTTGGGCACGGTTCCGTTGGGACAGAGCCTGGCCTAATACATTTTCTATTTCTATGCAAACAATTAGTTTCGTCCCTGTTGATTTGAATTGGATTTACAGAGGGCAGAACAAATGGACAAAGACTAATGGCAAAGCTCCTCAAGTATTATGTGATCATTTACATAGTCATACTGCAGTACTGATCCAGCGATAGCCATCCATACAGTAAAAACACAAGCCAGATGAACCCAGAATTATGTTTGTATCAGCTTGCTAACAGCACATAGCTACAGTGAGGGAGCTCGTCAGAACAGGCTGTCCTGAAGGACTGCTGTGTATTAACAAGGCCAAAAGGAGAAATGGCTCCTAAACACCACCATGCTGTGATAAATGCTTACCATCTCTCTCTTTACATTCCTGAGCTGGTTGTATTCCTCAGTGGGCGTCTGGTATTCATTTGGGCAGTGCTAACATACACAACATGGCACAGTAGCAATGAATCAAAAATGGAATGCATACAGTTTAGGGATGGGACTAATGTTGGATTTTTGCAGTTGAGTGAATTGGCTCACTTTGGTGCATTATAAAAGACCAATTAAGTTTTTGTTAGATTATTTACTATGTGTTATCCATTGTAAATCAAATTGCATTTGATTGAACAATTTTTTTTAAGTACACATATGTATGCTGTTATAAATCAGCTGTAGTCACTGATTATATTATACTATTTGCTGCAAGTTATGAGTTACCTTAATGAAATTGAAACATTTTTACATTATGTTAAACTTGTTGCTGTGGAAAATAATGAAAACAATAGATTCAAACTCAAAACAAATAAATGCTTTACAAATAGGTCATAAACTAAACTTCTACTTCAAACAACAATATGGTGTGCTGAACGTAGGTTGACGGCAAATATAGTAGGTTACATACAACAATTGACAAGAAAAGGTAGTTTATAGAAAAACTTAATTGAGAAGGTCAATGCTCTTATCACAAAGTGTTAACAGCTCTCCACGTTTCTACAGTGACACATTATGCCAGGTACAAGAGTAAACCTTTGCTATTTTTTAAAGATATTTTTGGCCTTGTAAAGGGAAACAGTGTACTTTTTTTTACCTTTCTGAATCCATGTGATAGCTAAATGACTTGTTGCAGGATGAATAAAGCCCCTTACATCTCTCCCTGGTATAACTTGGCAAAAAACAGCCTTGCAAGAATGGGAGAACTGACCAAGTGTCCCTGAAGTCTTGCAAGAAAGTGACTCGTCCTGTCCTCAAACCCACAACACTACGTCGAGCTGTATTTGCTTTGTAAATGTGCCACATGCTCTACCAACTGAGCTACCCTGTGGCAAACATTTTTCCATTTGTGTCATTTTGTGTCATTAGATCAGGTAAGGCAAAAAAATAATAATTAATGTATGTTACCTTTTTATATAGGAGTTTTAAAAGAAAAAAAGTTTTAGAGGAACTATAATAGGACAAATGAATCATAGCACTCAAGTTCAACTTTGCTTCAACCTGAATGCATTTTTCTACACTCTGCATAACTTCAATTGCAAGTCCAAACCTGATTTAGAATGAATTCATGAACCAGCCAACACCTATAATTTATTTCAACACATAAAAGTTCTATCTGAATTCTCAAGAACAGTTTGTACGGGCTAAACTTTTTGAGCTCAATATTTTAAAAGACATCTGCAGCCCACACAACATTTATGAAAGTGGAGAGGGTGACAAGTTGTGTGAGACGCGGTGACTCAAGCAGAAAAGGACTGTTACAAGATGTGTGCTTATGGAAACAATCATCGCGGGAAAGGAAAATGACCGTGACAAGTCTAATTAAATTACTTATAGGGCCATTCACGGGATACTACATAGCGCCAGTCTCCACCAACCTATGACACTAAAGCTAAGTGTTTGCCTCAGCAAGTGAGCAATACTTCTTTTATTTCGGTGTGTGGCTAGTCTTGGCAGCTCGGTGGGGGTAATTGGAATGCGTGCTGTGGCAGGATGGGCATGCGAGCCAAGTCCTGGGCACAACGGCTCCGCTGTGCCCACAAAATTTGTCTGAAGCGGTGATTCAGCAACAGGCAGAGGCGCGTACAGTTCCATTGATGCCATCCATCACCAGAAATCCAATCCATGCCAGCATCCATCCTACACGACACAGCAGGTACTGAGGCGTTCACAAAGGGCCGCTGTCTTCTTTTACAACAGTCTATATGGATTTATGGAATCAAGGCACTCTGGGGTGTCTGCTTAAAAATGAGCTAGAGGATAAGTATAGATTGGGATTGCAAAATATAATAAAATGTCTCACAAAACATTACTGCAGTACAATATGCAGTTTTTGTTTGTCTTACAAAAACTCAGTGACATAATGCAATTTAAGAGTGAATTAAAACCTAAGTAAAAAGTAATGAAAACCTCATAGGCTTAATTACAGGTGCTATAAGCAGTGTATAGTTTTTTTATAGTTCATATATATATATATATATATATATATATATATATATATATATAGTTCAATATAGGTTTTACTGATAACAATGCATCCCCTTACAATTATAAGGTTCTATCTGACATTTTTGTCAAAATTGAGATATATATATATATATATATATATATATATATATATATATATATATATATATATATATATTTATTCTTGTTCCTTGACACATTATCTATATTATATCAAGGTTTTTTTTTACAGTTTTATCCATTTTTGGGCTTTTTATCTGGGTAAATAAAAAGTTCAATCTGCAATGTCAAATCTTCATTTGGTGCTACAGGTTCTACCTCTCTGAGCCACAGAGTCTCAGAACACAGCATGGACTTAAATGTTTGGAATGTTAGCATTCTAGCCTGGTTCAGATACAACAGACTGCTTTCTTTGGCGCAAAAATTACACCTCAGCCTAAATTTCAAAAGAATCTTAAGTTAGAAGATTTATTTTTGGTTATATTATGACTAGTATTAGTAAAAAAGGCAGTCAGTTTTATTTATACACTGGAAAACTATAAACATAGTATACAAAAGTATAGCGTGTTACACTTTGAAATATAGACCTACTGCTTACGTGCCAACAAATTCTGTGTTAAATATTGTCAAAGTGTACTGCATTTTACTTTCAAAGGTGTAAAGTATTTCTAAAAACATTTGACTCCTGAAACATAACTTATTAATTTTTGTATGTTTTGTAAGATAGAACCTTATAATTCCAACAGAATTTTGAGTATTTAGGATTAGAAGGTTCTATCTGCGAAAGACCAGTTGTCAAAAGTACCACTTCAAAAGTTGCAAAGATTTTGAAACTGAATATTTACACTCTCTTTAGGGTGCCTTTAATGCCTATGTAATAAAGAAGTTTGTTCCCAATAACAGTTTTGCTATTTTTAATGATGAAAACTTTGAACCTAAATATCTCAGAACTATCCAGAACACAGATAGAACCCCTCTCTAAGGAGACAATATGGCAGAGCTGATTTATTCACAATTCAAAAAATATGTAATGCCCAAGATATTTGTTTTTTGTTATTCATTATTTTTTGTTCTGGTTCTAAAACCCACGCATCACTGATTGTTCAATCAGAAAAGCGGAAAGAGCTCCATGCTCAGGTTGCCACATGCATATGTGCAGATGTTGTGTACACAGCTAAAAGCAGAGCTACAAAACCAGTTGACATCCAATAAAACACTGAGAATGGTTGCTAATTAAAAGGTGCTATATAAATAAAGTTTTATTTACTTACTTATGTTAGCTGCTGTATGGCCCAGGCAAATTTCAAGTAATTATGCTCATTCTGTTCTGTGTAAAAATGATTTAGCGACAAATTAATTTGTGGAGCATCTAAGCACTCAGAGGTGGTATAACATGTCCACCCTGACTAAAGATAAGCTGTGTTGTAAATGGGTAAGCAGAGGTTAGCCTCACTTAGTGCAGGGAAACATTGCTTTTCAGTATATGAACATTTAGTCCTGAAATCCAAGGAACTGTTCCCAATGAATTCTGTCCCTGGTGTCCTAAAAATTAAACTAGTGCAGAGTCTCGAGTAGTTATTGTCCGATAAACAACACCGTTGCTAATTGTGTTAGCTGCCATATGCTGCTGGGGAATCTCTAATAATTGTGCTTAGGAGCTCATTCTGACTGTAAAATTAATTTAGCATGTCCATGAAGACTGAAGTTTAGCCATTATTATGATTTGTGTTTGTGTACTGTATAAACAGATTAGCAAAGCGCAGGGCTGGAAGAGGAACAGCATTTATTTCTTTTTGGGAATGAAACAGCCCAAAAGGAAAACCAGGGACATAAGCATTCATGAGTCAGAGGTAAATGGAAGATAATTTTAAATGAGTTTAAAGCAATTTTGTTTTAATGCATGTAATGCATTGGTGTTCTGATGTGGTGACTTTGTTCAGCTTTTATTTAAGTTGGAGCAGTGAGCTTTTGTTCTTAAGTTCTATGTCATTGTAGTATAACTTTTAGCTAGTGAGCTTAGCCTCGTGGTTCCAAGCTGCCTCTAGACCATTTCTGGAGGGCTCCTGCATACAGTATCTTCTAAATGAGAGCTTTTGGTGTGTTTTATCCTCATAAATAAATTGTAAATGGCTGCATTTATATAGTTTTTTTTTTTTTACCTCCATGGGCACTCAAACCGCTTTACGTCAGGGAACCATTCAGCCAGTCAAACTCACAAGCACAACATTCATACACAGACCCTGGAGGTAAGGTGGGTGAAGTGTCTAGCACA
Organism: Bostrychus sinensis; assembly: GCA_020698575.1. Classification (NCBI taxonomy): domain Eukaryota; kingdom Metazoa; phylum Chordata; class Actinopteri; order Gobiiformes; family Eleotridae; genus Bostrychus; species Bostrychus sinensis. The sequence goes on from CM036247.1 coordinate 38,457,934, forward strand.
AGGACACATCGGGAGTATAAACTGACAGAAGTAAGAATGGGACATTTTTAAACAGCAAAGATGTGAAAAGATGTGTCACCTGGATGCTCCAGTTGGTCAGTCAATAACCAATTGTTTCTGGGTGTGTGCGGTTATTACTGTAGGAGTTTTCCTTCCCGCTGGTAGTAAATTCCAGTGACAGTTCATTGTGTGTGATCTCCCTGATTGTGTTGCTCTCAGTGTGCGCCGGTCTCTGTGGACCTTCTCACTGATCAGTTGTTCAGCCCATCTGTCTGCCAGCCCACTCTGAAGGAAGCGCAGCAGGTGAGGCGAGCCCCTGCTGCAGGAGGCTTCATTAATCCACCCCCCCCTCCCACTCTGCTCTCCACAGACTGCTGAAGAAACCTAATGAGAAGATTCAATCACAAACTGACACCAACTTTACTTTTTTCTCATCTGTATGTCAATGTTGACTTAGAATGTCATTATCTTGATCATATACCTATTACTAAAACACCTTTCAGTATAAAATAGTTTCTACTCATCTTGTAAACAGACGCATCATACTGAAACAAAAATCCAGCTTGAAAAGATGTAATTCTAGAGATGACTACATCCATTTAGCCAGCAAAACAAGGGAAAACATAAAAAAGCAAGTGAATCATGGCTAAATACTGACAGCCCTTTTGTGCAATCCATAAATCCGAGTTAGTAATTCTATGTGAGCTCTAAACTTGAACTAAAACTGACTAAATATTCCATCACAAATTAAGTCAATAAACAAGTTGAATCAATAAAGCACACACTGTTCGGTGAGGAGTGGGTGTTGGAAGTGTGAAGAAAGTTTTCAGATAGTGATCCTTTAAGTATTTCACACGGGCTGCACAATATCACCAATTCATTTATTGCATATCGCATGTTTTCTTCATACAATTTCACACACTCCTTTTTACAAAATATTGTACGTACCCCTTACAGAATTTAGATATTCTTTTTCATAACAGTGTTTTTAAAATGTTCCAAAAAGAATCATCTGTCAATGCCTAACTCAGAATCACTAACATCAAATATGATTAACTGATGCTGCTGAAAAGTAGGCCCACTTCAAACCAGTTCATATGTCCTTATTATTCATAAGCCTGGCACGCCTCACAAAGCCATTGCTGCTGACTCAGATGGGAAGCTGAGATCTGTCGACACTTCCCTTTGCTCTGAACTTCCAGAAAATGAGGATATTTGGTGCCTGCCCCCAAATCTCCCCATCCTTCAGAGAGCTGCCCCACTTTTTAGCCAGCTCTGTGTGGCATCTATCTTTCACCGGACTGACAGTTTCCCAAACCCGGCTCTGCCACTCATTTTCACAACTATTGTTCAAGGCTCAGAGATTGGAGCCCCGCATTTCTGTCATCTCCACTGGTCCGATAGTTGGCTGCTCTGCTGATAAGGAACCGAGCGCTGAGCTGATGAATAAATCACAAAATCCACAGTCACTGTCACCAAGAGCGGCTTATTTATGCACTACTGTATTTTTAGCTTCTTTTTTTCCAACAATTCTGAACCAAATCCAGTATACATGTGTTTATGCACCAACCTTTCACTTAAATGTGTTGTGCTCCTTTTAAGAAGATTAACAGCAAGAGCACCTGCTGTGCATTGACTGAGAACGCTATACGTACCTATTGGATTTTCTCTTTTCAGTGTTTGCCTGCCTTTGGGATTGTGTCACTCTTATTTTTGTTCCATTGCTGCGTTTCTTCAAAAGCTTTTAACCTTTTATCCCAAAAAAAAAAGATTGGGACCACGTTTTAAGTTGAGCTCTAGCCTGTGCCGCCACAGATAGAACGCTGAACTCTATACACCTACACTTTCTTTGTTGGGGCCAATTTTCTGCCATAAGCTCTCCTTTGTACTGTAGGTGCTCACTTTCTTCCACATTTTATTCGCAGACTCTAAAAAGCAGCTCTTAGAAAATGAGCAAATTACTCCGAATACAGGTGCATTTTCTGTTGGCAGAGTCATGGTATAGGACTGATCAATTCTACGTCTTCTATATAGGCCAGGACTTTCTTAAGAGGTTTGTAACCCAAAAGGGCTTTTTCATCTTAAATATAGGTTAAATAATAATAGAAATTTCAAAACATATTCTTACTTGTCAGGCATCATGCAAGGTACATTAATAACATTTTGAAGAAATAGATTATGAACAGTGTAAAATGTACACAGTAGTAAATGCATAATAGTAAATGCAAATGTTGTAGTAAATGCATAATATGGCCCTTATTATGCATTTTATGCAATTTAGGACACCTCTAGATCGGCATTTTATGTTACAGTGGTCAGAAAACGCAATCATAATTTAAAAACCCTATTTGAAAAAACTCATCATTTGACTCTGTGAGAACCGCTCAGATTAGGTCCCTGTCACTTTAAGGGACAGCCCCTTCGGGCCCACAACATGTGCTGCTGCAAGCTTGGTGGGTGTGTTTGGTTGCTGCGGGAGAGGTGTCAGCTGAACGGGACTGGGACACGTGTGTGTGTGTTTGTGTGTGTTTGTGTGTGGGGGGGTGGGTGGGGGGGTCAGGTGGAAATGGCAGAAATTGGTGAAACAAGATGTTTCTGTCCTTTCAGGAAGTCAGCATAAATAAAGGATTACTCAAACATGCGCGAATGAAAGAAAAACAACTCCAGGTATGTTTTTGATGCAGGAACAACATTAAAACATGGTAGAAAGCTCAGAAAAGTCATTTTTGCATAAGAGGGCCCCTTTAACACTTAAAACTTAGCAATTGTTATACGTTTCAATTCCCAAGGCTATTTTAAATTAGTATTCATCACATCTAATTCAGATCCATACATTTCCTGTTCAACACACATCTAACACAGTGACACAAGCGGGTCCAACCAAATTAAGAATAGTCGGTCTACATCAATGTTTCCCAAACCATGGGTTATGGCTCAATAAAGATTTTATTTGGTGTTGTCACAAAATTTCTATTTGTATCATGCCAAAACTTTAAAAGCATGTTTTAAATGAGTATGAAAAATACTTGCTTTCTGAATGAGACTGACAATGAGATTTGATGTAGAAACAACAAATATACCAATGTGGTCTCCTGGGTTATCTTTTGTATTAACTATGTCAGTATTAACGTTTACCTTTTTTGGACAGTTTTACACAGCGTAAGCATATGCCCTGTAAGCATATGTAGTGCAGGAGTTCATGTTCGAGCATCTTTCTTTCAACAAAGGGGCGAGTGCTTGTGACACATTTGTTTCAGCCGTGTCAATGGACTGCATCTGACCTGGCGAAGTTGGCGCATGGAGCATGACAGATCCTTGTAGTTTGTTTGTGCTGCCCCGAGGGATCCGGCACCACTGACAATTCAGCCTTGACACTGTCGCTATGGTTACCAGCGTCTGACACCTCCGGCAGCAGCAGCAAATAGACTGACCACTGTGGAGCGTTTGAGGCGTCGCTGGTAGGAGACTGTGGCCGGCATGACACAATAAAGAGCTCAGGGACTCCAGGAGCGGCGAGGGAGCGAGCAGAGGAGGAAGTGGAGCTGTGTACTCGGACAAACACGCCGCGGGTGAACGGAGGGACAGCACCGTGGCCATCTCCAGCTGGCACCACCTGGAATGTTAATGAGGCCTGCAAAGACTATACCTCCGTCCAAAATGTCACATGCTCCTGAGGAGACCCAGAACACCAGAGACTTCTGTTGACTTGTGTCAGACTAAGCACCAGTGAAACAACCAGTGTAGCATGGCTTAGTACAGTCCAGCTAAAATAGTAACTCCTGAAATGACGTCATCCGAGTTGTGTCCATTAATTAACCATGAACTTTGAAATGTGGCTGCATTGAAAAAAAAAATTGGTGGCCTGCCATAGTTTTAAAATGAATCAAACTCAGATTACAATCTGCCACAAATATTTCAATTGAATTAAATACCAATTAGTAAATTATTTTTTTATTAGTTTGTATGCTAGAATCTGATACATTGTTCTGAGCTTGTCTGATTTCTTTAGGCCAAGCTAGCAAGGTACATTTGCAGAATTACTATATAATCTAATCTAATCTAATCTATTAAAATGCTGTATAGTCTTTTGCTTATTGTCTGACGCATCAGCTTTAGGAGGGGTATATACAGTTAAACAGAGAGACAAAATGATGATCAGCCAATGAATTAGAAAGACATTAGCAAAGTTACTACAGTTACTTCCTTAGTGGCAGCCTTTAATTTTTAGCTTTTAACATTAGGAAGAACTTCTACAGCACAGACCTTCTCCAAGATTCTGGCTGTAATGGTAAAGATATGGTGCCCAGACCTGGACTCAAACCAGGAATCTTCTCGTTCAAATGTAAAAACTCTATCCATCCTTGGCAGGAGTAATAAAAGCCTTATATGTGAGAATAATAGCTGTTGAAGTTGAAACACGTTTACAAGCATGTTTAAGGTTCTTCAAAAGTACTTTGTAGCCAGCTAGCATAAGGGTAATTAGTACTGGAAACCACATGTCCTCTGGTTTGCACACACTAAACAAGCTGATAATTATGACAGTTATGTCATTGTTGTCATTAGGCCTCACCCTTACCAGTCTGTGTGGGTGGCCTGACAAGAACTACATTTCAGTAGTAGTAGTAAGCAGTAATGTCAAAGGCTGGAAGCAGTGTCAGGCATGTTTTTGGAGGAAAATGAGTGATTGATTAGTCAAGTACTTGTTTGTCAACAGTCTCAGATACTGTGATAGGCCCTGATAGCCTACTGTAGGTGTGCCAGTGAGGGACGTTTTGGTACACTTATTTGAAGACCCTTTTTGCCCCATACAAAATTGAGCCATCTCAAACAGACCCAAATGTGGTGTAGTTGGTAAGACTTACTTTCCTGTTCCCTTCAGCCGCAGCGTTTTGTTTTAATATTCTCGTGCTCCGTCTCTTTGCCCTTGTGTTATGCTGTTTACTCCGTGATGAATGGCTCTATTTCAACTCCAGCTTTCTTTTACGAGCTGGAATAGATTACAATCTGAGCAATTGTGTGGAAACAAGATTGATCTAGCTAAAAAAAAAAAAAAAAAACATTAGGGGTGTGGGGCACAGGAACTGCAAGTACGTTTCTGCAAGTAGAAATGTTCAGAGCTATTTTAGTGATTAGACAGTGATGGTCCATCCAGGAATAGGCAGGCGGAGGAGTGTGGTTTGTAATGAAACGTGACAAAGTGCGAACACAGTGGCCTTTTAAATGGCGAGGCTCGTTATCAGGCTGGTGTCACTGCCCGAGAGGGACAGACACTCACATAATGGGGCATCATAATGACAGTGGACACCAGAATCCCTGCCAAGCAATGTAAGTGACATTTTAATGGATGGATGGATTCAAAATTGAAGCACTTTGATTAAGAATGATGCATGAAGAATTTTAAACCAACTAAATGCTTTATAGTTCACTGTAGGGCTGCACAATATATAGCCAATTTGTTGTTGTTGTAATTTCGGAAGCCACAATATCCATATTGCAAGGAACTAAATGTATTGCAATAATTTTAAGGGCTTCCATTTGACCAAAAAATTATCCAAATATGTTCTTGCTAGAACAAATTTAGCCAGTTTGACCAGTGAATCCTTGTATCTCTTCATAAATTTGAATTTCACAGTCTATGGTTAAAAAAACCTTAAGGGCATCCAAATATTGTCAATTGTATAGTTATCGCAATATTCAACATAGTTATCACAAATCACATGCTTGACATGGCTAGCCAACCAGGATTTATGTCACTAGGAACCTGTGTTTTATTTGAAAAACACGGCCTGAATGTCAACCCTTACTCCTCACACCTCAATAAATATATAGTCCCACACTATAGTAGACCATATCGTGGACTCTGACACTCGCACTCTATTTTCCACTCACTGTTACCCATGTGATTCTAGCTTATTCCAAACTATTTGCCAAATTCTGCTGATTATGGGCTTTGCAGCTCATCTGTACAAGCTAAAGTAAGCTAACATTAGCGATTTTACACTGTCTGCTTATTTATAAAAAATTTAGTCATGATTACAATGTGACAAGGTAAAAATATTGTCTGGGTTTTTTTTTCCCCCAAAAGTATTTTGTACAGTTTGAAGACCTGACACGGTCTTGCTGTTCTCCTCTGAAACTTGAAACGCATTGTTGTCTATACTGACTGTCTGGTAGAGCTGGGCGATTTAGCCTAAAAAAAAATTCCCCGATCTTTTCACAAAAAATTTGATTTACGATTTAAAAACAATTTTTTTCCCCACTTACTTAAAATCAAACTGAAGACAACAGAGAAATTGTCCAAAACAAGTTTAGCTTTATTGCTTTGATTTCTTCTTGAGGTTAAAGTGCAATCAGACAGAAGTCAAATAAAAAAGAAGGCCCTGTGATTTTACGGGGGATTTTCTTAAAAGTTGTAATTTTTTTTTGTCTAACTAACAAAATCTGTTTTTAAACATATGTGAGGTGGTAATTAATCTAATTAAAAATACCTGTATTTGAACAGGCCAGGTGTACCTACTTTTTAAAATGATATTGCTGTGTTATTAGGCTGCTTTTTTGGGGCTCCTGCAGCTGATTGATTCTGTTCCACTCAGATCTTCTCTGGTGATTCCTGTTGTGTGCTGTAGAACATCCAGTCATTAAAAACAGAGGAAGTTTGATGTGCTAGGTTTTCAGGAAGGCTATTAGCCTGCAACATTAACGTTTAAAGAACAATGATCACCAAACGTCATTGTTGTCTAAATACGCTGCCCATTCAACTTTTTAGGTAACTATATCACCATGGCAACGCAGACAGCTTTTCAGAGTGACACCAGACAAAACTAGAAAGCACCACGTTCGTCTCCTCCTTTAGTCCCATCCACATCGCTGCTGCTGGTGAGCACCTGCGACCTCATGTGCGCTCGATCTCCGCACTATAGCTCCGCACTGCTCTGCACCGCACCTCCACGCCGCGTTGTCTGTGGCTCAACCCGACCTCCGCCGCGCATTACCGGTGCACTGCTGCTGCTGAGAGTTTGGACAAAGTTGCAGGGTCATGCTGAATTTGCGGGGTTTGCTTGAATTGACGGGGTTTGCTTGATTTTGCGTTAATAGTTGCGATCGCAACACCGTGAAATCCTGGAGGGACTGACTTTGCAGCGGGGCACCGTTTGTGCTCCGTCTGACGCCGCAAACCTGAACCAATTCCACACAACTGATGACACTGTGCCTTTCTTAGGAACGAGTTCGTCCCTGCTCGCTGCCATGTTGTTTGTGTTCCTCTAGTGCGGAGGGAGGGCGGGGCCTACCCACTATGAACTACGGGAGCCCAGAGGGCCGGTGGTGGACGTTTTTTTTTTTTTTTTTATCGATTTTTATTTAAACAAGTCGACCTGCCCTACAAATTCGAATTAATAAAAAAAAAAATCGATTTATCGCCCAGCCCTACTGTCTAGTGACCATTGATGTCCACTATTTTCATGATGCATTGTGAGAAATTTTATTGAACACTACTTTTCATTAACTAGACATTCAGACACCACAACAAAATGGTGTGACCACTATATAGTGCACTATATACAGACAATGACTCTCTAGTGTCAAGAGAGGTCATCATTCAATACAGGCAATTAACTTAGGAATGGTGAAATTAAATAAAAATGTATCAATTCAATTCAGGTTTAATAAATGATGAAGCAACCAATATACTAAAACAACGTGACCAATGCAGCACACCTTATCTGATTAAATTTGAGAGCGCTCACATTGTCACACCTACCATGCTTTAAGATCCGAAGGATGCCTCAACCTTGTATAGACACTGAGAGTGTGACATTCAGCTGTGATCTTGAGCATACAATTGACATTTTCTTTCCTAATTAAAAATCAGCTATTAACAAGCACAACCAGTAACAAAACAACAAGTCTCATAGCTTTCCTTCTTTTGATTTCTGTCTGGAATGGTAACAGGTTACAGCCTTGCTACTCATTATGATTCACAGTCTCAAATCCAGCCTGGGGCTCCAGCTGAATATTGAACAATACCTAAAAATTACTTGAACTAATAATTACCTCGCACACAATTCACCCAAAAATTAATCACACAGAGCGAGTTGATTGGAAAATGGAGGCTTCCTGCTGTATGCTGAAGAAAAAATTAGTTCTAACAGACTATGGGGGCAGCTCAGGCCATGACAGTTGGAATAAAAGGATTTTGTAATGGAGAAATATCCAAGTTCATGTGCATGTTTTAATTATATGCCGGGCAAATGAGTAAATGGTTTTGGAGACATGGGGAGAATGGTGGTGGGTGGAAGAGCACAATACCTCAACCCCAAAAGCCTGTCCTTCCATGGGAGAAAATGAGAAATGTGTTTGCAGCTGAATACTAGAGTGAAAGGAATGAAACTAAGAAAAAAAACCTGCCCAAGGTCTGGCGAGCTGAATGGTTTACACGCCGGCTGCCAGCTTACGTTTCGTCTTGGTGTCACTATTTGCAAAGAAAGCGGGCTCCAACCAATGGCTCCCTTGGCTGAGGAGTTGCAAGGCGTCACTCACAATTATTCCAAAGCGGAGATGCAAACAGAATCGGGGCTGCGAATGATCGAAAGACAGCGGCAAGAAAGAAGCCAGTAGAGAACAAAAGTGACAGCAAAAAGAGAAATTCCAAAAGCATGCCATTTCTCATCTCTACATCTCAAATGCACAAAAGCTAATGTCAAGAAATTGGACACATTTTGCTTTTCAAAACAACATCAAGCTATCCTGAGTTGGTGGACAGCTCGCAAAAGCAGCCAGGTCTTGCCATCATGCTCCCGGGTTAGATAAAACATGCGTTGGGTTGTGTCATACTAAAGCCGTCTGAAGCTCTCATCTTTCTGCGCTGGTAGCAAAGAGCGTGGGAATGTTTGTTTTTTGTTTTGTTTTTTTAAGCTCTTAGTGGAGGTGGAACACTGACCCGACTTGTGCCTGAGGTGGCAACAAACTAAAAATGGAACTTATTCGAGTGGATGCATATGTCTTTTCAGGAAGAACCAAGTGCAGAATAAGATAGAGGAAAGTTTCCGGAAACTAGTTGGCTGGTTTTGAGGAAAGCTTATCCTCATAATTGTAGTGGTGTTGGGTTAGGGTAAGGGTTAGAGTTAGGGTTACAGTTTCTTGTGATACCAAAATCTGAATTGCCAGCAAGCTACAGCCAAGGAAGTGTAGGAAGTCATGTCATAGCCTCATAATGAATCAGTATTTTTAACTGAAGAATCACTGGAAAGAGCCCATGTTTCTATCAGCAATAGCATTAGTAGAATGAACACTTGATTGGATATTTAATGAGTGGTGGGAAGTTGTCCAAAGTCAAGACAGCTGATGCATTAATATGAGATATGGCCCACAACATATGAAGCCATCTGATTTTTACAGAATGCCAAGACCAGGATGATTAAGACTGGATATTGTTGAGAAAATTTCAAACCATGACGCAAAAGAGCACAAAGAGGCTAGAAGGAACAAGGAGCAAAAAAGAACAACCTGAAGACCATGCACAGGACCTGTCTCAAGTACTGCAAAACTACGTGTCACACTCCTCTAACCAGCAGGTACCAATTAAATGGGTATAATTGGGCAACAAACCATAATTGTTATTAAAATTGAAAGTATGGCTCAATAAGAATCAATTGACAGTAAAACAAAATAAAAAACAGTTTCCTTTCAATTAAAGTCAACTCATGTAATCATCAGGGCTTAACAGAGCACAAAATTTAATTAATCAAATAATCTACCAGATTCCACAAATTGGAATTCAGCGTTGGAGACCAGGCATGTTTTTGTGTTTTTGTGTGTTCAAAACACCACAGTGTATTACTTGGACAACAACACATAGTTCTTTCCATGAAAGCCCCAAAAAATTATTCACTAAAAGCTAATGTTAATTAAATCTATGTTCATTTAGGAATTAGATCTAAAGAAAGCATCATCCTTTACAAAAAATGAATAACCTATTCATGCATATTGCCATCATTCAAAGAGGCTATACAGCACCCTTTTTCAAATGTTCTTAATGAGAGAGCAGAAGCATTAAAAGGTGTTAATCATCCCGTCAATATTTAGGAGCTTCACATCACTACGTGTTCAGTAAATGAGAGGCGCTGAAGGGGCTCCTGTCTATGAGCTACCACTGATTTGAATATCAAAACACTGTGCAAAATACTCATTAACAGCCAATTAGACCTGTACCAGTGAAAAGCAACGTGCAAAAGCTGCAGGCATACATTTCCAGTGCAAGTATATATAATAGGACGACAGCAAATCAATTCAATGACCAAAGTTTGTCTGAGTATGATACAATAGGTAAACCTTATTCTCACTGACCATTACAGAAGTCTTAAGAAATTTGAATCTTACCTCGACACAAAAGGACTCTTTTCAAAAGCTAGAAACTTCTGAACAGACGTGTCAAAGAGCAACATTTATTAAAAAGTAGTGGCAGTCATTAGCCTGGCAGCCAGACAAAAACTTTTTCCATTTTATGCAAAGATATTAGTTTGGTACTACTTGGTATTTGAGTTTGCTTTCCAGAACTAACAGAGAAAGAGTCACCAACCTAAGAAAGCGCAGACTAATATCAGCAACAAACATGGTGGTGCGGTATAAAAGTGTACGAACGACTGCTGCCATTTTTTGCCGTAAAACACCAGAATATGGTGAATTATGAGGAACTTTGTTCTTATTTCCAATGGGGACAGCAGCAAAAACCAGTTGGGGAAAAGTACGTGAAAGGTTTGTTTAAATGTGGCCATTACGTCTGTAACAGGACTTAACTTTGTTAAAATGCAAACATGACAAAGGGAAAAAAAAAGTCACCGAGAACTGGACAACACAGACTACAGCAGACGCAAGTGATGACAAAATAAACTCTGAAATTTGAGAGAGGTTTGTTGTTAAATGCACACTGTACATTGGTTATTTTGGCTAAAAGAAATATTTCGCTTGTGTATCATGCACTGCGGCTGTGATATGTTGGTACCAAACCAAATGATGGAAAAAAAAACCTATATGGCCAGGTGAACCAGACCATTATTGTTTTTAGAGGGATGGTGTTAAATAATACTGTAGATCTAGGATACTAGGTACAGAAATTGGTACTACTAAAAAGTTTGAATACATTAATTTTTGTTAAAGAAATATTCGTCTGAATTAGAATGAACACTAAACCAAACATTGGAGAGAACTTAATGTTATTACAGCATTTCCACTATTTCCATCACTGCCTTCATGAATTATAAACAAGACGCTTTAAGGCAACATTCAATTAAGAATTAAATCCACTGGGAGTCTCAACTAGGTTTTTTTTTCCCTGTCAAAAACCTTGCAAAACAAAGCCTGTCTTCTTATTGAAAGCACTCAATTATGCTCTGGTCCTACAGCCTCCCTCATGGCCAAGTTTCAGCTGGTTGAGTCCGCATTACTTATTTATACTCCAGTAATGAAGAATGAATATGAAATATGAGGAAAAGGATAAAAGAATGGGGGAAATAATAATTCACGGTAGTAGGCTTTGATCAGCGGTTTAGAGCGGTGATGTGACACACTAATGCTAGAACCATGAAGTGAACTTACTCTATTCCCAAAGGGCGCCAACCCAACCAGAAAAATAAATAGCTACGGGACGAACTAGACCTGCTTAACGCCGCACTTTAATTAGTGAGAAACGGCTGAAAATTGCGCTCTTGAGTGGAGAGGGTTGTTTAATGAAGAGGATTCTATCACTGGAGAGAGGTGCCAACCTCGGTGCGTTTTGAGGATGTGCATTTGCTCATTGTTGGAAAGGAGTGGTTAAGTGGTGGAAAAGTGATATTAAAGTCTTTTGTCAAGTTAAATGCTACTGTTCATGTTGGAGATTTGTGTTCATCAAACTTGGTCATTCTGTCCTGCTTTGTCTTTCAACTGCTTTCAAACAAACACAAAAACAAGTGAAACTACAATGCTTTCTTCAAATATCAAATCGGGGCCGTGGGCCAATTTAGATGACTAGAAATGTGCAGACCTCCACCAAGTTCTATCTTGTAATGGTTAAAGATATACCATACAAATAATATTTGGACTCAAACTGGAGATCATCTAGTCCCAGGGTAAATGCTCTATTCCCTGTGCCGCAAGGCCCTTACATCTAATGGTAAAAAATCCATTAATCAATCAAAATCCATTAATCAATCAAATAAATTCCTTTTTAGCCCATGAACTTTAGCTGATTTCATTTTTTAAAATCTGACTTCCTTTTATTTTTTGTATCTTGCTTACAGTCTAACAAACCAATAAACATTTGTAAACCTAATGCTTGGCAAGAGGTTATAGAAAGCAAAAATTTAGAGTGCCAATGTTAAGGCCAGACTTCCGACCATCACATTACAGCAATTTAAATCATGCTAAATATATTCAGTTCAGCTTTCCTGGCCTCTTGCAAACAAAATATTAATTTGTAAAGTGTTCTGATGTTCTGAATTAAAACTCTAAGTAGTAAATGTCTTTCATTGATAATAACTGAAGGGAACTTTGAGGGCAAATAAGGTCAACTTATTACTAAAGCTGTTGGCAAACCTATGGTAAATTTAATACAGCAATGAAAACATCTGAGGTACATCAACTTGCATTTTAATAAAAATCTAATATTTTCTTTCTCTCAAAGGTAATAGGGCCACTGACTTTGTCGAAGTTTGCACAGGGGGCTTACCACAGCATGTGGTTTTAGTATTATATAGCATAAACTTATTTTAAAAAAGAAAAATAGATGTAATGTTAAAGCTGACTTGTTTCTAGAAGTAAGTGTTAATAAAGTAGACTCTCTAAAACATATTCCTATTTGGCAACTCCGCCTTCTAAAGAGTGCATGAATGTATTATAAGCCTAGCCCAAGTGTTGCATGACATTGCTCTTTGTGCTTACTTTTGTGTGCAGTTGTCACACTTATCTCTGAGAGCAGTTAGTCCAACCTGAGATTACTTAAGCCACTGAATGGAACCAATTCAATTTAAGCTCACAATTTCATCACTTGTTCACAAAATTTCTTTCTATGCCAAGCCACAACTGGCATGGTCCTAAGTATATTAACTGCCATTCATAGAGTGCCAAGGTTGGCCCAAAGTACATACAGGCAAGACTGCAAAAACAAGCCTGCTCTTGCAATCTATGCCAAGCAGGTATTCCTTTTGACATCTACTAAGTCATCATAGTGTGTTAATAATTAAGCCAGCGCTGTCAACTAGCTGACCACTGATGTCTACAACTTGACGTTTCTCTAAATCTAGTATATGTTATACTAAGAGATCATTTTAACCATTTAGAACACTCTGTTAGAACCCTGTTTACTAGTAAAGTAAATGCCAAAGCAGTTGTTTCTTGTTTCTAATTTAAATTCTATGCCATTCTACCCAGATGTCCTCTGGATTCAAAAGCCACATCAAACTGCGGTTGTAATGCTGATGCAAAAAGCTGTCCTTGGATTGGTTAGGCAGTGGTCCCACACTAGGTGGCTTCACTGGGCACCTTTGACTGATGAGGTTTAAATAAAAGGTTAAAAGAGGACTTTGAAAATGATTTGTGTATGATGGAATCACTAGTAATTCTTAGTAGGTAATGTGGTGGGAGATCTAGTGATCTAATGACTCAGAATGAGTTTTTTAAAGGCTCAGTCACAAAGGTTTGCAGAAGTAAACCAGAACATGCATTGTCATGCCTCCAATGAACTGAAGTTGTAGCTGTCTGATTGGGCAAAACAAAATAGGGTGAAAAGGTGAAAAGAACAATAGCTCTGGTCTCAACCTTAAACATTCTATCACAATCTATTTGTCATTGTTTAATAACTACAAATCATGCAGGATTACAAGGAGGGTTGTAATACTTAATAATAATACTAATAATACTAATTAATTTGAGTAATTAGTTTTACATCAGTTGTGTACATTTGGCTCCATATCTGGGAATCAAACTCCTGACCTCCTGAATCAAAAGCGGGGAGTATAACCACCTAGTTAATGGGGAGTTGAGAAGTAACAAGACATGTCCAACAGTGCAGCATCTAAGCACCTTGAACTTATGTAAATTAGCCATGTGCTTTGATTTAACTTTGAAATGCAAAAAGAGAGACAACATTCAACCTGACACAACTTATATTAAGAGGATAATGTACAGTATCTGCTGCTTTTCTATTGATTTTGTGGATAAAATAAGAAAATCTATATAATAAAAAATACTTGAAATCCCTTCTTTCAGAAGCCAAACTGCAACCTTTACAACTGGCAATTTGGTCAGGTTGTTTTTGCCTAATTCTGAAAATGGCCTGAGTGTTTGGCTGATTTCACCACGAGCCAATAGTACAACAGGGCAGCACTGAAAACTGATTTATGAGCAGGATATTGTGGGTTTGAGGTGGATTTAGTGGGAGGATTTTTTTTCCCAAGGATGTTCCAGTCTGTCCTCACTTCCTCTCTTACTGCATAATGCAGCCTTGGTTCCAGGTAGGCATCGTCTCGAGGCCGGACCCAAAAGCGGGAACAATCTGCGACGCTCTGTTGACAAATGAAGCTCATCCAAGCGCCAAGTTCAACAAGTCAGAGATCCTCCTCGCTGTGTGCTTGCTGCTCTCTGCCCCCTGCTTCTGCGACTCATCTTCTCTTCCCTTTCAAATGGTAATGGCACTGAACCATGCTGGTGCTCCTCGGTTTTGAAGTGATCTCTCCTACCGAACACAATTTATGGATGGTCATGCCGAGTTTTGAAGGTCTGGCCCAGCAGGCAGTTCACTTTTTTTTTTTTCATGTGGCCGAATCATTTTTGGCCACAGTCTCAGCAGCTTACTGCAGTCCTCTCTGGGTCTGGCTATTGTCACTGCGCATAATGGAACAAAATCCGGTTTCTATACCCTCTCCACAGTCCGCACCCTGCCTTCCCCGCTCCACAAAACCCGCTGATAATACGAGGGGGATTATTGGTTGGCTTCTGCACACTGGTGTACTGACAACTGTTCAAACTGTGACAAAATGAACAATTGAAATGTGTCTCTGGAGCAAAATAAACAAATCACATCCTTGTTTGTTCCTCCATCTCTAGCCTCAAAGCCTGTTTAGTCACAATACTCTCAGAAATGATCAAAGGCCTATTGGTAACTTTGTTTCCTCCTGCTTTTTATTATGCTGTTTCCTGAATAAGTAGAAAATAGCAATCAAAATGTGAAATTGTGCATGCTCTGGTCCTTTCTTTAGCAATACCACAACCTATATCTTTAGCCGGGACAGACCCAATCACTTAATTAGCGTAAGAATGCAAGTCTTGAACCACTCCATATCAAGCTGTCTGAACAAATTTGTGGAAGAACAAGGACATGCGGGAGGGACAGTCTCTCAGCTAGCCTGAGAATGCCTCGGTATTCCCCCAGAGGACCTGCAGAAAATGTGTAGGAATAGGGAAATCTGGCCATCGCTGATTAGTCCTCTGCTTTTGCAGCCCAGCCCCAGATACAGCCGAAATAATTTAAGGATGCTTCTCTGATCGGTTGTATATTGTTCAAATTGCCTTATATTTTGAGTGTGTTGGTTCTGCCTCCTGTTTTGTGATTGGTTAATGGCAAAATGAATTTAATGTTTGTTTTTTTGTTTGTTTGTTTTTTTTTGGGGGGGGTACAAGGCATATATACAAGGCAGGCTGTAGCCGCCTTTTATATACACCAAAACCCTACTACCTGAGCTATACCATAGAGCAATGCTTGTAATGTTAGCTTTGTGGATTATAACGACTTTTAGTTGTGAGGTACATTGTTCTGCAGAAACCACTAAGTGATGCTGCATAGCTTAGAACTTACATTTTAAAAGAAACATCTATGATATCTGTGCACAAGTCAAAAGTCCAATGCCGCAAAACACACACAACTCACAGTTTTGTGCCTCACACAGATATGAATCTTATGTTTTATACTATATACTACTTTACATTCCAGTTATAGTCCTTCATATCACAATTAGCTGAACCTTAGTTCAATAGTACTGAGGAGTTTGGTGAGAGCTTCTGAAACGGCTTGCATTTCTCCTTTGCATCCTAGGAAGATTGTAGTTTATTTGTGAATATTGTGATTTTATAAACTAGGGTACGCTGGGATAAGTTTTGCTACTTAGAAAACTGAACGAAAAAGAAAACTGTGACAAAGCATATCCTGGTTTGTGACAGCTGCCAACAAACTGCACAGAGTCAGATAGTCAAGTAACATACAGCACAACAAAATTGGCACAGGCAGCAAGTTTCATACAACAGCCACCAGAACTTTCATTCAACAACTTAAGAAAACGCCACAAAACTATACAGCTGAAATATTAGAAACACAAAAACCATACAGCAATAGTGGAAAGACTTGCAATATTTAAACACAACATTTGATGGTCATGCATCTATCACCACAAAACACAATAACGCCATTACAATACTAGCAGCTCTTTGCAGTACAGATCTTACAGTTGCTGTCATTAAGATTAAGTACATTAACTTTATAGCAGTAACTTCAGTCAAAGCTCAAGGCTTGTATAGGCTTGTTTTTATCATCGTCTTCTTGTTTTGCTGGTAACAGGTAAGGCATATCAACAAAGCACTAGAATTTGATATGAAAGCAGTACTATTAATAACAAAGTGACTAAGTGTGCATATAAACATCCCAACATGGCTATAACCTGGAAAGTGATGTAAATTCACAGATTCATGTCATAATACTAGATTAAATAGAAGTCTTTGGCCATTATAGAGTTAACCATACTTCAACTTTAGCATTAACAGCTGATGCTAATGTAAACAAAGTACATCACTGTCAAAATAAAATAAAAACAATGCTGCATAGCTTGGAACTTACCTATATTTTGGAAGAAAAATGTATGACATCTGCACACAAGTAAGTAAAATGTCCACCACTGCAAACCTGAGCTCATAAATGTTTCAAAAAGGCAAACTGGCCAAGTACAGATGCCCTATGTACCGCAGAGACATGGAGAAGGTGGATTTCCGTGTGCTGCTGTGCTGTTTTCGCAAGAACCAGTTTGTTTCCAGCCTGACGCAGGTGTTGCCAGCCAGCGGGGTGGGTACGTAATGACACCTGTTTGTACCTGCTGGCTGCCGTAGCACTCTGCCAGCAGTTTCCTCCATTCTCCCTTTTTAGCAGGAGAGTCCCACGCCCGCCTGGAACCGGATTCAGGCGCATACACACAATCGCACACCCACAGGCCTGCGAATTCAGCCAAGCCATTTCATGGAACACTGAAGCACAAGTACTGGGCACAGAAGGTAGACTATATGCTGCACAGGGTCTGCTGATAACAGTGTTGGCCCACAATAGAGCAGCTTTTGAGAATTTGAGTGTGGCTAGGGGTATTAACAGCGTTCTGTTAATGAAGCGCGATATTTTTTATGCGAGTGTGAACATTGTGAAATGGCTCCTGAATAAGTCTGATCACTTATTGGTTCAAATCACAACTTAAATGTGAAAGGGATCCGCTCAAAAGCCATGCTTTACATAAATGCTGCTAATAAAAACAGCTAACAGTAAAGAAATATTAACATTTGAACCAACCAAAAAAAAAAAAAATCAAATTGACAATAATTCCTGCATGTAGACCTACTTCCTTGACTGACAAGATTTATAACTGTGTGTCCATTTGTTTTCTGCAAAATCATGAGTGGCTGGAGCCTACCCCAGCAACTATGAAGTGTGGGTCATAATGACAGAAACCATTCACACACATTTATTTACTGTGGGCGATTTAGATCGATAGATAGATTTAAATAGATTTAGTCAAGCGGGATTGCATAACAACCAAGCTGGCCAAGTCTTTGTTTGGTTGTTTAAACCTTTAGGATTTTTGACTTTTGGCTGTGATTTGGCAAGTTTTTACGCCGGATGCCCTTCCTGCAGCAACCACTCACATACTGAGACTTAAGTAGGCAGTGCGGGTGAAGGGTTTTGCCTGAAGACATGACAAAAGTATGCCCTGGGTTGTGCGGAAAGCGATCTGCCAACCCTCCAGTCTCCTCTAGTGAGTAAGCAACCTGCTTAACCTCCTGCACCATTGTCACCCCTACGAAATGCATCTAGTTTTGAATACAGCATGGTTTTTAATTTTATATTGCAGCTTTTGTTTGTGTAGCCTTGCATCCTCGGTTGTGGAGTTATCAAATAAAATTGTTTGGAAGTGTAAAAGAGATGACGCATTGAAAAACGCACAGTAATTCCCCAACACTAAATGCCATGGGACATTTTAGCGCTCATGAATCCTAGTGTTGATGAGTTGATCTGTGTTATAGTGCTCTCTGATGACAGGAAGCTGGGAGCCAAACACCGGACACCACCTCAGCAAAAGTGTGCTTGACAGGCCAGTGTGAGCAGAACACAAGTGAAGCTGTGTACTCAGAGCAAGAGTCAAATCACCATGGTAACTGAGATGGTAGGTTTGGGCAGATTGGGCAGCTTTCAGCTTTCAACACTTTGTTTGAGGGCCTTGGTTATGGTGCTACAGCTCCTCAGCGGTTATAAAAAACCTCCAATTGCTCTGCGCACTCATTCTCTGATCATCCTCTAGTGTTTTTTTTTTTCTTCCTCTTCGAGCTCAGTAAGGCAATCATCACAGCCCTGCGGTGAGGAGCGTCTTAGCTACGGCAGATAAAGGCTGGGAGATTGTCAGTAATGACGGGTCCACCGGCGCTCAAACTTCCCAGAGCTGCTTGTTTCAGCAGTAATTACGACGGCGAGAGGGTGCACCGTGACTGGCTCTAAAAAGCTTAGCAAGCCTTTTGCTTGTGATGCCGTGTCAACTTTTCAACGGTGGGCGAGTCAGTCGAGGAAGTAAAAAAGGGAGACTTAAAAGCTAAACAAAATGCGTGAAACAAAAAGGTGAAAGGCAGAAGCGGGTGGGTGGGGGGTGATGAATAGAAATAAGATTGGCTTGTTGAAACTAGGCTTTCTCCAATCACAGCTCTGTTGAAAGGAACGGAGAGTGGAGGGATAAGACAGGTGAACAGGAATTTAAAAAAAAAAAACACAACAAGGGCCATTGAAAACCCCGATGAACTCAAAAAGTGCCATAGAACTTGGAGCCAAAAGAAACCTGAGCCACTTTGACTGGAGCTGGCCCTCAGTAATCACCTCCTCCACTGTCTCAGCTCCTCCATCCTCACCTTTCTGTCACATCCGCCCACACTCAGCCCCTGAAACACAGGTCCTTCTGAGGAGAGTGCTTAACCCTTCTCCAAACCTAAGACAAAAACGGGAACAACAAAAGGCAGACTTGGAGAAGTCTGTACTTGTCCCTGAGGACTAAGGGAAGGGCTGCCAAGACAGGATGAATAAAGATGAAGCAAATTCAGACTCCCACACAGAGGTATGAGATGCTTGTTATTGAACATTATGGGAATTACATAGCCTTGGGACAGACATTAGCAGAGGGCAATAATAAAATCATGCTGACTTCAGTCTAACAATAAACTAACTTCATCAAATATTTTCAAGTTTCACGGCAAGATCTGAGTGTAAAATCTTTTCAATTAAAAGCAATAAACATTTGAGAGTTGAAGATATTTTGCTTTTCTAAAAGTTTCTAAACAGCAGAAAATTACATATTATATTATTATTATTATTATTATTTTCCCCCCACAATTTTTAAACAAACCAAAATAAAAAACAAACAATAAAAAAAAAACAAAAAAAAAAATTAAAAATAACTGCTTTGTTCTACAGCTTTTAAGAGAGTTTATGAGGAAATCCTATACAAATTAGATTTAATTATCACTTACTTTGCTATGAGTAAAAAAAACACACAAAGCTATACTTTTTGCAACAATCTTGTTTAATGTTTCAGGCTATTCTGGTCAGTCCTCTAATTTTGTTCAAAGAAAAATTATGTAACGCAAAGCTAGGAGATTATTCTGAAAATGCTTTGATGTGACTTTGTATAAACACCAGTTTGCTGATCATTGATATCTGTATTGTTTATAGTTTCCCTGCTTTTCATCTTTCTTACTATACTTTATTTAAAGGCTATATTATGCTTTTATTTCTATTTTTGAACTAATTTTGGTCATCTCTAGACCAACACTGCATGTTTTACAACCTTTAAAAACATCTGACTAAAAGAAAGGATTTTCAATAATTACTTTACTACTGCCATTAAGAAATAAGTGAAGAGACCACCAGAGGGCAGCAGAGGCTCTTTTAAACACAAATAGTGAAAAAAAGATATTCACTTCCTTAAACATTTTGTATCATGCAATTTTACTACAAAATGAAAAATGGGTGTGAGAAATCAGTGGAAACGGAGCTGTACACTGTTTTTTGGATAAATGAATGAGAGCAGACTGGAGAGGGCTTGTTGATTGGTCAGTGCTTCCTGTAGCGGGCAGGGATTTGTGGGAAAGGTGGGGGTTTGTTGAACCAAGCGTTCTGAGGCCTTAAACTACAGGAATACTCAAACAGGCGTGATTGTAACAAAACACAACTACAGGTATGTTTTTGATGAGGGGAATAATACTCTAACATGGTAGAAAGCTCAAAAGTCAATTTTCATATTATAGTCCCTATTAACTGTTTCTTTCTAAACAAAAGTGAAGCATATTAAGGTATTCCAGTAGAATTCCATTACAAAAATATTTTTAATAAAATGTGTGAATGCGTGTGTTTCCTGTTTAATACTATCAAGCAGTATCAATGAAAGCCCATGTGATTGGTATAACTGTACTTGAAGTGTGCACGTCCGCCTCTATAGAACACTCATCCATCATGGGTCAGTCACATGATCCGCTGTTTGAACCAGGGAAACCCATGATGGAGGGGCACTTAATTCAAGACAACTGCGTTAGAAAACACCATTGAGATAATTGCGTATATTCTGAGAGCGGAAACGAACAAGTGGGTAGTTATTTATAGTTTTTCGATGGACATAAATACATACTTGAACAGGGAACAAGTCCCGCGAGGCTCAGAATGAATTTGAATGCATTTAAATTTGATTAATTCAAGCTCCACTGCTGGATTCTCACCTTGGGAAAAACTATTTACCGTATGAGTGCATAATGGAGGGATGTGAATTATTATAAAACAACTTGGATAAGGCTTTAATTAAAGATAGATTGTGTGGCCTTATCAAGTGAGCCTCTGTACTTTCATATCTCTATTATTATTAACATAATTTCTTCAGACAATTTTACAGTGGTTTTGAAACATCAAGTGTAACTAATTTAACAAGAAAGGAGACATTTTGGTGTAAATAGCATCATCAATGTATCCATTTTGTTCTCTTAATAAACAAATTCTATTAACCTCAAGTCGAGCACATTTACACTGCAGGAGCTTCCAATTACCTATTAGAAAGCATACATAAGCAATTAATACAGCAATCTTCCTTAATGCCCCACCTAGGGAATGGGTAAATTGAGAAATGGAGAGTATCCCAGATAAACAGCTATGAGCACAACTGCACTCGCAGCATGATTGCGGCGATAAAAAATAACAAACTTGAAGGTAATGTGCTCACAAATTAACCACCTCCGCAAAATCTTCTTACATGTGGGAGTGAGAGAACAAGCAAAGTCCTTGCCACTAAAGTCAAACAATGTACCGGGTCAACATTTATTATGAAAACATGCAATACTGTTGAAATGTAGGTGTATTAGATCAAAAGCCATTATGCAGATCTTTAGCCAATACTTATTAATGCAAAATTCTGGGAATTTTCAAAGTTGGAAATTTTCCATGGGAATAAATTGGGAACTTACACAATTCAAAGCTGTCCCATGACAGGGCAATACTATAGCATAATAAACACAAACACACTTCAATATCTGTGTTATTCCTCAGTCACATGTACATGTGGTACATGTAGTAACCTGCTTTGCATACACTTCTATACACTCTGCATCCCACTATCACATGCACAGCTGATCTCCACAACACTACCAAACTCAAGACTGCAGACTCTATATTTCTGGTTAGCTCACCTATTAGGGTTGTAAAAATGTGTATTGTGGTATACTGTGATAGTTTGGGGGCACAATATTAAGCATCATAATTCTTTATAGGTATCAATACATTTGTGACAACATCATGCATAATTAATGAGCTACATCTGTTCTGATGGCAGGCCTATCAACACTAGTTTGGCTGCAGTTCCCAGGCTGGCCACGGGGGGAGGTGCCGTTTTTTGAGCAGATTAAAGTAATGTGGTGTTTTTCCACTGATTAATTATGAGTTTTCATTTACTTTTTTGGTTTTGGGAAGTAATATTTTACTTAAATGTTTTATTGTTCAAAGACAAATCTGTTCTGTAAATGTTCAATAAACGTTTAAATCTGTTGGATTATAATGTTTTATTTATTTATTTATATATGGTTTCCAAATTTGAAAATTCCCCAAATTTCCAAGCTTAACTTCCCATGGAAAGTTTCCAGAAAATTTCTGGAAATTTACCGGAAATTTACAACCACTTTGCAACCCTAGTTGGGACTATAAAAAGAAAGCCATTAACCAATCAGGAGTAGTTTTCTGGCACAAGTCTAGTCATAGATTTTTTGATAGATAAAGACCTTTACTGATTAGAGTGTTCTGGCTTGTTTTGCTCTACAACATATAGCAAAATTATCGTTACTGTGATATCAGCAAACGCGATATCCATGTGGCAAGAAACTAAATGTATCATAATAATGTTTCTCTATCTGACAGAGATTTACACCGCCAGAATCATTTATTTATCAGAAACAAAATAAAATTATTATAAGAGACAAAATAAAAAATATTGTAAAAGACCAGATAGTTGTCATGTCCTGAATTTAGTCCTCATTTAGCCTTGTTAGTCCAGGTTTAGTCTTTGTTAAGTTTTGATTGTGAAATATTTTTGACTTCTAAATATAGGGACTTACTTTTTAACACCCTAAAACCAATCGCACTAACATCAATCGCAAAATTAGCTACTGACACACACCATGTGCTTATTGATTCATGCAAATTAGCCATGTGCTTAGATTTAATGTACGAGTTTGTGCGTCTTTTGAGAATAATACTAGACTTGACTATGTAGACAGAAGACTGCTTATTGACTGTAATCACCTAGCCCTAACTATAACAAATAATGTAGTTCAAACAGCCTCTTGCAATTCGTATACGGCTAATGTTGCTACCATAAATGTCCAATGTACTATGCAACCCTAATATAGTATGGTTTCCATATGGGCCCACAAGGAATAGACTACCTTTAGTTCTCCACTACACCTATCAATAGGACAAAACAGAGCAGTCTCTCTGCATTAAACCAACATGTCCGGTCAATAACCACATGTGGCGTCAATACTGTTCTTTTAACCACAGGCTTCATGCTCAATACAGCAATCTTCCTGCACTGAGGACACAGCCGGATGTGTTCAAAAAGACATGGTGTGATCTGCTCACTTAGTGTCAGGAAGTCAATCAGAAGGTTACTGCTTGGCTTTTCTGCTCAAAGAATGACAGTTTACAAAAAAAAAAGACCGAAAGTGGAGTGCTCATGATCAAAGTAAGGAACAGCTTTAAACTAATAAAAAAAAAAAAAATATTTGCAGCAATCAATCCCATGACTAGGATTATGCTGAGAGGCAATGTTTGTTTACAGTCCATTGGTAACTTCTTTTGATTGAAGATAACAAAGTTGCCATAGTAAAATGTACTAACTTTTGTGCTACTTCTGAAACAGAAATTGAACACCCAAAGCAATATGATAAAATCTCTTTAAGTAAGCAGCACTAATAGCATCATTTGAATGGAGTAAGATTAAACTGAAGTTATAAAAGCTATACTTATTAGATTCACCGAGAGAGCCCCAGGGTGAGGATATAAATGGCACACTGACATTATAATAATCATGTAAGACTGTATGGCCATAGTCGGAGACATAGGTATAAAGCATAATTTCACCACTCCAAGAAACGCCTCCAGACATTCTATGAGCCAGCCCTGACTTTTATGCACTTTCTCGTCAGCAACTCATCTAATATTTTCACTGTGTATGTAAACACTTCATACAATCATACATGGGGGAAGGATGCATTTGTGCTTTAGAAAATATACAAAAATATTAATACATAAAGTTTGTCCTGTTTTGTAAGATAATGCCATATAATGAAACTACAATGTTTTCTGACAGACACTTGGTTACCAATATCAATAATCAAAAATACCCAGGTACAGCCTTACATTATCTGGAAATTTAAAGTAATTTTTCCTTAGTTTTCTAAAACAATATATGACACCATGTAAATGCAACTTCTCACAACTCAGTAAATCTATGTGAACCCTCCACTGCCTGTCTGCAGTATAAGAAAGTGCAGTACAACTCTAACAAAGCCTAGAGGCTCAGTTGCTGCTTCTCGTCCAATCAACACTGGCTGTCCCGTGAGAACAGAAATCTCCTGAGAGGAATGGTACGGCCATACGCTGAGGTGAACCCCTGGGACTTTTTACTTACGTTGGACCTCATTTTCTCCCACCTCGTCAACTCTCCGTATCCCTGAACTTTGAAGTCCAGCCAGCAAAAGGCTTTGAAAAAGCCGACAATCTCCCCACCATGACCAGGCTGAGGATTAGCCCGGCTCTGCAGGAGCGAGTGGAAAAGGGACAGAAGAAGGCAGGAGCTCCAGTAACAGTGATTCTGTGAGGGAAGTGTGTGCTTACCTCCAGCCAGAGCTGTGGGGGATTAACAAGCTACTAAGGAAGCAGAAAACACACCTCCAGCCTCTTTCCACACCTCCACTGAACCAATTTACAGCAGCAGCCAAGGAGGCCGCTAAATCTGTGGAACCACCTCCTGTTCCAACTCAACCTCTGGGACACAAAATCAACAAGACATGTTTTAAGACAAGCAACTGCCAAATCTCACAGGAAAATAAGAGTAAATCCATTAAGCCTTCATCATACTCTAGAACAGTAATCCAAACCACAGACCAACCACCAATGGAAGCATTTTATTTGCTTCTGCAAGGCATTTTACTTTAAGACCTTCTATGCAATGGCATGTTCTTGTCACCCTGCCCCTAAATACTGAGCCTAAAGCCAGCCAAATTAGTGTGGATTACCTTTCACACTTTTCTGAGTGTCCTGGGTGAGTTGTACAGTATGAATCTGTCTATTTTTATTTGTTTCATTTTATGTTTACTTTCTTTAGTTTAACCAATCCAGAAGTTTTGGACACAAATGTCTGCAGTCTTGCTTGCTTTAGGCAAGCCTCTTTATTACTTTGTAAAACAAAAGCACATGATGATTGTGAATTATAGTCTACTAAAGTAGATCAGTAGTAGCTCTGTTAATGGGTATGGTGGTTGTTTAATTGAAGGAGCTATATGCTGCAGCAATATGCTATTATTTATTTAAACCAGTCTTGGTCACCTCTAGAACAGTACTGCACATTTTACAATCTTTAAAAACATTATCTGACTAAAACAAAATGTTTTCAACAAATACTTCACTAGTGCCATAAAAAAAACAATAGAAAAGTCCAGCAGAGGGCAGCAGAGTGCAGGTCTGTTGCACTCTTGAACAGAAACGGTGGGAACGGTGGGTGTTTAACTTCCTTAAACTTTTTGAATGATGCCATTTTACTACAAAGTTAAAAATAGCTGTGAGGAATCAGTGGAACCAGAGCTATACATTTTTTTTTGATAAATGAATAAGAGCAGACTGCATGTAGAGGGCTTGTTGATTGGTCAGTGCTGCCTGGAGTGGGTGGAGGTTCGTGGGAGAGGTGAGGTTTGTGGAACTGAGTATTCTGAGGCCTCGGTTTTTGAATGAAACAAAACAACTCCAGGTATGTTTTTGATGAGGGAACAGCATTATAACATGGTAGAAAACTCAAAAAGTCGATTTTGCAGAATATATCCCCTTTAAAATCAATTAGCACATTATAGTCATAAAATTATTTTGCCAATAGTGACAAAATTATTATTTACATAATTGCGTGAGACAGT
This sequence comes from Bostrychus sinensis, assembly GCA_020698575.1. Lineage (NCBI taxonomy): Eukaryota > Metazoa > Chordata > Actinopteri > Gobiiformes > Eleotridae > Bostrychus > Bostrychus sinensis. Next base: position 38,483,911 of record CM036247.1, read on the forward strand.
TTTAGAATCATGATTGCTATTTTCCACCCCACACTTATTCTGTTACCGTTATTTCTTATACAGCCTGCCCAAGTCTAATTTGCAAGACAATTTCTACAGCTGCTTATTGTAGTCACCAGCTACTATTTTGCAGCATCCCACAACTTTTGTAGGGAAATCAGCCACAACATAGACAGTTTTGTTAGAGTGAAAAACTGAAGAACATAACTCACTGTTAATGGCGCCTCAAATTTAATTCTAATTTGCATGAATCCATTTGTGTAATTAACAGTCTCATGCCTTCTATGGTGCAAGCACAAGACAAAGTAGTTTTTGTATCATTTTCAGCTCTCAGTATGTTTGTCAGAATGCAAGTTGATAGATAAAACAAAACTTCCAAAGTATATAGTCTGAAAACCATTCAAGTCAATGGCTCTATCAGTACCAGCAGTTGTTTTAGCCAGAGGAGAGTGGCACAACAGGCCTCAAGAAACAAACAGAGCCATCTCTCGAGTGAAGCGTGGCCATCAGTGCTTTTCGAGTAATGGGCTCTTTTGTCTTATCGCAGAGCCAGGAAAGCTCGAGGACTTTGCCCTTCATCCCTTTGTTGTTGCACAGTCTCCAGTGGAAATGGAGGATCGGGCCCGGAGGCGTGGGTGTGTGAGGAAGAGCTAGGCGGCCATGCGAGCACATCAGACTTGAGCGGTCTTAATAAAGCTTCCCTCTATCCACCCCAGAGATCTCCTCACCCCAATTATACGCCTGACACCTCTACCCTCCGCACCACCACCCCACCCCTCACTGAGCGGCTCCCAGCTAAGATCACAGCTCTTCTTTGCCGTGTAAAGCCCCAGAGACTATGGCTGGTGGCAGTTCTTTCCATCAAAACTTATAGGGTTATGCAACGTGACCAAATGCCATAATCTCATATTTTATTGTCCATATAGTTGCATGAGAAAACATAGCAGTACAGTACAAGTTAGTACAACACAGTTTGGCATGGGTAACTCTAGAAACGCCTTATGTTTTTTTTGTTTGTGGGATAGCGGCACGTTATGTAAACAGTGACGTCAAGCAAGTATTGCACAAGTTCTAGCTTATTTTTCAAGTGCATGTCCATTGCCATTTACCAATTTAAAAATGTGTATGGAAGATTTACATTATATCACCTGTTTTAAAGTAAGGATTCTATGTGGTCCAAAAGATTGACTGCAGTGTATAGCAATTTTCAAATAGACACTTGATTTTTTTGTCTTGCACTGAAGGAAAATGGTTTAATCTCCTATTGCAGGGACTCCCACTGACCATTTTTATTGGCCCTTAGGTTTAATATACTTACTACAAGGTTTAAAGCACAGATTAAAAAAAAGCTTAACATTTGGGTGAGTTGGACCTGGCATTAAGAAAAAAAAAAAATAAAGAAAAAAAAAGTGAAGTCATTCTAGCTCCAATAATAAACCCAGATAAATGTGGGGGTGTGTAGGGGCATCCGGAGAAAAACTTATGCCGAATTACCCCTGAGATTAATTCACTTTCACTGTGGAAACTCCTGAAATAAAAGGGAGCAGCTGAAGGTACTTATGTTGAGGCAAAATACAGCGCCTCCTATGCCTAGGTTTTCAAGTATTTGGCCCACAAAGGAAAAAAAATGTAGACACCGCTGTCCTAATGTTATACTTGAGAAATAATCTTTGGCAAAAACAAGACAACAGGTGAAAGGCGCCCTCATGAATTTGAATATATGAGAATGTTAACCCTGTAGCTGTAAGCTTTACGTCAGGTTCACACTGAATGCGTTGCGTGTGCAGTACGTCTCTGGTGCAGTTTTCTGACGGACCCCAATTCACATGTGCGGCACGTCTCCGACCAGAGCCAGCTGCGGAGACTGCGAGTTATGCTGGAAGTTTTTGAGTTCACACGATAATAACCATGTATACAGAAAACTGCATGTAAAAAGTAAAGTAAAAGTAAAAGCTATGTTTGCCTCTGACCACGATCTCTTGTTCATTTAGGAGGTTATTTGGCGAATTAACCATGGTTGAAGCCCTAAACTCAACCCTGCGTAAGGATGCTACATATATAAATACTTTTATTTTACTCATGTTTAATGCGGTCCAATGTCGTCTGTGACCCTGTGTCCTCAGTTAAGATGTATTGTTTACAGCGATGTGAATGAGAGGCTGTACAAGCGTTTTTATTTTTAAATTTACCAAATCCTCTTCACTGGACCCTGGTCTGACTTCCTGTCTGGCTCCACCTGCTCTGTTCAACTTTATACCTGATGGATCCGGCATCTGTCAAAAATAGACTTGATACGTATTTCTGACAGAGCACCGGACATGGAGACGTACTGCAACGCAGCCAGTGTGAACTCACGCATTGACTTGCATTGCGTCTTTTTCTTGCGGGAGTCGTACGGGACACGCAACGGACATGCAACGGATTCAGTTGCTTGAGCCATCAAGGTGTTAGTATGTATTTGTGTCTGCTTATGGTTAACCATTAAAACAGACTGTCTAATTGGCTACTCTGCTTGTAAACATTGCTTGTAGGAATGGCTGTCTATTCCAGCAGGTTGTCCTTTTAAAAAGAGAATACAGAAAACTCACATCATGTTGAGCAAGGTGGAGAGATTTGTCTAAAACTAAATGTGGAGCCAATCTCTTGGTCCAAATGACGTGGTGACCAGCACAATACACTTAATGCCGGGGGTAGGCAAGTTTGATTGCAGTCAGGCCAAATAACTTTTGAACCACCAAGTGGCATGTATATAGATATATAGATCAATAAATAAATAAATACCTTAAAAAAAAAAAAAAAAAATCTTGACCCCCAACCACACCACACCCTATTTTGCTACATTTTTACAAGGCAAATTAGATAAATATTGGAAACTTATTGGATAGAGGCAAAGGTAACCACGACAAAAGGAGGTCACATGATAGAATGCTTACTATTTATTGGTTGGAAGCAACTAAAACTATGAAACCATGACAGAGAGCTGTATGCTTGCAAATAGGGTCTTCAGGGCGGCCTCATTCACTGACATCTCCATAGAGACATACTATCACGTAACAGCAATTAATAAAAGTGGATATCAGCTAAAAAGTTGACAAGGACCAACTTAATCTGGCCGAGGGCCAAGTTTGGCCCGCAGGCCAGGGGTTGCCTACCCCTGCTTTATGCAACCCTTCGGAAGCCGTTTTCCAATAGAACACCTGAATGTTACACCAACTTGTACCATCTGCCTGCAACAGAAACCTGGCTTAAATTGTTATCTCAACCAATCACCTACTATTAAAATTTATGGACTCACAACTGACCGACAAAGTTCTCCTGACACGTCTCCACTGATGTGCTGTCAATTCTGTTTTTAGAGAACGTTTGGCTGGATGCACCTTTCCAATGCTTCCAAGGTCACAGCAGGCCTGCATCTGCCCGGCCATCTGTTACAGGCCATCCCACGAGGCGTCCTGTCATCGCCACTGCTCGGCCAATGTCCTCTGCTGTCCACACGCAAGCTCATGCCACACACAATGCCAGATAACTGAAGCTACAGGTCTGGGGCACACGTCCAAAGAGCTACATGAAAGACTCTCCAAGGTGTACTCAGAATGAAAAGAGTACAACAAGCCAGTTTATCAGCTTTGACTACCAATCATCTGTCACTCCATACGCTAAGGTCTATGGGCTAAAGCGTAGAATGAAAAATAGGCCAAAATAAGTTGTTTGGTCAGACGAATGGTGCTTAACATTACTTGATTATAATCATTTTAAAGAAACGACAATGTTCATAAAATTCACAAAGAACAACAAAGTATATTATGCTAATGCACAAAAGTGCAATTACATTGTAAATTCTAGGGCAGAGAGGCTCTGGTTGCTTAAGGGCCTTTCACAAAGGACGCAGCGGGCGGCGAGCACAGCAGCAAATCCCATTGATTTGTATGTAAAAGCGTGGCACTAGAACACAGCCACTGCTGCCGGGATGGGCGGTGCGCTGGAATTAAAAAAAAGTTTAACTTGGGCACAGCACAGCTCGGTGCATCCAATCACAGAGCCTGAAAGGTCCGTTCAGACAAAGCAGTAGAAACGGAATGTTTACTATTGTCATCTTAGAAAGTTAGTCGAGCTTACAGAGGTGTAGCCCTCGTGCTGTGATTATGAGAGGATTATGGTGGTCCTGAACATTACTTTCACTGAGATGGTAAAATAATACGAGGTTAAATTGCCTTTCTAAAAATTAGCCTCGACTGCTACATGCTAACACTGGATAGATAGATACAACTAATCAAAAATCAGGAGACAACATATGTAGAACCTGGTCATTTCTAAGATATACAACCAAACAGAGAAACAAAATATTGTATAAAGCCCACTCCACTTTGGATAAAAGTTTTGATTGGTCCAGTAGGATTGATTTCAGTGGAATTAGACTTTGATGAGTAAAGTTGCAGACTCACTTGAATGGGTCTTGTTAGGAGAGGCTAAAGCTATACAGTTGTCTTAAAATCAAAAATTAAAGCCAAAATTATTATCATAAATAACCTATCCCTAAAAATTATGAAACCATCAAACATTTTTATTTAGTACCTCATATGCAACTGAAACATATTCAAAATAATAATAAAAAAAGCCTTACATACCTTAAAAGGGCCTTGTCTAAGAATGTTCCATCAAGCACAAAGCTGACAGGCTGGCAGACCAGTTTAGACAGCAGATCAATAGACCTATGGGGAAAAAGAAAAGATCATTACATTTACATGTCACATTCAAATTGTCAGCGCAGTCTTTTATCCAAAAAAATGTTGAAACATGATTCCATGTTATTTCTATACTAATGGTAAAAACACATGCTGAAAATGTGTAGGCTTGTATGACAACAGGTTGCGGTTAAAATCTGACAAATTCAACAGATTCTTGGAAGAAGGCACCTCGGCTCCCAATCTGCTCAGCAAATCTGTTCCCGGGAAATGAAATCATATATGTTATGGAAAATATGACAAAATTACCATGTTATGTCAACTCATGTGTGATTAGTAATATGTCAGCTTTTAATGACAACAGTCGACTTTGTGCTCTCAGAAGAGTAGCGCCGGATATTGTTTCACACATGTATGAAAACCAATCAACGTCAAGTCTGCAACGTAATCTCTAAGGGGTTTTGAGCAAGAATGAAATATGAGTTAAATATAAATCACATCTCAATGAGCATTTGCACTTTGTCATTTTCAAAACCCATTAACCTGGTCATTGTTCTGGAAAAGGTAGTTAGAAAACTTGATGTGCAATTTTAAGTAAAGATGGAATGATTTTTTTCCAGCATTGAGTGTAGAGTATGACCGAGTACAAGACTAATTCAGACAAATTGTGATGATGGGAGTTATGAACTGGGAGTCAACACATTTCAAGTAGCACAGCCCAGGAGGAGCTGCAGAGGCTGGATTAGAGCAAGCAGCAGCTGGACACCACACGCTGCTGATGGTTCAGCTAAGGTTAAGGCAGAGCCAGATTATTCTTCTGCAGCACAGCCACCACTTCTTTGTTTGCTACTAAAGCCACCGTATGTATCCATAATGACCTTTATAAGATGTGTGACAACATTATACATTCTGAATATTTACCATTATTACAAGGCTGGGGAAACTACATTTGTCAGTACAATTGAGTACAAAAATATCTAACAAATGAAGGGTGGATACATAGAATTAAGAAATGAATCACAATTTGCTATCTTCTATAGGCATTACGTTTGGTTGGTGCTACTGTGAGCGATGTGATATGGTATTGTAATAAATGGTACTCATACATTGCTTCAGCTATGTTAATGATTCTGTCAATGCCATTACATTTTACTTGGCTTTACAGATGGTCACACATAGTAACACAGAACCATATCAAGGGCGTCCATAGAAAGTGTTTGCAAAGGGCCCAAAAATTTGTGTTTATGATGGTGTATTGGCACTAGACTAAACAATGATGTAAATAGACTAATTAATATATTAAATTGGTATAAAAGGAAAGAAAGAAATCTAATAATTACAATTAAAAATGTGCACAAAAAGACTAAACCATCCAGAAAAAAAGTTGCATCACAATTCCTATGGCCTTCTGAAATATGGGTCCCAGAGAGACATTGCCCAAAGCTGCCCCAGTATGGGTAAGAACCACAATGGAGTTTAATGCCTACTCACTGTCTTGAACAGGCTCAGTAAAATTCAAGTATGTGAGCTGACAAACCTCACAAGAATCCAACTTCTGTACACTGTAAATTCATTTTTTCCTAATCAGAAGCAGTATTACTCCATTTAAAACCTTATAATGGGAAAAATTCTAATATTGAAAAATGTGTTCTTAATATGGTTCTAGTAGCGTAATAATAAAAATGTAAAGCAGTTAAAAACAAATCACAGCATAGTATCATTATCTTCCAGTTCCCATACACCAAAGAGCTCCAAAATGTGATCATTAAATGCTAGTCTTTGAAGAAGATGTTTGTACTGCCTCGCTTACTGAATCAGCCGGACTTCTCTGTGATCAGTGTAAATCAGCCATAACAAGTTTAGATAAGCGCAAAAGTAATCAGTTATGAAAGAGTAGCAAGGAGAGTTTTATTTCTGCCTTACGCTGCCACCAGGGGAGCCCAAATCTGCAAGCACTCAGAAAACATTATTTTTGTAGGCGGTGTGGACTTTACAGTGTCGGTCAGATCAGGTCAGACCTAGTGAAGAAAACAGAAAAGGACAAATGATTATCAGGCCCTGTGCTCTGGTACAGCCCCAGCCTCACAATTGCTGACAAAACACATAACTACATCTTTTTGAGTGAACCATGTTTTGGATGTGGAGCTAGAATGAAATGAAGCCAGCACTTGGCCTGTACATGTTGGACCAGATGCTTGTTGTACTAGTCTGCTTGCTACCATGAACTCTCAGCCTACACTCTTCAGGGCTGTTCAAATCTTGTCTTGTGGACACTTGGTTGTTAGCGCTGTACAATTAGCCTCCAGTCTAAGATAACCTTTCAGTATAGAATGCACAAATATGACCATTTAAGTGATTCATCCTGGAAGACAGTGAATGATTAGCCAGACAATTGTATCCATCAACAACCATCAATTATCATTTTTATTTGGCTCTGATTAGAGTACAAGCTGGGTGGGTTGGGTTTGAATAGAGACAGTTCCATGCCTCCCACACACATTCCCCCGCTCTCTTAATGCCATCCCAGCAACACTTTGATTAATCAACAGCAGAGAGATTTAGTTACTCATTATCCCACAGCTAGTACTGACTACTGCTAAGCTCTTGAAGCATCCAGCAGCATTTCCAGAGACTGACACACTGCAAGACTCAATGAAACGTCATAACATGTCAAAAGGTTGATGCGTGCAAGTAAAAGTAAGAACTGTGTAGCCAGCTTGGCTCAGATAAAAAGGTATTTACATGTGCCCTTTTAAGTCCCAAGGAGTCACAATCTAATGTACTATTTGTGCTAGTCCCAAGCCTGGGTAAATGGAGCGTGTTGGGTCAGGAAGGGCATCCGGTGTAAAACCTATGCCAAATCAATGTGCTAATCACTGCACAATCCCTGGAAAGGATTAGCCGAAAGGAAAAAAGAAGATGATTTACATTCGTTTTGAGTTAACCTTTGATCAGTTCTCACAATTTAGCTTCACAGACTACACCAGCTCTCAAATGGTTAAAATAAATCTTTTCTGAATGGTCTTCATTAGATTGAGAGTATGGTGTGTTTCTGTATCTAATAAGATGCACACCAAGCACTGCTTGCTATAATTACAGTTCGAGATGTGAAATGAATGCAAAGTGGACTTGAAAACCAGTAATATAAAAAAGAAGTAGATGTTAGAAATTAGCCAAAAATACATTTTCATGTGTAGCCGTGTGAGATACAATTAACCAGCTTTTTTAAAACTCTCAACAGTAAAAAGGTGCGTCAGAGGCGCCGTTGATGCAAGATAATTTATTTTTAATGTAATGGAGATTTACTGAATTTACTGACAGTTTACTGTTCCTATGTTGACCAGAATTGGTGTAACCAACCCTGCATCAACAGGTTTTTGGAACCAACCTTTGGTAAGCTAACACTGTTTGGACCAAGAGCAAACCCAAGTTGGACAGTACCATTAGTCTATTGGTCGTGCTTTGTACCCCTAGTGATGAGGTAAACTGACACATATTTGGGCTGCAACTAGGGATTATATTAATAGTAGATGACTCTGTTGATTAATATTTAGATTAATTGATAGAGCATACACACAAAGATGTTTTGTTCATCAAAAATAAAAAAAAATTTACATTTTCATCTACCATCTATCAATTAATCCAATTAGATGTTGCAGCCCTAATTCATATTGACCAGAAGTGTACCCCTTTAGAGATTATAAGGCATTTGTTGGCAGTATACTTAAGAGCCACACAAATGCTCCACAAATTAATATTTAAGTAGCCAACATGAAAAGTAAGTGTCAAAAGGAAAAACATTTACTGTTAAATTATTTTATATGTTACACATGGACAGCCAGCATTGCAATACTATTAATTCTTTTAGACTTCTTTGTAAGCATGGATCAGCAGTGAGGCAGTTTTATATCTGAGAAAATGTATGCCCTTCAGAGATTGTGCATTTGTGAACTAATAAACAGTGGTTCTTTCCTGTTTGGCTGATCATGTGGCAAACAAACTGCGCTGCTGTACTGGCCTGTTAAGGGAAAACATGTGGCGAGTGTCCCGTTTCAGAGAAAGTGGAAACGCATACGCTCTGAGGTCCACGGTTCAGACGTGTTGTGACTCCGCTGTCTCTGCCCTTTTCTTTGTGCCACATTCCCTTACTCCACACAGAGCAGGAGTAAGTGGTGTGACCCCTTCTGCCGACACCCACTGGATTACCTCTGACCTCAGCTTGGCCGTCCAGGGGGAGGCTTGACAGGGGTTTGTGTGTCCTGGCTGCGTTCTGATCCGAGTCCGATGCTAATGTAATCCTCGTGTCCAGGAGGTGGTGTGTACGGAGAAGGGGGGGGTGGCGTGGCGACCATGTCCACCTTGAGCATAGTAAATCCAGCTGAGTAGTTCAACGAGGGCTGACCTATGTGTGACCCGGCTGTGGAGACACAACACCCGCAAGGAGGATGTCCTACAAGCTGTGGTCAGACGAGGCAAAAGTGAATTAAGGTTAATTTAATATAGAACTGGTTGGTTGATGTGATTTTAGTTTTGCTGATCTAGACATGGCATGCCTCTAAAATGGTATCTCTGTGACAGTGAAACAAACTTCAGGAGGCAAAAGAGTCAGACTTTTTGAGATGTAAATATTGGGAAGAGGTAAATTGTGATTAGAAAATTTGTCACAGCTTGTAAAAAAAATGCTATATCTTGTGTAGTGAAAAAAAAACACAATTTATCATTCTCCTAAGCTTTTATATTATACTCAGTGCCAACACAAAACAATAGCAAAGCAACAGCAGTGTGCATTAACCTCAAAGTGAAAATAAATCAGTTTATGTTAGATGCTTTTAGCTTTTACCCCCGCTTTGCCTCCACGGCCTAGCTTTAGTATAATTTACACACCATATAGTTATGTTAAAAAAAACAAAAACAAAGAGCAGTACTTTCAGATGAAGCACATGGCCAATTAGCATTTAGTCTGTGTGACACGGTACAGTCAAAGGCCGTTTGTGTTTACTTTCATTTTGCAAAACCAACACATTACAGTGACAGCACGACTACCTTTTTGTTGAAATTATTACTTGCATTTATCATGTGCAGTGTGTGTCCTGGTAAAAGCATGAGGACTGATAGTGTACAGTGGCCAGTTACCAGTCTGACACAGAAATATAGCAGACAACCATTCACTCTCACATATATTCACTATAGAAGCAATTTTGTGGATGTAATTTATAACATGTCTTTGGAAGGTGGGAGAAAGCTGAAGTACCTAAAAGAATCCACGATAACATCACCACGGAAGAAATCACCACTTAGCCACATATATTTTACTTAGTATTTATTGATGCCATGTTGAGCCAAGGCAACAAAATTTTATTCCGCATACACTTGTAAAACTGAATGAAAATAATGTCTTTTCTTTGTGTTCATGACATTTATATTTAAAGAGATTCAAATGAGTAAATGTAAAAATGGAAATTTAAATGGCCTTCCAAAGTTATATTAAGTCAAGAAGTAGATACAAAAAAGATGCTGTCTCTGGCGAATGATCTAAAACCACTGAACCATTCACTTCTGTCCACCACCAATAAACAACACCAGCAAGCAAGAAATGAAACTAAATCTTAGTTTTGTCTATTTTTGACAGTAACAAACAGATTCTACAGCTTTCTCATACATGCCATTGTGTAAAAAAGGCAGTTAAAGTCAGCGCAACTGAATACAATCTCTTAATATTCAGTTCACATCTGGTATTACCTTGAAAATAACTGATTTCATTATCACAAGAATCTCAATATACCACAGCCCCTAGGATTTTTAGATCAACTAATTATTGTTTAAAGACACACCTTCCACCATTATCCTGAGGATTATGTTTGATTGTGAACACGTAAGCTGTCTTAAAGCCCTTTAATAATCACTGACATTTGATGTTTGTCTTATGTAAGAGCAGCACTGAGGGTGGCCACTGAGTAAGGACCTTCACAGTTCACACACATTCATGTTCTCACTACAAGAATGTGAACTATGTTTGACAGACCACCTCTACAACAGTGGTCAGTGGCCCTGTTCAGACCGGCTGGAAAAATGTGATAACAAATGGTCAACATTTACACCAGAATAGTCCAGAGTTTGTTCTCCAAGACATCTACTAGGTATGCATTTAGTGGATGAAATTATACACGGTCTTAACATTAGGGCTAAGCTTATGTTAAATTGTGTTAAACGCAAACTAAACTCATCTGTTGCATCATTTTCTGTGGCACCACTTTACAAGCTGATCCACAGAGGAATACATGCACACTATGAAACCCAAAGCAAACTGTGTTGAACACTCAAAAAAGTTTATGCTGACTGTAAGTCTAAGCAAAGGACAGTGACGGTAGATGTTTAAGTAAAAAACTGTCAGAGATCATTAAAACAGTGAATGGATAACAATAAAAATTAATTTATCATCAGAACAAGTAAATGCAAACAAATTCAATTGTGATGTACAACCTAAAATTGTTTTGTGGCAATTTAAGTACATAGCCTCGCAGCCTTGCAACACAAAAACCTAGACTCAAGATTGAAACTCGTTTTTGAGTTCATGGCTCATGGCTGTTGATAATGCAGATTGGACGTGTTGTTTTTTTGTTTTTTTTTAATAATTATTACCATTTGGCATTTATCAAAAGTTGAGTGAGCTAGTATCTCACAAACCGGGCCATGTGATTGTTAATCATTTCAAGTACAGCAAGTTTAACCAGAGCTGATCACACACCAACTGGTAGTGTACTACCAATGCAACTGAGTCTCATAAGGAACACATGAACTGAACTTGTCAAATGCTACATCAATAATTAGGCTTTTTATTTATGAGACCAAAACTACTGACAAACAAGCTTAAGGTTAAATGTGCTTTACCTAGTAAGTAGGGATGCAACAATTCTTCGTAAATCAGCTAAAAATTGATGCATAAAGAGAAATTTTGAATTGGTGCGAAAAAAAAAGAAAAAAGAATTGCGATGTCCCTTTAAAACAGCGTGCAGGCCACCAAAGTATAATGGTGCGTAATATGGCTCGCATATTTGGTGCTAGACATCATTACCTGACCATTTTACAGAAGAAAAACATGAATTTATATCAAGTTTTAGTTTATAGCACTCATAAAATTATTAGTTTGACGTGCTGGAACCTTGAAAAGACTGCACAAGAGCTTCATTACTCAGAGCGGCTCGGAAGAGCACTCCCTCACCTCTGTTTCTCACAGACGGAAGAGCGTGCACACAGGGCCCTCATTCACAAGGGAATAACAACAAGCCCAGGGCAGGGGGCAAGAGACACCTCTGAAGGTATTATTTAAGCAGCACACACCTGTTTGCTTTATTTACCATTGTTCAGAAAGTAGCTTGTTGTTAGCAGCGAGCTAAAGGAAAGCTAAGTGGTTAACAACAGCCTCAAGTTTATCTGAAGTTTCTGCGGCCCCTCCCCCAATGTGTCCATGGAGATCAGTGTCTTTACTGAGGATAAGTTTTTCCTCACTGGTATTTTTATAAGACTTGACCTGTATTAGGCCCATTTTATATTACTGAGGCGTGGATTCATGATGAGCTGCTTCTCTATGCATTGCTTGCTACTGTAGTGTATGTTTTAGGAGGATAGTAGAAGGGTGTTAATAAAGGTAGTTAACAAATCATTTTTCTATATTTTTGTTATTTTGACATGTCATTGTTTTAATATCTACTTTATTCAATTTCTTTTAATAAGAAATGTACAGCAATCTAAGTGTGATAAGAAGACACATATAGGCTATGTAAAAAAAAATCATTTTGGTCATAATTATACTGCAACTAAATCTGCAAAAAAAAAAAAAAAAAAACATAAAAATTTGTAATTGTAACATAAAATCGCGAATCAAATCAAATCGTGACTTAAGTGCATCATTACATGCCTACATTTGAGGGGTTTTTGGTAGCTGGAGCCTAACCCGGAAACTCCGGGCCTTAGGCGGGATACCCCATGGACAATAGCAAGTTAGATGCAGGGACACACATTAACTGACAACGATTGAATAGGGCCAATTTAGATCTACCACATTATATTATATTATTCACATTGTACATTTCTTCTGACAGGAGAGAATCCACATTAAGATGAGGAGAGCATGCAGACTACACAGAGAAAGACTGTGGCAGCCAGTCCAAGAATCAAACCTGCAATCTCCTTGCCATAAGGCAGGAGCGCTAACCACTCTGGCACCGTGCACTCCATTGGTAATTTCTAATAATTCCCTTTTTGTAAAGTTACTCTATGCCACTGTCAGACTCAGAGGCATACTCAGAGTGCTCTGTCCAACATCGTATCCATGCAGGCACATCTCAGCTGTAAACTTCATTGACCAGGTGTGTTAGTCTGACGAGACCAGAAATTCAAAGTACTGACATTTCATTTGAGTATTCTGCATTTTAAAAGTCTGTTTATAGTTCAAACAAGGCAATAATTCCAATTCCTCTAGTTGCCTGTAACCACACTGAGTGATATTCATACAGTTGGCAGTCTTGTTTTGCTCATTGGCAGAGCATGGGGAAGGGGATGAGGGCTAAATTAGCATAGCGTAATTACACTGGGGGAAAGAAGCAGAGTCCTAAGAGCAAGACATAACCCATAATTTGCCATTGTGCGCCGTGCCCAAGTGCCAGTCAGTGTATTGGAGATAAATGCAGGAATTCAGGCTGTTAGTTTAACTGATGGTGCATTCGGTATGATAATAAGCACGGCCTTGCACACACTGAATCTGATGAGCACTTTGCCAATAGCTCTTCTACACCTTCCCTTCTCTCTGCGGGGTATTATCATGCTAATCTAAAGAAAAGAAGTACATTTGAACGGCTCGAATAGGAGGTTGGGACCTGCGGAACCAGGACCAGACAAAGGGAGGGATATATTCAGTGGCTCTGCACACTGACAAATGGACATGGACATTATACCGGCTGGTTAATTAAAAGAACATAGCCTAATTAAAAAAGATCTTTGTGTTGAATGGTTGGGCCTCGGAGTGGACACTGACCTCACATTGGACAGATTGCATTTCATCCAACATCAGAGAGGCTTGTGCTGAGAGTGGAGAGAGCAGTGGGGAGCTTGCTAAATCGTGGTGGGGGGTGTGAGCTGGTTAAATGACTCGTGATTTCCATTAGACTTGTCAGTAAAAGCAACACAAGAGCTTTGATTGAAGCAGTTTCAGTTTGATTTTTTCATTTCAAGTTTTCAAACCTGTCCAAAAACGGTCCATCACAGCAGTTTTTCCACCACACTCATCTTACAAGGGGTGCAAAATATATCACAAATGTCAGTCACAATACCAGCAAATGCAAAACCTATATCCAAAAAACTACTTTTACCCTATATTTTTGTAGTTTTCTATTTTGCATGTCAAAATAACTTACATAAATTAGAACTAGAAGATAGGAGATAAATTAAATGATAAATTAGAACTTTAAATCAAACTCTGGTGTGATTACAAAAATCAGTTTAGTCCTGGTTTAAACTTCTTTAGATCAGGTTAAGTCCCAGTTTAATGAGAACATATGCTAAATTAACTTTTCTAATCTTTATACCATATTATAATGTTTCCTCCTTAAAAATATACCTGGAGTTGTATTTTGTAGTATTTATGCATGTCTGAGTAATCCTGTATGGCCCTGCACTTCGCAAGAGCTGCAAATGCTCGGCGCCGCGTAGACATGTTTAATCCACCTTTCATACACCGTCGTCATACTCATTCTGATGTAAGTGCTTTAAATGTGGCCACTATGAAGCAGGAAGCTCATTTATCTATCTGTTAGCTAATTAGCCCGGCACTTGGAGATTATACTCTCGTGACTGCACTCAAATTCTCCCAACGTTATTCATGTGTGAAGGAGGTAATCAAGAGGCAGTAGTATCTGTAGAGGGCTTTAGTCAGAGGAATACCAGCACTATTGTTATAAAGTATGGTGTTTGCAAAGGGCTCAGAACTCAGAGCTGACAGACAGTGGGCCATAACACGAAAACCATCAAATGCAAGTGTTTTCTGCAGAGTGGAAGTAACTGCTTCCCAAAAGAAGATGTTTTCAATACAAGTTATTTAAGTTATAAATTGTAACATGTTAATGCAAAGGTGTCCATGTATTTCAAAAAGCTTGGAAAAAAGCATACGTCCACTTTAAATAACCCAAAGCACACACATTCAAGCTAGAGGGAGTAGTGAGAAACTCCAATTTGCCCTGGCCTCAAATTAAACACTTGCTTATACTGCAGCAGTTTTGTGAGATGTTCTGCCAGTCAAAAAACAAGTAAATAATAGCAACAAGGAAATTAGCATTAAAAACCCAAAGACTCATTGAGCTGAACTAAATTAACAGTTTCATGTGAGAGCCAATACATCAGTAACAATAATTAGTGTAGGTTAATTAATAGTTGAACATTTCTGTAAACATTTTTAGTAAACAAAGTTTTTTTTTTTTTTTTTTTTTTGTTTCCTATGTCATGTCAACTATTTAATCAGATCTTGTATATTACTTAACCATGTTACCATGTGGCCCGGTTTGTCATGATTTAGATGGCCAATCAGTCTGTTGCTTAAATTAAAATGTTATGTACCGAAACAGAAAATAGCTGTAAGCTTTCAACTTATGCATGACAGTTTGGTGGTAAGGTTTTATACTTTCTTTTTGACATGTGTCAGAGTAGTGGCAATTTTATTTTACCATCTAATGACAACTTGCTGTGATTTGTTTACTAAAAGCTGCTCTCCTGTCATCCCTCATCAGAACACGTACCTAAGAAGGCAGTTGAAGATGTCAAACCAAGCCATTATAGTGACCACTGTACCAGACAGGATAGCCTCAGTCTGTGCTTGTCTTCCCCTGTTGGATACAAGTCTTTCTCTCAGGAGATTGATAACCATGTTTTGAAGTTACAACGAAAGTCGAAATTGGTTTTTCTCCAGGCACACCCACGAGGATGCACAATTATGGCTAAAATTAAAACGACTGCCTTAGAGACTGTGCTTCAAGGAACAAATTTGACTCATCCAAATCAATGTTTTGGACTACAGCCTGCTGGTGTATTTTTAGAGTGGAAAATCGACTTACAGCAAACACTGACTCACCTACACTGGGTATTAAAGATTTAGCACAATAAAAAACAGATTTGATCTGAGTTCTCCTTTAGTCAGTTAAAAGCATTTCTTTTTATTTTTTGCATCAAATTAGACATTTGTAAACAAGTAGCAAGTGAGCCTGACCAGAGGACACATTTACTTTTTAAGTGAATTGTGTCTACACCAGTGATTTGCAAACCTTTCACACCAGGTACCACCACAAAAAATATTTGACTTTCTAAGTACCATCTAACAGACTAAAATGAGCCTAAATCTTGACTAAACCAAGAATAAAGTAAGACTAAACCAAGACTTAACCAGTACAAAACCTGTACAAAAACAGGACGGAACCAAGTGGAAATGAGCACATAACCAGGACTAAACATGACTAGCCCAGGTCTAAACCAGGTCTGAAGCAGGTCTGAACCAGGTCTGAAGCAGGTCTGAAGCAGGTCTGAAGCAGGTCTAAACCAGGTCTAAACCAGGTCTAAACCAGGTCTAAACCAGGTCTAAACCAGGTCTAAACCAGGTCTAAACCAGGTCTAAACCAGGTCTAAACCAGGTCTAAACCAAGTCTAAAACAAGTCTAAA
Organism: Bostrychus sinensis; assembly: GCA_020698575.1. Taxonomy (NCBI): domain Eukaryota; kingdom Metazoa; phylum Chordata; class Actinopteri; order Gobiiformes; family Eleotridae; genus Bostrychus; species Bostrychus sinensis. Next base: position 38,500,291 of record CM036247.1, read on the forward strand.
GCAGGACTTTTCCCAACTTAAGCAGGACTAAAATAGGAATAACACTGGATCTAAATTAAACTTAATCAAGACTTTAACTGCAAAAGACTGCTACACCAAAATAAGTCCACATACCACAGTTTGAGAACCATCTTTTGACCAATCATAGCCTTTTATCCAAATAGTGATGCTTGTTCCTCTGATTGGTGTTGTTTTATAACAGTTTTGTGCAAGTTGGAATACCATATGACTTCTGATTGGCTGTTAGTCAATCCATTTGCTTTCAGTGGTGCTTTAAGTTATGTGTAGTTGGTAGTTGGGGTCAATGATGCCCCTAGGCCCAACATTCACTGTTCAAATATGTAATCACACTTAACTGTCTAAATGGAAAGTAAATCTTGTGATGACTGTTGACGTTTCAGCGTGCTAACTCAGAAGCCTCCCACTCACAGCTGCAGGCCTAAGTCAACACATGGTTAAAGTGACACACATTCAGCTGGAAGAGTTCAGAGCACTGGAGCACTGGGGGAGGTAGCAGAGGAGGAGGTGTGGTTTACTTCAGCCTGGACGTCTGCCCAGTTTGGATTCATATGACACTAACTGCTACCCCCTCAACGTACCCCTGCTTTCTGCCCCTCAAGACTGCTTTAAAAATAACACCGAGTCCATGGAAGACGTCCCGGAGTTCTGAGAAATGAAGGAAAATGACCAAGTGGGCTTATCTTACACCATGTCTCGGCCAAATATTTGTATGCATATGCCGCCCAATAAAACAGAATAGCCCGACAGGCCAAGTGGAGATTACAAGGGCCTCCAGACACCCCCTTAACACTGGCAGGCAGGTATAAATAAACTGAAAAAGATGCACATTCTAAGTAGAGGAAAAGCCCAGAGCCCAGATTTAAGCCCAGAGATATGCAAAGTGTGGGGAATAAAAATCAGCAATAATTCCTATCTTCGAAGAACAGAGTGCATTCATAAGGAGTCTACAGGAGCAGGAGGTGGGGAGTTTATAAACTATCAGTGACCCCTCGGCCTAAAATTAGCTGTGGCCGAGTACAGTGACAGCCGGATACAAAAGGACTTTTTCGACTAACAAGGTCAAACCGCGGCTATTTTTGGAGAAGTTTGGAAATAAGATGGGAATGGGTGCATGTCGTTTTACAGTGCAGACGAGAGCCAATTTCGATTCCTAATCACACAAGCTGATGAAAAGGGCCTATTCTCCTCTCTTCAAGCTTAAATTAAATATGTGAATAGCGATCGTCTCGTGAGCGTGTGCAGAGTACCGTTTGGATGATCCAGAAAAGAGCTTATCTTGGACTTTTCATTTCCTGCTTCATTTCATGTTTCAGCAGCAGAAAAAAAAAATCTCATTTGGAGAGATCCTCAATGACGCATGATCATAACTTTAAATGACTTCTATAGCAGTTAAGGAGCGAAGGATTTCCACAGTGCAATCAGGCCAACTGCTCTGGCCATTATGTTCTCTGCAACCAATTCACAAAGAATACTTGTCAACTTTATGTGTGTGATAGTATTATGAAAAATCTTTTGTATAGACAAAAAGTAAAATCATATCTCTATACTAGGATTTTTTCAATTACTGATTAGTTCAATAGTTCCAATTTTTACTAATTGGATTTTAAAAAACATGTACTTGGACCACATGGACCTTCGCCAAGGTATTGGTCCTACTGTGCTCTGGTAAAGATATATTCTAAGACTCAAACCAAGAGTAAAGTAACCGTCCACCATTTTTCCATACTGTTCTTCCCTGATCTTAGACGTTTTCCCTATTTAAATACGGTTACGTGAGTAGTTACATGACCCAAGTACAGTTACACAAAAATGAAAAGTGGCAATTTTCTAAGCGGATAAAAATGGGTACTATCATGTAAGACATAATAACACTTTAGGAGCACTTCGGCGTCGGCGCAGTGATATCTTCACTCCTAAAAAATTTGTGCAGGTCACGTTGGTTCTGTTGACAGAAGTGAGAGGGGGAGAGAATTTTTTAGGAGAAACAGGGAAAACGTGGAAGAGCTTGGTTGCTTCTAACTTGAGCCGCATTTGGTTCCATAGGGATATGCTTGGCAAAGCTAAATGCTAACAAATTAGCGTCACTCCCCAGGCCCGCAAAGGGCACACAGGACACGCACAAAGACCAGAGAGGTACGCATCAACTCATCTAAGATCAGGGAAGAATTTAGTATGGAAAAACGGTGGCCTGTTCCTTTAACTTCAGGGGTAAATGCTCTATCCATTGAGCCATCTCACAATGGTAAAAAATCATCTAAACCTACTTGTTTCTTTACTGATCACTTGTGGCTGAAGTTACTATCTTTGCTCCGATTGTAGTGTTACAGAATCTGGATTCAAATGTGTTCTGAGAAAGAAATTGCCATTACTAGGATTCTAGTAATATTTTACAGTGTTCTAAATGTTCTGTTTTAGTCAATAACAAAATTCTCTAGTGTTAGTAATTACATCTATCCCTGCATTTGCATGCAGCACATACTCCGACTATGTTCAGAGCTATGGAGCTCAACAGTGTAAGCCCACCTCTGGATCCAGAAGTAAAATGTCCATTCATTTTCATTGACTTTCATAAAATCCATTAAAGAGGGTTAGGGTTAAGTTTTCTACTTCTAAGCATGTAAACATATGCTTGCCAACAAAATATAATGTATAATCTGAAAATGTGTGAGTATTGCTATACACTGGACTTCATATTGTTCTGCTTGTTTACTGAGTGCTGCTGAACACCTTTCTCTTCTTAATTGCAGAAAGCTGTAAACATGCAGCAATAGTTTGACAACAAACCACATTATCCATGTAAAACAATTCAAATGACCGCCCCCTCCAAATGGATTACGACAGTTACATGCACTTTTATAATCAGACAAAGGCAATAATTTCTCTACCCACATGTAATGGTATTGCATGCTGCTTATGTGGGAAGATACCCCTCACCAGAAATATGTTTATACAAAACACAAATGCGCCAAACCCAATCATTAACATTCTAATTTTATTGTCCTATCATTTGTCAGACTTGATTGTGTTATCAAATACACAATGTTTTCATAGACTATAAACAACTAAAAGTGTCTCTGTGGGACCAGGATAATTTCACCTCAGCAATAAATCTTGGCACAACAAAGCATTTTTCATCTTCCGTTGATAAAAACAACAGCAACTGTCTTGTTTGGGCACTATTCGTTTTAGAAGGGTGCACCAAATCAGAGGTGGAGGGAGGCTGGAGGTGTCCGGGAGGTCTTTCCTGGGAAATAACCTACAGCACAAAGATGGATGGTTACATTCCCAGCAGCAACAACAGCCGTTCGTTTGGTGGAAATAGAAGAGTAACTGGGCTGTTAGTACAAGCTGTGATCGCGCCAAGGCACAAATAACCACACAAACAAACAGCTCTCAAACTTCAAATTGAAAATCAAGGAGCAGACTTTTACAGTGCCGCCCACACACTTTGAGTGACGGCCCATCTTCAAGACTAAAGGCAACAACAAAAGGCTAGAGGAGAAAAAAACAATATGGTTGGGAATTTACACTACAGGCAATATATTGTGTATGAACAAAAGCAATAAATGAAAAAAATCAAAAGACAGTTACAAACAAAACTAACAAACAAATAAGCTGCTAAAGCTAATCTTAAAACTGTTTCTGAGTTGAACTTCCTACACTTGAAAAAAGGCATTAAACTTTTCCCCTTGATTCACCAACATTAACTGCACCCATTTCTTTGTCCACATCAACATTTTTGAAAGAGGACTTGTCCAAAACAATTCAAACCCACAGCAGCATCTTATTGGCTGACGCAGATCCAGTAATTACTGCAATTTTCAACCATGCAATCTGATTTATTATTTTGACAGCACAAAAGACCAAAGAGTTAGAGAAGCTGTTGTGCAAATGTTCCATTTAATACATTCTGGGCTTGTCTCATCAGCTTTGATTACATAAAAACAGTATGGACGTCAGAGCATTAAAAGTTTTGAAAATGGGACACTATGAAATTGCTACATGCCTTAAACCTTTAACACTTAACACTTTACATGTCTTCAAAGCTGTGCCAGCCACCCCCATTCACCTTCTTAAAGGGGCTACCTGGGGCATACCTAGAGTTGTGTTTTGCTTCAGTCACACGTCTGAGTAATTGAGTAGTGTCCGGACCTTTCTGAGGCCTCAGAACGCTTGATTACACAAACCCAAACCCTTCATTTATCAAAAAAAAAGTGTACAACTCTGTTTCCATTGATTCCTCACAGCTATTTTTCATTTTATAGTAAAATGACATCATACAACATGTTTAAAGGGTTCTAGTAAAAAGAGCATAACAAAGCTGCATTCTGCTGCCTTCTGATGGTCTCTTCACGGCTACTGCTTCATAAAGTAATTATTGGAAACACTTTTTGTCACATAATGTTTTAAAAGGTTGTGTAACATGGAATGCTCTTGTAGAGGTGTCCAAGTTAGGCATGAAAAGATAAATAAAAGCATAATATAGCACCTTTAATGAAGTGAAGAAGGTCTGAAACCACTCCAGAAATATGAATCCAATCGGCCAACCATAAATGTTCATCTAAAATGGGGTAAGCTTCATGCAATGACTTGAATATATAAATGGCTCACACTGGTACTGAGTCATTGTTTGAAGTTGCTGTTACCAGGACAGTATCAAGACATTAATTCTTCCGCCCATCAAGAGTCAAAGATGGGTGGAGCCTATCCTAGCCACTTTGGGCATGAGGTGGGCTACACCTTAGAGAATGAGCGGTAAAATACATTATGAAGCCTAGCAATATTTTTTTCTGTTAGAAATCCACTCCAGACTAATTCTTAGTATAAAACCTGTTAAAATCTGTTTTACACAGATTTAAAATTGTTGATATCAATATGTGACAGTGCTTTTTGTCCACCATGTTTAGCATTTATTAAAGTGATTAAGAGTAGAATGGCTATTTTGTAAACTTTTTTTTTTTTTTTTACCTGTTTTATTTTTAATAATTGTTCAAATTCAGGTTGGGGTTATTAGTGTTGCAATGCCACTGAGACCTGCTCTTGGTCAGTTAAATCAATAATGCATGAGGTAGTCCATCATTATGAGGTGATTAGAGATCATTTAGAGCAACAAACTAGAGTTCCTTCACCATCCTCCTCCTCCACACACACACCAACAACAACAACAGTTATACAATCAATAGACAGTGTGTACAGCCATAGGCCATTTCTACTAACACTTGTTTCCTCAGCACTACGGATGCTTCCTCCAATTATCCACGCAGCGGAGGGGAATGGAGGTGGAATTAGAGGTTATATAGTGAGGGGATCAGTTGTGTGCACCAGTCATCTGGTGAGAACTAGCTTCTGTCTATTCAAGCCACCTGTGAAAAGCTCCGGGAACTGAGGGAATCTTAAGTGTTTCATAAGAAAAGAGCCACTGCATATGAAGCCAGCGTACGTTGTTATGTGAGAGAAGAGTAGAGAGGATTATTAATAGATGAAGAATATAATTATGCAATTTTTATTGCTTCTGCATTTTTCCTACTTTCCACTTCTACAATACATTAAAAGCCAAGAGATAAGACATCCTTTCTTTTAAATGGAAAACGGCAATTTGAAGGGAGGAGTGAAGTACAACCATCATCTTGCATAGCAGCTTAATTCTCACCAGATTTGTAACTTGACAAACTCAGTCTTGATCTCCTCAGAGCAATGCATTTGCAGCCAAACCACTATTCTTTTGAACAAGTACTGACAATTCTGTTTTAGGTTTAACCCTTTGGGTGCCAAATTTTTTTCTCTAAAATACAGTTTTTTGACATCCAAAATTCAAAAGGCTGTGGCTTGAAAATAATTAGAGATTGATTCTTACTGTAAATGAAATAATGTCAGTTATGAACCAACGTTTACGAATGTAGTAATTATAAGCATCTAATTTACATATATTTAGCATATTATGACATCATTATCAGGCAGACTTGCTGAATTATGCTATGTTATACAGTAAATACAAGATGAACATGTTTCAACTTTTTTTTGTCATTTTCTTTAATTAATGAGTAGAAACAAGGTATACTCTAAACCAACACTAGTAAAGTATAACTATAGCCTCTAATGTCCCTTAACTAGCAAAATGTGAGGAAATAGAAATGCAGAATGTAAACATATAGGACGCACTTTGCAAAGTCTGTCATGGCCTGGCAGCAGGTTCATCAAACTGCTGTATCCACCCCTGATATACTTTCCCCTCTCTCAGGTAATCCCAGCCTCATCACTGCTGTTGCTAGTCCTGTTTAAGTTAGCCACGCCCTCAGCAACACCTGCCCATGCCTTTTTCTTCTCCCACCTCTGCCTCCTCTCCCTCTTCTGGAGGGAAAAGTGTGAGAATGAACAGGGTGTGCTTGGTATACATTTATTTCACTCAAAACTGCACTGTTCCCAAGTTCACTCTCAGTACTGCAGCTGAGGAGACTACGTGCTGCCCAGCCTCCGCAGGAGAATGTCGCAGGACAAACTACAGCGCTACGTGCACATATCCCACTCAAAACTGCATTATTCCCAACCCCACGTTCACTCCTGGGGCCTGAGTAACTAAGTGAAGGGCTGCCTCTGTCACCTACAGTGGGCAGAGTGATAGGGAAACACCGGGTGCAGTCACTGAGCATAGCTCCAGCAGCAGCGCCACCAGGAAACCACTCGTCCTTGCTCGCACATTCACTTTCGCAGCTCTCTTCACTCTCTCTCAGCTCATCAGTAGATGTTCTACCTCAGAATTGGAGTCAGCAGTTATCAAAGCTACTGCTTCATCAGTGCTGTACATTTTATTAGCTATTTTTGCCTTTTCCTAGCTCAAAACTGTCCAGGAATCTGCTCCATGGAGGGGCTCTGATGGAGCCCCCCCGAGCCTGGGTCACCTTTGAGCATGGCTTCTTCAAAGATTTTGAACAACAACATATGATTCTATTGGGCTAGAAACTAAGTACTGGGCGTCTGACACCTAGAGGAAGGGAGTAGAAACAAGATTTAACATTTTAATAGGAAGTAGAGGCTGTTTTATTTTTAGCAGCGTTGTTTGTCGCAATTCTGCAACATTGGCACTTACAGGGTTGACAATGAAACTAGAATTTCACTATTATTAATATAAACATGACACTGCTGTGATTACAATAACCTCTTACAGATAATACAGGTGGTTGGGTACAGTTGGTTCATCAAGTCACCTTCTAAAGGTGAGTAAACACATAAAATGTTCACTTTAAGGAATAATTTCAAAGAGAAATCGTAGCAGTCGGTGCAGAATGTTTGCACTCTTCCCTGTAGGTAGCGCACACAGTCCTCTTATTATAAAAATCAAAGCATCTTAAATGAATTGGTTCTATTTCTAACAGCCAAGACAAAAGTGTAAATCTACAAGCATTACCACTATGACTTCAGCATGTTTTAAACCTAAATAAACCCACAACCAAAACCTCACTGCGTGACTTTACACAAAAACAACCACCTTAAGAAACATACAGACACTGAGCTTTTCCTTCTTAACAAAGATTCTTTCATTCATTGCTGTTTGGACTATAATATAAATGTGTGAATATCTGCTGACATGGCGTGCTGCAGGTTACTTTTCCCCCTGTAATTGCTGGCGTCGCTCCACTGCTTCATGAAGCATAACTAGACTGTTCTCCCGTGTTCCTGCTCCAGCGCTTGTGGCTACAGTGGCCTGGCATGTGCTGGCCGGGCCTGTGTTGGACAAGGGGTTAGCGTTTGTGAGGAACGGCCTGACAAAACCACAGGAAGACAGCCGGTCTGGATGGATGGACCTTAGTCTGTCAGCGGGCCAGTTTGGTGGTTCACAAACCTCCCGCTGGGTTGTTCCTTCTTCCCTGTAGCCTTTCCATGAACTCCGAGCTTTTCCTACACTCATCAGATCGGCCTCGGTTTTCCAGGATTGGGGCTAACCACGCTCAGGCTGAAGGAGGAAAGCCACGGCACGAATGTTTTTGGGATCACAAGTAATTACAAGCCTAAGGAGATTTTGATCTAATAGCTGACGATAGGAGAAATGTGCAAAGTGCTCAGCTTGGATTTTAAACAGCTTCACTAAAAACAGATGCAGTAAATGTAATGGCTGCACCAAGGGCAATCTTTTAATGGAAAGCCAAAATACCTGGACTACTGTATCATGACTCAGCAAAACAGCTAAGCAAGAGAGTCTATTTTAAGTATTAAGAACTGTTTCTACAGTGTACTGTTACTGCTACTTTTTCCATCATAAAGAGCCTTTGAAAGCTACATAGGAAGTGGGTTTGTCCTTTGCCCTGAAGTGAAAACTGGCTGTTTATTTTCAGTACAACATTGTTCATTGGTTAAGGTTCTGAAAATAAATCCTGGCTACTAGGTTTATTTTCTTGTTCTACAGTCCATAGGGCATGCAGACTCATGTTTGACCTGCTGCCCTGAATAGGGCACTGACCAATAGGATTCTTCCATAAACTCAACTGTAGTATTGTCTGAATGATTATGAATTATGGTTTTTCAGTATGAAGTGAAATCCACAGTAAGAGGGCTACTGGTAACAAATGTGACCTCTCATGAATTATTGAGTGAATAAACAACATTTTTGTATAGCCCAGCAGTTTCCTCAAAGGGATTTACAGAAATTTACAAAAAAATAAAGAAAAATAAAGAAAAAAAGGCAAATTGGCAGTATAACATCTCCCCTGCCAGCTGCTTTTTTTTTTTTTGTCGATTTTTAGTTAAGCTTTGACAACAAATGAGTTCACCTTTAATTCAAATGGCCTGGATAAATAACAATGCTCAACTATAAGAAAATATAAATCCATTCCATCAAGGCATTAAGTAATTCAACTTTTTTGACTTGGTGAATCAAACCTTAGGGTTTTCTGACTCACTACATTAAATCTCTTAAGTAATTTAAAAATTAGCTACCCTCTTAATTCCAGAGCTACTTGAAAATCATGTTCCTTCCAAACATTAACACAGAGATCACAAGAGACACTTTGCTCAAGGCATGCAACAGTTTCCTGCTATTCTTAACCTGTACATTTGTAACGCTTGGTGCGACGTGTTAATGTGATTTGGTGGCTGTGGCCCGGGTCTGGATTATGGATGAGCTGGAGCCTGTGGGGCTGACAGGAGATAATTCACTCCCCAGGGGTCACACACCCTTCACTGGACACACAGAGGAGCCAGGAAAGGGTGAACAGAGAGACACTCCACTCAACAAGCTGAGCTCTCATTGGGCTGCTGTTGCCACGGGTAACGAGCCATTATCAGTGTGAAATATGAGGTGGCAATGACCGGAGCCTCTCTCAGGTGCAGGGCCAAATAAAGTCACATATGTTGTGGATGAGGAGGTAGATTACATGTTGCTTTTGGAAGCATAGGTCTGTTCATTACACACCAGCTCCATCGTGTGCCGTGTGCTTTAGGTCTGATGAGATACAATGAATATTACACCAGGCATAAAGATATTTCCCCATTAAAAAAACAAAGGAACTGTGGTATTATACACTTAGTATTCAATTTGTTGTATTTTTATTGACAAATTATTTACAGTTGCCATCTATTTATCCATCACAAAATGAAATCAATATTTTCGCTATTTTCAATGCAAAGTGGATTTTTACAGTACTGGATATGTCATGGATTGGCACAAACATAAGATTCGGATCGATTTTTTGTTTTTGTTAACATATTTTAAAAAAAAAAAACTGTTGTTTCTGTTAAGTGGCGTGTCCTTGGCAGAAAATGTAAAAAAAAAAAAAAAAAAAAAAAAAGAGTATGTTAATATTTATTCTACTTTTTTTGGGACATTTCTATTTATGATCAGGACAGAAGATGATTAAAAGATTTATGCAAAGAAGTAGAAATAATGTTAACCTATACAATTTTTTTTTTACTTTTTTTTATGAGGACTTAACACTAAACAGTAACAACATAACTCGTTAAATTCAGGGTACAAGGGTTAAAATATACAGTATAATGAAGCAAAGCCTCTCATCATGGCACTCACAAAGCCTCATCATCTATGCAGTAGTTGCTCCAGTATTAAGTTGCGGAATTAATTTTATAAGTTACCTGGCACCCATTTAATTTGGTCTGATATTTCTTCAATTCATAATTTCAGTTGGAGGAGATCTTGTCTGACTAACAGTAAAAATGTATCTAAAATTCAGTTGCTTGGAAAGACACACTGAAATTCAAAGTCACTAAGTTCTGTGTAAAGAATCAAAAGGGGCCATTAATATACTATGATAGATCACCTGAGAACATTTAAACAAAAAAATGAAACAATGCAAACTATGTCAGAAGACCAAATTTAAAAGCCAAATAATTGCCCCAAAACTTAATTCCATCAAATCCATTCATTCCAATAGTCTCCTTTTGATGTATTACTGATATTGAAAAAAGTTGTACAGAGCTTGAAATGAAAGAAAAGTTTGAGCAAGATATTTACTGACTCACTGAGAGCTTCTTTATGCTTCCCATCGAATTTCAGAATGATGTGAGATGAACTAACTGAACTTAGAGTGCTATATACATTCTTACATTGAGCACTTTATGTCAATAGTGTAAATGAAAATGGCTGTGTCGAATGTCCCCTGAGGGCCCTCGTCCCCAGGCCGCAGTTAGGAGCCTATTTCAACCGTCATTACCCTGCGGCCCATTACAGAAGATGCCATCTCCACACTCGGGACCCCCACCACCACCATTGCTGGTCTCTTGTCACTTTCAACTAAAAAGCAAGTGCAGAAATGGAAATGGGAAATAAAATTACACTGTGGGCTAAATGCACCATTAAGCATGCTAACTGAGCGATGGACCTATCGGGGCTCGGACCGAGAGAATTTCAGCTGTGACGGTGAAATGAATGCAGCGAGTTGTCAGCAGAATGGGACTGTGCTAATGGTGTTGTGTAGGAAATTAAAGAAAAAAAAACAGATAGAGGAGCCCATTGTCGGCGTGGGAGGCAGGCGCACACAAGAGGAGAATATAGATATCTGCCGGGACTAAACATAGCAGCCGTGGGAATGAGACTAACTGTGGAGCAGCGGGCAGGTTTCGAACGGAACTCAACCTGCAGCGGTTACTTTACAAAAGCTGAGTAAAGGACAAGCATTACAAATGCATGACACTTCAACTCGATGCAACTTATGACTCACAAAGAGACTTCATTTCATCAAGTCACTGTTTGAAATACTCAATAACATTATTATAGCTAAAATTATGCACATAAATGGACACCAAGACATTTTCAATAAGACAAAAAAGGCACATTTGAAGATGAAATATGCAATACTACAGTGCATCTCCATGGTGTAACTGCCTAACTACCAAGTCTAAAAGATCTTTTTCACTGCCCTGCATTTACAAAAGTATTTAACAAGACAATCATTCAATTTAATGCATCTGTTAATAACTGTATCGCCATATTTGCAGCATAGAACAAGACAGTTACAGGCGCTGACTAATCACTATCATTTTGTAAAACATCCAAATATCTACCCAATTAACTCCATCTTATATCTTAAGACAAAAAAGGGACATTAATATTATAAAGCTATAACATGATTTGTCACATGCCATGTGTCATCAATATATAAGCTGCAGGGACTGGGTAAAGCAGTAATGTTTCTTAAAGTCACCTGATTAACAAACATACTTATGTCGACTGTGCAACAGTGGCGGAGCGCTGTACCTGCTGGTGCTTTTAACTGCCTCCACCATTGTTTGAACCCTGTGAACACAACAGAGTTTTACGAGCTCACCCTTCCAATAGGATAAAAGCAGATGAAATACAAGAAAATAGACTCTCTCTCTCTTGTTCTATAAACAAAGACCCTTTCGGCTGCTCCCTTTTTTCAAGGGTCATCACAGCAGCAGGTTTTTACACAGATGCCCAGATGCACCAGACACAACCTTCTCCATTCATGCAATAATGATGTCTTGAGGTTAAAAAGACAATAACTTATATCTAGAGTAAGAAAATAAGAAGTTAAAGCCACAATCTTCTTTTTCAAACCCTTCTTCATTAAGCATCAGATAAGCCAAGTAGCTGCTGGCCAAACACCACACACTGATATCTGTTTTGATAAATGGAAAACGTTTCTTTGGTATCAGAGACCTAAAAGCAGTGTCTGGCCATGTCTGAGCCTAAACATGCTCTTAGTAATGCAGCATCTCTAATTATAAAAAGGATCATTTCATTTCTATGAGCCAAAAAGCAACAAAATAGGACTGACAAAACCACAATAAAACAAATACAAAGCTGAGCAACAGAGTAAAAAAGGTAACAATGACATAGCAAATTATTCAAAGCTGTAAAATAGTCTTGTTTACAACACAATGCACAATTTTTCAGGGGCTTTTAACATCTCAGACTTCCCTTGCTGGAAGACCGATAGGGTTTCCTGTCCTGCCCATAAGTAGCAAATGAGGAATAAATGTCACTAAGAACATTTCATTAAAACCAGCTGATGTTGGACAATCAAAAAAATACACTGGTAATATGGACTAGTACTGTTCTCACTGAACTTAACTTGTATATTTTAAAATCCAGGTCCCTGTTATCATTTCTAAAAAAATAATTGTACTAGTTGACACCCATCAATCTAATGTCAAAATTGTTACTCCGTGCCTTTGACTTACTTAATTTTATAGCAAGATGTTAATTGATATTATATTTAATTATTATAATTATGAAGATGATGCATTACTGCTTTTCCTGACCATCGCTTTACAATGTGATAACAAAACAATGGATTAGATGTATATTGGGCTTTCCAAGCTTCTCAAAGCGCTACACATTGGTCCATTATTCATTCAATACTCAGCCACAACCACCCTGTGGCAGACTGATGGAGACGTGGCTGCCATTCTGCGCCTAAGGCCTCTCCAACCAACACACTAACACATTCACACAGGCAAAGCAAGTGAAGTGTCTTGCCCAAGGACACAATAGGAGCATGCAATACTGGTAGCGGGAATCAAACCACCAACCATGCTCAACTTGGATTAAAAATAACCACATTTCTTTTTCATTGTGTTCATCATTTTTATACTTTCAGTCACTAACACAGGTTGCAATGAGTATGTCCAAGGTTTGTTTATTCTTCTCACCAGCACAAGCATAAACCAGCTACCCTGAAACCACACAGTCATGTCCACTGTACAACACCAGAGAACCGCAAGCTGTTGGTGGCCTCCTCATGCAATCACTTCACAGAAAGCAACTAGAAAAAAAAAAAAAAAAACATTAAACCACACATTCTAGTTAATACAGCTGACAAGGACGGTAGGAAATACGGCAGCAAAAGTTTACTCAAGGCAGCAGCTTTGGACAAACATCTATTTTAAAATCCCTGATAAAGTTTTCAGGCACATACACAGAAAAAAAAACACTACCTTTGAGGCATGTGAAGGCATATATTACCTTGCAACGAGAAAAAAAAAAAAAAAAAAAAGAAATCGAATATGCAGCGGGCTGTTTGTTTCTGCATGCGGGAGATTTATTTATTGTTGAAATGTTCTTAGGCTCTTCTGAAACCGAACACCCACCAAGGGAGAAGGGAGAACTCAGTCAGGCTAATGCACAACAGGCTGGCTGGAGACAAACCTCACAGTCCGATCTCTGCAGGGCTCCCAGCATCTATTACAGCACAAAAAACACACACAAACCCCGGGGGGAATCCTATAAGAGAAATATATTGCCTTCTCATCTCACTCATATTTAAGTCCATCGCTGGCTGATGCTGGCTGGCTTGCTTGCTGCTGCTGCTCCAAGTCTGCGTGCAAGAGCCTCGAACCTGTAGAACAATGAGCTCATCGTTTTTTCCTCCCTGCGAGTTTGGCATAAAGACAAAACTCGAGCATCATTTTTGCACGTAAAATAGAGAAGGTATATGCCGTTTCAGATACAGCAATGTCATCACTGTTCCCTCTTTTATGCTGTCACAAGCAGATACAGCTTAAAAAAAAACTATAAATGCCTCGTCAAGTTGAGCTTCGCCTCCACGGAGGATCTGGACGTGATGAAGGAAGACTGTTTTCCGTCTTAAAACAAATCAGGTTAGCAAAAATGAGCAAGTTACTCATATGAATTGCTTGTTAAAAAGCCACAGTAACATAATGCATGATTGTCATAACTTGGTAAGCCGTATTTAAGCCACTATGTAAGGCTAGAATGTAACAGAAGCTCCGTTATATTATTTTTCTTTTTTTAGCATGAGGCACAATGCAATTAAAAAAAACGAGAATGACAAACGGCGCCAAAAAAAAAAAAAAAACAAATTGCATGAGACCGTGTGCTAATGTTTTAATGCAATTAATAGGAAAGATACCGTTAAAAACCCAAGAGCAAAAAACAGCTAATGGCATAAGCAAGAAAAAGAATTCAACTTTAATGCAACGAAAAAGGTTCTTACGGATGAGAAAGACCGTCTAAAAGAGTCAAAATGAGCCAACTTTGTTTAATTTTAAGCTAGCGGCTAGGGCAAACTTCGAGCATCAGACTCCTAATTAGCACAGCTGCGGCACACGCAACTCTCCGCCAACTACTGCAACACAGAGCCACTTCTTCTCCTTCTTCTTACCTTATTCCCTTTGTTTTCTCCGCGCAGCCAGTCAGGAAAAAAGGGGAAAAAAACAAACGTCGTAGTCTCGTAGAGAGGTTATTCACGCCGTAAAGTCGCGGTAATAATGGCAGCAGTAGTTAAGTTTTCAGGTAGTTTTTTTTTTTTTTTTTTTTTTTTTTTCTGTCGTCGCCGAGCTGTTAGTAATTCCCAGAGCGCCGTGGAGCAGTGGAGAGGCGCCCTTCGCTGCTGTGGCAAGACTGGAGTCAGGCTGGAATCACAACACTCTGGCAAGGCACACAGGCCCCGCCCCCCTCCAGCTCGACTCTGACAGGCGGGCTGACCAATGACAGACGAGATGGACACAGCGTTGGATTTTGATTGGTGCGTGTTTTAGAGTTGGTTTCATTTAAAACCCCGCCCAGCCCGGCTCGCTTCACTCCCAGATGTTGAATGTCTAAACATCAGCGGCTCCAATATAAACGCGCTCAGCCAATAACAGGACGCAGGGGCAGACTTTTAAAAAATTGGTTTAACTTGCAGGAGAAGTAGACTGTTTAAATGTACAGCCATAACTAAAGCAGTTCAGTGTTTTTTGTTGTTGTAGGGTATTATGTAACATCATGGATCAGATGTCAGTCTAAATGTTCTCTTTCTGTTTGTGCTTCACATAATAAAATGAGTTAGCTTGAAAAAGATTCTCAAAATCATTAATAATTTTGAGGGATTTCAATTTCAATTCTTACCGTTTAAAGTAACTTTAATCCAGGAAATGTGCTAAATAGCCACTCATAAATGCAGTATTGATTTTTTTGCTGTCAGAAAAAAATGTAATGCTAAATCAATCAGTTAGAAAACCACTGGCGTAGTAGTTTTATTCCACCATGCCGTCCCATACTTTACTTCTACTTAAGTAATATTAATTTGAAATAACAATACTTGAGTACAGTTTTATGGCTACTCTACCCATCTCCATATATTACTGCTTTTGGTTTTAAAAGCTTTATGTTGTGGAAAAAACATAAAGCTTCAAGCCTCAATTTGTTATTTTATAAATATGCATTTTTTCCCTCTGTTTTAATTGTTTGAGAAAATAGTAGAATATTTGGTGACTCTACCCACCTCTGCACCAAAGTCATCAAAATATGTCTGTCCCAAGTTTGGATTTTTTGATTTGTGACATTTAAAGTAACAGTATGCAAATGTTTTTACCAGAAACTCAAGACTCAAGATTGTTTTACAATATACTTTTTTACTTTTTTTTTATTATTTTTTTTCAGGCATTATTAGTTAGACAATGTAGAAGTGACAGGAAATCACAGGGGAGAAGGGAAGGAGAGAAATTTGCAAATGTCAGAGTTCAGACTCGAACCCAGAACACCAAGGCAGGCTGTGGTTACCCATAGGCTATGTGCCACAGCTGTATTAAACTGAGCTATAACCAGGGGTGAAAGTAGATTTTTGCTTATGCCGGTACTATAACAAATTATGCCTACATATATATTTTTAATGAATCTTGACTATAAATGAAAAATATAGACATGGCTCATACGGGGTTTAACAGGGTTTGAAAACAAATCAAACGCACCCTATAAAGGCCAACACACACCGGACGCACGCCAAAAAATACACCCCTGTTGTTTTCTATGAGGCGCACGGCGGTGGATGAAAACACATGGTCCCCGTACTTCTGCAGTAACAAAGATGGTTCTCTGCTCCGTGTGACACAGACACACAGCTGTAAACACTGAGGGACAGTAGCTGCTGCTCGGGGGGACACAGGCAGCAGCTCCTGACTCCTGCTGCAGTCAGAGCATGGGGAAACTCCTTTCTGTCGCTAACTCGCTAATAACTTGCTATAGACAGGGGCGGCTCCAGACAAATATCATTGAGGGGGCAATGGGGGGTCCATATTAAATAAAGAGGGGGCAATGAAATTCTGACGCAACAATATACACCAAAAACAATAGGCTAAAATGAATAAGCAAAATATAAATTACCATTAGTATTCAGCAACAATTCTGTCTAGACCAGTGGTGCCCAACCTTCAATCTACTTTTAAAGTCATCAAGGCCTGGAGATCTACCTTTATTTTATTTTTTTTACCCCTTATTTCTATTAAACATGGTGGGCATTTATCAGGGTTATAATTGTTGCAGTGGTTAAACATGAAAATAAAAATAATAAAGTCACATTTTATTAAACTAAAATGATAAACGTTCATTATCAACTCAGGACAGGAATAACTGAATCTAATAAATGTAGCATATAAAGTTTTGTCAGTGATATTTACAACATTCCATCATTTCCTAAAACAGCTGATTATTATGGATTATAATAGGCCTACTATATTTATAATTATGCCTCCAGTATCAATGCAGCTTATCATCAAAGCTCAGCATTATTTTAGTAACATTGATGAGTGACAGGAGCTCCATGGTAACGCTCAGGGGAGGAGCTTGTGAGACTTGACAAAGTCAGCTTTCCTCACGCATGGCAACAACAAACTACTGAAGGACAAAAACAAAGCAAACAGGTGACATACATCAGGCTCTGACTCCTTCCTCACCTGTCTCCTCCCTGATACCTGCTGCCTCTCCTCCTGTGTGTGTGTGTGTGTGTGTGTGTGTGTGTGCGTGTGTGCGTGTGTGTGTGCCTGTGTGTGCGTGTGTGTGCGTGTGTGTGCGTCAGCCCCATGGCAGTGTTCAGAGCAGCCGCTCGCAGCCTCCACAACAGAAGTGAAGTGAAAGCGGCCAGAACTCTGATTGTTATTAAGTTGCTTGTATTCTGTTTAGTTCGTAGTTCGTAGTTCGTAGTTCGTAGTTCGTAGATCGTGCGGTTTCCTCGTGTTCCTCGTCTCGTGTTTTAGAAGGAATCTCAGACGGATCCATCTGCGTGTCATTCAAAAGCCATAGGCAAATGACTTTATTTGGAAAGACATGGCTCCGCGATCTACCCGCACTGCTTTACGATCGACTGGTAGATCGCGATCGACGGGTTGAGGACCACTGATTAAAACCTTCTCAAGTGTTTGGTGTAATTTGAGGCGACAATCCAGGTGTGCTTTGGGCTTAAGACACGCATGCTCAATGCGTTTGTTTAAGGAAGCGAGACAATCAGTGAATGATGAGAGGGGAGAGGGACATTCTGTGCATTAAATCACATCACGGAGCGATCATAAGCCGCTAAAAACCACACAGACACATATATGATGAGATAAAGCACTGCCTGTTTCACATGCTTTAGCGTCAGATTATTATTTTTTTTCTCATAAAAGCTACAAAGAACAGCCGGACAGCTGATCTCTTTCTACCTGGTACTGCGTACCCCCTCTAAATCTTATGCCGGTACGTAGTACCGGGCGTACCGGCTTACTTTCACCCCTGGCTATAACGTGGTGCAAGACTCAACATTGATTGACTGAGAACACCTTCACTTATGCCCAACTTTGTAACACTGAATGACAAAGGTGTTGCTCTTGAATGAATACTTACCTCAATAACATTACATTACCCTAACCCTAATTCTGCTACACTGTATGAAGAGGTAAAAAGCACATACCTTTCTTTAATAAATGACATTTGTGTTCGTTTGCAGCAAGTTTTGGGAAGGGGATTTGTGAACATCTAATTTTTGCTAAATAGTAGTCCCAATGGTACTATTATTATTATTATTATTATTATTGTTGTTGTTGTTGTTGTTATTGTTATTATTATTATTATTATTATTATTATTATTATGCATGCCTACAGTACCCATAAACTCATACCTTTAAAATGAAGTTACCAGCAGTGAATGTGGTGACTGGCCTACTATTAGTACTTTGTTTCTTCATTGGCATGTGATGCACAAATAAACTCTGGAGAGCATACATGGCTGAGCTCCACACATTTCACCTAGGTGCCAGTCACACAATATAAATGTCACACAGGTTTCAACACCACGCCGACTTCTGCCTCTCCACTGGAGGATCTTTTTCCTAGTCTGACAAACTATGATTTTTTTGTTCAGTTGTATACAAGTAATGATTATGGTCTTAAGTTTTAATAATATAGAAGGCAGTATCACTTACCTCTAAAATGCATTTAAGTTGATAGATGGACAAGCAACGAATCAAAAACCAGTAACCAACATGCAGAGCTTCAAAAACATGCAAACAGGAAAACATCAAAAAAATAATTTTAAATGTCACTGGTTAGATGGATTTGTACTGAGTGAAAATTGTATTGAACCATTAATTAATAACAATAACAATATTATTATTAATAATTGAATTATGAAAAGTAAAAAAATGGAAAAAGAAATAAGTTTACAATGCATAAATGTATGGAATTAAAGAAAAACATGGGGTCCACTCCAAGTCCGATACAGGCAATATTTATTATTAATATTAACTCTTAAATATGACTGCCAGTCCCAACTATGTAGTGAAAGTGACTTTGTTTTGTTAGAAATCACTGTATTTGTTTCATTTGATTTATTAATATTATTTACCTTATTTATTAATTTTTTTGTTAAAATGTGTTGATATTTAATTAATTCTGTATTATTTAATTCTGTTACTTATTAAGTTACATAAACCCATTGCCCCACCATGGGGTTATGTGCAAAAACAAAAATATAAAAAGATCATAAAAAAGGAAGAAACTGTACTGAAGCCAACCAATACCAAACCAATGCCACACGCAAACTCAAATAAGTTACAAAGTGTGCATATTTTTATAATTATGCAATTAATATATTTATATGTATCCATATTTTTCCAAAACAAATATTATAACTTCCCTAATTGCCCTATAGACCACAGAGCAGCAGAGTATAATCTTTAGCGGTAGACATATCATTAAGCCACCTGGGCGGAGATAGCAGAGACCTTCATGCTGACTCTGCACTCCGGTGTTTGAAGATAATCCAATAAATGTCCATGGACTCCGCCTCATTCATCTTAAGCTTTTATCTATTCCATTGCCATTTCTGTCACTCTTGTCAAAAAGCGTTCAGTGTAATTTAAAAAAAAGGAGAAGAAAGAACAAAAGGCACAATTTGGTCTCCAGATATGACAAAGGTACACATAAATAGGTACAGAACAGAGCTTTAGATCAGATTAGCCTTACATATACTGTATCTGCTGGAGATAAAAGTTATTTTATCTATTTTTACAACTTCAAGTATGGCTCTATACGAAACCACTACTCTTATATCGTGCATTATACAGGAACAAGGGCAATAGGTAAGTTAATGTTAAGTTAGTGTCCATATGTCTAGTGGATACAAATGTAATAAATTGAATGCTTCACACAAAAGGTCAAGCAACTATCACTAGATACAGAATTGACCATCATGCTTTGTGGATGTTGCAGAAAGATGTAGATATGGTTAGGGAAGTTAGGTCAGAGTTTATCACAGTGTTGTAGTCAGCTCACAACTTCTCGAGTCCAAGTCACTCTTGAGTCCTTAGTGCTCGAGTCCAAGTCCATGTCACATAGGACTAGTCCAAGTCAAGTCATCAATGTGCAAGTCCAAGTCTAAGTCATTAGTACAAAGTTCGAGTCAAGTCCGTGTCACCAAAAGAACCATCCAAGTCAAGTCCAAGTTATTACCTGAAAGTGAGTCCAAATCTCAAGTCCAAACCACAAGTGCAGACCGGATTTAAGCTGACCTGGCCAGCCAGACAAACTCTTTTCTTATTCTATACAAGGACATTAGTCTGGTATCACTTTACATAAGTTTTGATGAGCAGAACTATCACAGGTAGAGTAACCATTGCAGTGCACCGCTGATCTGTACACTGCAAACAAACACCAGAATATGGTGTATTATGAGCAACTCTGTACTTATTTCTGAACGGGGAGAACAGCAAAAGCCAGTTGTACAAAGACTTGTGGGGAAAGTCCGTTTGTTTGAACGTGATCGTTACATTGGACCTCAACAGGACTTTACTGTTGTTAAATGGAAAAAAAATGAAGAAAGAAATCCCACAGACGACTGAACAGCAACGCAGGCTTCAGCAGAATCAATAGGTGACGAAGGAAAGCACTACACGCTGTTAATCAGGTCAGAGAAGTTATTAAATTTGCTCTACTTCAGTATTTGTAAGACACACTGCAGATAAGCAGCTGTGACAGGCCAGTTCCAAATCGACCAGAGAGAAACGCTTCTCTGTGAATGAGGAACCAGACTCTCCTGCTTTTGAAAAGAGAGTAGGACCTAATAAGAGTTTTCTTAATTGTGTCAGAAAGGAATTAGTGAAACCCAGATGAAAGAAATGATTCAAAGGCAGTCACCATTTCAACTTTATTTGCAGTTACCAATATCCATAGAAACTAGTTTTCTCTGCACTGGTCTTAAATGAATAAGTCAAGACAATTTTTGTAACTGAGTTTTCCCACAGTGCACGCTGCTGTGAATTTTAATGACTTTACACTGACAGTATCTAGGCACTAACATATAATCTAAAAGCACTTTTTGAATAAATATTATCTTATGCCTATACAAAGGTGCGCTCTGTATATGAATGCAACTCAAATGGACCTCAGTGATCAAGCCTGAGTCGAGTACAAGTCCATGGTGCTCAAGGTCGAGTCCAAGTCTGAGTCACTGATTTGCAAGTTCAACTCCAAGTCAGCAGAGTGAACCTTAAGTTGAATCACGAGGCATTGCCCCTCAGAAACTCACGAATCTAAGTCGAGTACCAAGTCACTGACATGTAAATGCAACTTAAAAGGGCATCCATGATTAAGTCCGAGTCCAGGGCAACCATGGTGCTGAAGTTCGAGTCTAAGTCTGAGTCATTAATGTGCAAGTGTGAGCCCAAATCATCAGCGTGAACCTCGAGTCGTGTCTGAAGTCATTGCCCCTCAGAAACTCATGAGTCCGATTGTCCGAGTTGTATGTTTGAGTTGAGTCACCCGTCTCTTATTGGCCTCCATCATCTCGGGTTCATCAGTTACATTGGTTTGACATTTGTACTCAGTAAAATGAGTTCTGGCACAAATTGTTGCCTTTGATTACTTTGGCTTATATAAACAAGAGCTTATGAGTATGAGTATGGTTTAGCTTTCCTGCCTAGGAAAGCCCATAAAGCTAATTCAAAAAGCTAAACTTATTTAGCAAGTCTGGCTTAGTTTATTCTCATTTCTGTTTCATGAAACAGGCAACAACAGGCATGCTTTTGTTCATACATTAGTGTATTTACACAATTTTTGATTAGTTTAAATGTAATGACTATACTTCCAAAAATACTGAAGGCTTTAAAAGGAGCTAATGTCAAGATGTGTTTACATATTATCAGATACAACAAAGGCCAGTCAGTTCTTGGTCCTTGACATGATTCTCATTTACAAATATGGCTCTGAGTGAAAATGAGTCTGACACCAGGATATAGTGGGCTCCTACAGGGATTAAAGGGTTAGGGACCAAAGCTCCTGTCAAAACATGCAATTTGACTGTGGCTGATAAAAGATTAATTAGACATGTGACAAAGTGACATGCCCCGGCTTTAGATCAATGGTCAGACAATGGACAGTGTGGATCTAAGATCTAAGATGACTAATTTCAAAGTCATATGACTGAAGATTGCTTTTAACAAATAATTGACAGTCTTACAAATACAAAAAAGACAGAATGCTTCAAAACCATATTAAAGGTGCACTGTGTAGACCTTTGACTTCAAATTTTTCCTTCTGGGATTGGAAGAGCATATCATCTGATTTGTATATTGATTTAGCATGGGCTTTTAGCCAGATGCCCTTCTTGATGCAATCCTCTCCATGTATTCTGGCTTGGGACTAGTACAAAGATTTTCGATTGGCTTGTGACCCCTTGTAGCTGGATTCTGTAATTTATAGAGCTTTACATGTAAAATTTTAAAGTAACCTAAAATGAATATTCAAATCTATCCTTCTATAGTGATTAGCGAGATGAGGCTGTAAATATTAGGTCTCATGTTGTTTTCTTTTTCTGTTTTCTGTTTCTTTCTGTCAAGTTACAAGGTTACAAGATATTGTTCCTATGATGTTGTTGCTGAAAAACATTTTCCATACCTTTTATTATTTCACATTAAACAAAGAAACAAAAACAGGAACAACTTAACAAAAAGCATTTAGAAAAAAAAAACAAAAAAAACAAAACAAAAAAAAAAACAGCAGACATTGGACAAACTTAAAAACATAATTTGGTGCTCTTTTTGTGCATCAGCTCTCCCAGCAGAGGCACATGATAGACCCGAGTTGCTCCATACATACACACCAATCTGTGGGTGCTGTGGGGCCTGAGCACCCACTGAAATACAGGAGCACCCAGGGGAAAATGGACCCTGTATGAAGTTGCCTTTTGGGTTTGTTGTAATGCACATTGCTGTGTAGCGCTCATGTCCCCTGATGTATTCTTTAGTTAGCCTACTGTAGCCTACATTCTAGACTTTCAATCAATTTGACAATAATGAATTCTGCGTGTAGTCTACGCGGGTGGTTGTAGAGTAAAGTAGCGACAAAACTGTCAGTTTTTTTGTCAGTACACTACAACTGGTCTGAGCCTGCTGCAACAGGTAAAAACATACCTGCTACTTGCGTAGGCTGCTTGAACTAATGTCACATCTGTGCCAATCTACTCCGGGTACGTTTCAGGATTCTGTAGCCCATTTACTGTATTTGTTTATATGACAATTAGTATTAGCCATCAAATATTGCAAATTAATAATGATGATGATGAAAATTATAACAATAATTAAGACTGTTTTGACAGCTGTCAACCCCTCTACCACATGTGAGCAAATGCCAGAGCCTAGTTAGAAATCATTACTAAGTGTCCAAGTCCATTTTTAGATTTAGTTTTTTTTAATTATACCAATTAGCATACATATTAGCATGTAAGCTAAAGGCTAAATGGTTCCTGAATGTCTGTTCTGCTTGTACAAAAGTTACAGAAATGTGGCTGCCCACAGCAGTCATAGACTACAGCTTATGTCAAGGTTTAATCAAGCAAAAAATCACGGCAGTAGCTCATTTGGTAGAGATGTTCGCCCACTAACCCAAAGGTTGGCAGTTTGAGCCTCGCTACCGGCATTGCATGCTGTCATTGTTTCCTTGGGGAAGACACTTCACCCACCTTGCTTGTATGTATGTAAGTGTCAGTGACTGTGATTGGTGGTGGTTGGAGGGGCCGTTGGTGCAGATTAGCAGCCATGCTTTCATCAGTCTGCCCCAGGGCAACTGTGGCTACAGAAGTAGCTCACCATCGCAGAGTGTGATGCAGGAGTGAATGAATAATGCAATGTAAAGTGCTATGGGTATCTAGAAAGATGCTATATAAATCCAATGCATTATTATTATTATTATTATTATTATTATTATTATTATTATTATTATTAGTATTAGTATTATTATTATTATTTAAATCCTACTTTAACAAGCTGGGGTCAGATTAAGTAAAAAATTTATGGACAAAATACTGTTGACATGGAAACCACAGGCACAGTCTCTCACCATTAACTTGCATTGATTTACCCCATAATGGCCGGGCAGCCATTGGTGCCCGATCCTGTCATATTGTGGTCATAGACCAAAGCGAACAATGAGGCAGTCTACATATTTATGTCTATGTCCTGAATACCACTGGAGCAGGTTGCAACACTTTGCTGTGTGTAAACATTAGTATGTAAAAGTCATCTGCACAGTGGACAGAGACCCCATAAATTTCTCATTTAAAAGAATGTATGCATGACAAAGGCTTATATGGAGCTCTGTCAAATACAACATATTATGCACAACCACAGCTAACATAAAGTTTAGTTGGCATAAAAAGAAAAAAGTAACATTCTCAGTCTATTTGCATGCACTATTACACCCATACACTTCTCCCTGTGGTACAACATGTATACATTAGCATACATTAATGATTATTGACAGGCCCAGTGGTAAATAAAGGCACTTATTCTCTTTGCTTTATGGACTCCGTGCCGTCCTCAGAGAAGCCTGCACAATACCAGCCTTGTGGAGCGCTGTCATCATTATGCTGGATTCATAGCCGGGACTCCTCTCATTCTCTTCTAAGGCTTTCAGTCCTTTTGCTCCCGGCACAGCACCCATGGGACCAAACATGAAAATATATAGAGTGTGTGTGTTCCTCATAATTGGCCTTAAAGTGACATGAGTCCTCCAGCCTGACTCCAAAACAAGCAGTTTGCATGCAGGAATGGTCTCTCCACTGATGTAAGAGTTTACTGGTTTACAGCAGCCCAAGTGTGGCTTATCACTGACTACACAATTGGAGGAGATGATTGGAAGACTTTTCTCATGCTAAGTTCCAGTAATTGGCATGTTTGGCATTTGCAGGTTTGTGATTAACATTTGAAAATGAGACTTGCTCCAAAAGTTTGGTGAATATTTTAGGGGCATAATCAGTGAGCACAGACAATGTTCCGTGTGATAAATGGAGATAATAAATTGAACGTGAACGTAATAAAAAATGTCTTTTACTGAGAGTTGGCACATTTCCAGATATGTAACACAAATCCTGCTCCAAACTATCAGGTCAGGAGGAAACTCTCTGGAAATGTATGTGACAAAAACACGGACATTTAAACGAGAAGTTAAGGGATATATTTAATGATCTAATAATATATATATATATTTACATTTTTTAATTCAAAATTTTAAAAAGATT
The DNA here is from genome assembly GCA_020698575.1 of Bostrychus sinensis. NCBI lineage: Eukaryota > Metazoa > Chordata > Actinopteri > Gobiiformes > Eleotridae > Bostrychus > Bostrychus sinensis. The sequence continues at coordinate 38,525,547 of CM036247.1, forward strand.
TTTTTGGCCATTTTTAGGCTTTATTGATATGATAGAGTAGAGTCAGAAATCAGGGAGAGAACAGAGTGAAACAGAGTCAGAGCCTGGACTCAAAGCCACAACACTGAGGCAGGCTGTAGTTGCCTTGTATATGCGCTGCAGCTCTACCAGTGGGCCATACAGCGGTGCATAATATATTGTTACTATTCTGTCATTTGTCAAAAACATGGATTACGGGGAGTGCCAGTGGTTCACCTGTTAGCAGTAGCTCAGTTGGTAGAGACGTTCGCCCCCTATCTCAAAGGGTTTGATCCCTGCAACTGGCATTGCATACTGTCATTGTGTCCTTGGGCAAGAGTCTTCACCCACCTTGCCTGTATGACTGTGTTAGTGTAATTGGTGGTCAGAGGCAGCCACAAATCCATCAGTCTGCCCCAGGGCGACTGACAGTGTAACTGAGGAATAAATGAACTGAGCTGTATGGCTGTACGTACTATGCGTGGTCTACCTTTAGATGTTCCCCATTAAATTTTCATTACGCACAGAGCAGCGTACAGCCATAGCGACATGTGTATTTGGAAACATGCTGAGCTCCTTATAGCCAGGACCTGGTAAAACGGCTGAAGTTTATCCGTATCTGATTTGGTTTTTAGGACCTTGAGTTGAGAGGACCTTATGTGACACACTCTGAATGTGCCACTTTAGTTCTCAATTGTCTTCCCAAAATGAGCAAAAGGAGAAGTTTGTGTGTTTATTGGAACCTTAAAACTCACCACACCACTGTTTTGTGCTCACTTTCAGACTTTGGCCACACACTGCAGAGCACAGCTTAGCCTCAGTACACAGTGTTTTAGGGTTTTTGTGTGTTTTAGATTTAGCATGATTCACCTGTGGCGCCCGCACATGGATAAGTCCAGTCTAGTCCTAGAAGTACAATATATGAAGCCGAGACAAAGACGAAACTATGGCAAAGAGTGATCTCATTAACTCCTGGACAGAACTGTGATTTGCAACTCCACCTTCCTTCTTTTTATTCAGTCAAAATGATGGACAGCCTTCAGAAATTTCCATCAAAGCTATAAATAATCCATCAATGATGCAAAATTCTCAGTTAACGTAATCTCTGGATGTTGATTGGAGGCATGGCTGCCACATCTTCAGTGCACCCCACGGCTATATACGTAAATCCTTTTTTAAATTTTTTTTTATTATTATTATTTTTTTATTTAAACACCGGGTGACAGAAAATGTATTTACAGTATTTACAAATTTTACATAGGTCATCTTAATGTTAATAATCATATTATTAATAGTATTTGTAATAATAATAAACAAATAAAAAACAAGAATTGGCAAAAAAAACAAACAAAACAATAAGAAAAGCTAAGTTGTTAAGCTAAGTTTAAGAAAGAAAGAAAAAGGTAAAAATAATAATGGGTGAACCATGGTGAATTCTATATGGAATCTTTATTATTGCTGTCACACATCATATTATCACCATCTATTTTTTTCCCTTAAATTTTTATTGTATGATTTATGTTAGCAATGTTAGTTAAGTGGTCCTAATGGTAATATTTGTTATTTACATTAAAATGTATAATGTATGTGTGTATGTCCTATACTGTGCATTAAAAGAGGCAAGGATTTGGTGAGCCTGTTACCAAGGGGCAGTGCCCCCTAGCAACTGGCCCACTCCTTGCTAGCCCTAATCTAATCTTTTTTTATTTTTTATTTAGTTATTTATTATTATCACTATCGTCAACATTACTGTTATTATCATCATCACTACCATCATTAGCATCATCATCATTTTTATGTATGTATATATTTTTTATTTATTTTATTTAATATTTATTAATCAATATTATTTATATTAATTAATTTATTTGTCTCCATCAGGACCACTGTATTTTTTTTTTTTTTTTTTGCCTGCGATCAGTTGGAAATGTATTAATGAAAACAGGAATAACAATGACAATAATAAATGGTGACAGCAAAAATAGCAACAGCAATAAAAAGGACAATAACATAACAACAATAATATAATAGTAGTAATGCTCCCAACAATAACAACAACAAGAAATATGCAAATAATTCTAATAGAGTTTAGATTATATTACGCATATATACGTAAATCCAATCCATTATTTAAAAACTATATACATCTTTCTGGTTACTGTCTGTCTCCACTTACTAAGAACACTATTTTAAAAGTATAAAGTATATACCCTTTTGTCTCCTAGTACAAATTAAATCAGTGACAGACACGGCGCTGAGTAAGGCAAATGCTTTGATTCAGAATCACATTAATCATGCCTCTAAAGTTTTGGACAAGATCCTGTTTTCCTGCAAACAAAATTTTGTGTGCTCTGCCCACCTCTGCCAGTAAATACTTGTTTGCCTGTCTGTATCAATGGCAGCTGAGTCCTAAGACAAACTTCCAAGAATAGGCATGAGCATGGGCAGACACTGGCACCTAGCCTCTCCATTTGGCCGTATCACTGAAATCTGCGCATGATGCCCGTCTGATCTTAATCCAGTACTGGGGATCCTATAATCCCCAGCAGGTTCCTCCACTAAACAAAGATTAGGAGCTGTTTGTTTATCATGTGAACAAAGGTCAGAGGTCAGCCGCAGGACGAATGGAACCACAACAAATAGAGCTCTCTTGTTTTGTCTTCCGCTGCCAAGACAGAAATGTACTGCTCTTTAGCGAAACCACCCACGGACACAATAAACACGCTCATCTGAGGGGCCGTCTGCGCCGTTCACACTGTTGCTTGCTGTGGTTCGGTGTTAAGTTATCAAACAAGAGCATATGTGCTGCCGAAATGGCTATTAAGCTCCTTCTGTTTCAATAGAAAAACAGAGATAGTCGGCGTTGGACTATCTGCTCAGCTAACAAACTGTTGTGTGTGTCTCATTGTTGGAGGCACAATTGAATTCTATCAGATAGCGTTCCAAAAACTTTTCTCTCACAGTTTCTTCAATACATTCCTTAAAATATAAAACCAAATGTTTCAAAGATGTGGATAAAGAAAGTGCATTATTTTAGCCTGACTAACTCTTTTTGTATACAAAGAAGTTAGTCTGGTAATCCTTTGGTTGCATTTGATTTCCAGGGGCGGGACTTACAGGTGTATTGTAAACCAATCTGAGAAACAAAGAGTGGGAAGTAAGCAGAGCGCTCACAACAAACATGGCAGTGTAGTAGAAACGCATTATGAATGACTTGCATTTGTACTGTACATATTTCTGAATGGGGACTAGTAGCAAAAGCCAGTTGGTAAAAATCTTGTGGAAAAAGCCAGTTATATATTTTTGCCTGAAGGAGGGACAATAATAGCTCATGTGCTGGGTCAGATGGGTCCTGTATTTTGGAGGTTCCTTGCTCCTGGTTTTGAGGCTACAACCTTTTGCCTGAAGGAGAGTTGTGTACAGTTTCTTTGCTGGGTATGATGGGTCATTCATGCTGGATGATACTTTGCTCCTAGATTTGAGATTATAACCTTTTGCCTGAAGGGGAGGTCTGAGCAGTTTGTCTGCTGGGTATGATGGGTCCTTCATGCTGGAAGTTCCTTTGCTCCTGCACCAGTCAATGTAAATCACTTTTTGGAAGCTTTAAGTTGTTGTCTCTTTCAGGGTGACCAAAAAAACCCGTTTGGGTAATGTGGGATTTTTTTTATACAGATGCCCTTCTTGACACAACTCTCCATTTATACACACTTGGGACTGATACAGTGTCTGGCTGTGTTTTTTGGCAGAGAACAAGTAATCCAAATTTGTACTCATGCAAAGTACTGTTAATAGTACTCAAGTAGAAATAAAATTAATGCTGCTGCTATTACTACTGTGACTACTTCCATGACTACTACTCATACTACTACTTTAGCTAGTGCTGACTAATCCTACTACCACTATACTACTACCACTATTACTACTACTAGTGCTATTACCCACTTTGCAACCATAACAGTGCACCATATATTCATATTTTGAAAAGCTTTATGGTGTTACCAGTGATTCTTGATACTGGCCAAACTTAGCACATGTCATATATGCCAACAGCCCATTGAAGCAGGCTCATTAATGCCCTATACATTCAGTTTGATGAATGGTGCTGCGATGTATTATCCTAATGCACACATATTCCAACAGCCTTTAAAAATACCGAACATATTATGGTTGTTGTTTGGCAGTGTCCATGACTGTGTTGCAGCATTAGCAGTAAATAAGACTGTGATTCATGGCTGACACAAGGACACTGTAGAGGCTGGACACATGCTGACGGTGCACTCTGAAGGACATGAGCTCAGATCACCACAATCCGGCTATCACACGCTGTGTTCTACCATCATTCTCTGTTACTGCCTGTGCCCCTTTACTCTGTGTGGCTGGGAACATCCACTGCCTCTGCCCATATCATTCTGCGGTTAACATCCATGTGAGTGAACTCATCATGTGGGAGCTCATGACATCTAGACAGAGCGCTTCTGCGGCATGCGGTGTTTTTTTTGAAGAATTGAAAACAAGTTTGGGTTGTTTGAGTACTGATACAACATCTATCCTAACTTATTGGCCGTGACCTGTATTTTTAACATACATTTATTGTGGTTCTTACTGTGCCCTTTGGTAATGAGGCACACTATTAGCTTTTTGTAATTTAAATCCACTTATCTATTGTTATCTATAGATTTTATCTGTACCCTATTAGTGCTTTTATGATGAAGTACGTAGGCTTGTGCAATTAATAAAATTTTTATTAAAACCTTGATTTTGGCTCCCAACGATCCCAAAAACTGTAGAAAATAATTCATTACAATATTTGTGTTATGAAATATTTGCATGCTCTGGCCCTCCCAAAGCTAATTCAGCAAGTCAGTGAAGCTACTTGTGTAATCAACAGTGTCATTTGGGGAGCAGTTTGGGTTTAAGGAGGCAGGAGTGGAGTGTTGATCCTTTACATGAGTGTTTATTTACTGAAATACCTTCAGAGCCAGAGCTAACCCACAGCAGAGGTAAAAGTGAAAGTCAAAAAAGAAAGTGTGTCTACACTTTGTTCAAAACCTCAAACAGGTTACAGGCTGCAGGTCTGTGTCTGTCTTTGAGTGGTTCAAGTGCTTTTGCTTCCTATCCAGACATGCTACTAGGGGGCCTCTGGTATTATTTGTGGAAACTCTAGTATCATGTCTGGAATCTCTAGTATCATGTCTGGAACCTCTAGTATCATGTCTGGAACCTCTAGTATCATGTCTGGAACCTCTAGTATCATGTCTGGAACCTCTAGTATCATGTCTGGAACCTCTAGTATCATGTCTGGAACCTCTAGTATCATGTCTGGAACCTCTAGTATCATGTCTGGAACCTCTAGTATCATGTCTGGAACCTCTAGTACAGGGGTGTCCAAACTTTTTTTCCTTGAGGGCCACATACTGAAAAATATATGTGCAGGAGGGCCACTCAGTTGAGGCGTCATATTTTGCATTACCACAAAAGATGTCACTTTTTCTTGGCGCCACCAACCACTAATTTCCATTTTTTCTTTCTTAATGCCAGGTATATCTCACACAAATGAAGTTTTTTACCTGCGTTTCAAACCTTGCAGTAAACAGTGCTACCTGTGGCAATTTGGGCCAATTGTGAATGAAGTCCGAGGGCCAATAAAAAATTGCGGGCTGCATTTGGCCCCCGGGCCATAGTTTGGACACCCCTGCTCTAGTATCATGTCTGGAACCTCTAGTATCATGTCTGGAACCTCTAGTATCATGTTTGGAGTGTATCCCATACTTGCTTAATGCTTTATTTTTCTTTGTGTAATTAAGTTGAGTGTTTGTTCGAATATACGTAGTTATGCTTTGAGCACTTAAAGCTGAACTCAGTAACTCTGCTCGTTTCTTTGCTTCTTCTGCACTATCATAAATACTCACTTCTCTACAAAGTTTTTTCTTCTATTTGACCACTCTGCCATGACAAAAATCAAGAAATAAAGCCATTGCTAGCTTGTTATTTGGCTAACTGAAATGTGCTTTTTTGTGAGACTCGAGACTTCAACGATGCTGGGTCGGCGATACTCACTTGCAAGTATAATTTTATCCCTAGAGACACCAGGGGAGAGGTCAGGCACACCCCAAACAACTCATTTAACCATCACACGGACTCCCAGTTTGTTTATTCAAGGTAAAAAAGTTACTGAGTTCTGCTTATAACCACAGTCATTGCGAAGAACTCTGCTCATTTTTCTGTAAGCTTTGTGTTGCTACCATACCCCACTCTGCTCAAAGTGCTGTACAATAGAAAATACTAATACAGTAAAAACATAAAATACCTAGAGTTCCACTTTACATAAAGCTTAAACTGGATCCAATAATATACTTGTGTTTAAACCACAGAAGCAATTAAAACATGTTTGAATGTTTGTCATTACAGCTTGTTTAAATCAACAGTGCTTTTCAATATAGAATATTCTAAATGATTAAACTGCAGGCATACATTGTCAGTTATGCATAATGTACAAGTGCCCTGTTGCTCTGTCCTGAAGTGAACTCACAACCCACTCACACTAGTGCTGTAACAGAGCTATACAGATCTATTGTTGGAGCCATTTGAATATGAACCAAAGGGAAATGGGTTCAAATGTTGCATGAGTTTTAAAAACAGAAGAGCACTGCCAGGCGCTGACCAGGAATAAGCCCTGATCTTATCACTTGTACATTTACATCTATAATACTCTGCTGTGCTTCCACTGATGTTTACTTTGGCAGAGGAGAAATAATGGTTTTAGCTGCAGCGAGTGGAGGCCTGTTTAGTGTAGGCTAATCGTACATACCATCAGAGGAGGTAAGGCAGCCAAGACCAGCCAACACAACCATTACTTTAAAATGGAAATGATGGAAGAAAAAGTTGTAGGAGTTATGGAAAGTATTGCACTGTTAATTAACAGTGTTAGTTAGTGGTTAGTTACTTATGGCTTATAACACAATTAAACAAAACAATAACCAGGCAGTGTAAGTTTGATGAGGTGTTAATAGAACAGCTAGGCCCTAGTTTAGCTCAGCCAAGCCAGAAAAATTAAAACAAAAAAGCAATTAATGCCTTTAGACCTTGTCAGGGTTTTTATTATCAAGAATTTTGAATGAGTTTTAGGCTATTGCAGCTTTGGTTCACAATGCCTCACTCATGTGACAGAGTAAAACACTGGATGCAAAAAGGTCTAATGGTCATTTAAAAATAGCCTCGGACATTGCATTGTAGCTACGCATTCTGTAACGTTTACTAGAAAGTACTTACTGCTATAATCACTAATAATGCTACTACGGGCAAGTAAAGGAAACGCAACAGTCTCTGATTTGTATCTATGCACGAGGTGTGAATAAACAATAGGTGTGACAATTTGTAACTAACACAAAGGTTGGTGGTTCAATCCCCGCAACCAGCCTAGCATACTGTTATTGTGTTCTTGGGCAAGACACATCACTCACCTTGCCTACGAGTGAATGTGTCAGTGTGACTGGTGGTCAGAGGGACCACAAGCACAGATATGCAACCATGCTTCTGTCAGTCTGCCCCAGGGCAGCTGTGGCTACAGAAGTAGTTCACCACCATCGAGTGTGACTGCGGAGTGAATGAATAATGGACTAAGCTTCTAAGTTTACATTGCACAATATTGATCCAATTCATAATTATAAGAAGCCATAGAGTCAACTTTCACTACATGTTTTACATCCTGTTCACTTCTTGGGCAGTGCTGGTAAACCCTGAAACACTATTAAGGCTTTATAAAAATATATGCCATTGTTTTCACTGAGGATTTTGTCTTCAAATTACACATGAGTGTGGAGCACCCCAAGTGGCTCCCTGCTGTGAGAAGAAAACACCTTCCAGTGCTTTTAATAGATTGCATATTCATAAAAGGTGAACCCCATTTTTGTATTGACTAAAGGCAAAAATTCAAACAAATCATTGCATTTTCAGCAAATTGCATTGTTGTATAACTGGCCCTTAATACAACTGCAAGTGCTACTACTCCTAGCAAGGGGTATTGCTACCCTTTGCTTCTATTACTATTACCACCCACTTAGCCACCCATGTTAAAAAAATACTTTTATTAATTTGGAGACATAAAATAATGTTTTATGCATCTGTAATATATAGCGCTTTTCTAAACACTCAAAGTTTGCCTTACATTTTGATGCATTATTCATTCACACTTGGTGGTAGTGAGCTACTACAGCCACTGCTGCCCTGGGTCAAAGTGATGGAAATGTGCCTGCCAATCTCTGCCTATGGCCTCTTGGACCACCACCACCAAACACTCACACTGACACATTCATAGAGTCAAGATTGATGAAGTGTCTTGCCCAAGGACACAATATTAAAAAGAAAATCTACACAGAACTTTAACTTTTCTTCCTTTTGTTATCTACCTTTGCGAACAGCAGAGGTTGAGCCACTAACATGGAACAATAGTGTCTATCAAAATAACAAAAACTGACTTTGCAAGTAATTTATGAAGTAAGTAGTTATTGTCCATCATTCCATATTATGTCATGAATCAGAATTCCCAGTATTGACTAAGGCCATGATGGTTATTATAAGCAACTATGATCAAATCATAATCATAAACTGCCACCACATGCAAGGCTGACAACATCTGACAAACTCTTCTGACGGACAACACTTTAAAGAGGCATTTTACGAAACACAAACCTTTCAATATGACATGACAATCACTCCGCACACAAAAACTGGGGAAATGTCAACATGAAAGAGCGTGAAATAGACAAGAGATTGGAAATAAATGTGTTGATCTGTTGATGAGTGGTCCTCAAAAGCACTTCAGAAAAACGGCTCTTCTTGGCAGCGGACAAGTCCAATTTACAGAGAAGAGAATTACAACTGCAGATAATCACCAGCGAGTTGTTACGGCCGGCCTTGCAAATAGCGTCATTAACCATTTGAAGGAAAATAGGCAAAGACAAAGAGCGGCCATCTTGGAACCCTCTCATTCTGTTGATGGTTTTGAGGATTATTGCCTAGAGAATGGCTAAAGATATTCAGAAGTCAGCGAGTGCAGAAAGAAGCCGTGGATGCAATGTTGTGATGGAAATGTGAGAGCGAAAAGTGCTGAGTCATTTGTTGTGCTGTTGTTGTGTGAGAGTCTGAAGGAGAGAGGTCAAAAGGTCAAGTCCCTCCAGGCCTGGTCCAGTCAGTGTTATGTAACTGAGCTGTTGTTGGTAAAGTTCAATCCTACCAGTGTACACATGCTTTTTGTGAGCATTTCAGAAACCACATAAATAGTTTGGATGTATAGGAGTACAGGGATTAAATAAAAAGCAAATGAGTTGTCAGTTTCTATTGTCAATAAATAGTGCACAGAACTGGATCAGAGATATTCTATTGGCCCATTAGTGACCTTCCCTAAAAATCTCTGTAAAATCTGACAAACTGTGTGAGCTGTGAAAGAAAGTGATTCCAGACCCCTCTTGCAAATTTTGTGTAAAGTGAATGAAGCCAGGCTTAAGTCACTTAACAGGCACTAAGAAATGTATGCTTTCATAAGTAATCCTAAATGTTGTATGTTTAATACAGTGGCGAGTGCTCATCGACTGCAAGGGAAGCTGAACTTCTCCTAAAATTTCCTAAAATAAATGGTAACATTTGCACTGCTGAATTTCGTGAAATGAGATATTAAATAACAAAAAGCGCACTAGAATGCCTATAATTTTGTGAGTATGTTGTTCATTAATCAGCTGTTTAATCTGGTTCTCCAGTGCAATTTTCCTCTCACTTCAGAGCAGCTCAGACGCTGTGTAAATCCCTATTGACGCTGAGCTTCAATGGATCTCTATGAGATGGCCCAGAGCGCCCCTGGACGCTCTGTGTCTCTGGGAGTCATGCTGGCTGATCGATGATGATTGGCGGAACTGGCGGAAGATTTTGACAGACAGTTACAGTGCCATGCCGTTCACTGGCCTCAAAGCACGCGATGAGTTGGAGGAACAGTAGAGGAGATAGTTGTGTGCTGAACTGGCATTCGGAGCATAAAGCAAAGTGATTTATCTCATTTTCACATTTATACATGTTACATTCTAAATCAGACATGTCCAAAGTGCGGCCCGGGGGCCATTTGTGGCACGTGTTAAGGTTTCATACGGCCCTCAGCCTCCATTACAAAATGTATTACTTATGGCCCACCAGCACATTTGTACAGCGTTTCCATGGCTTTATCTGATCATTTGTGCTTCTCATCTCCCTGCCTTGTGTTTTCTATGTTTAGCATGTTTTTAAGAATTACAAATTACTCTATTACACATTACTCATAGTAAGCATTAAAATCAGCCTGAGCTAAACACATATTACCTAGAGGATGTTTATGTTCATCGATGTTATTTTGTTGGATCTTGTTTTGGATTTTGTTGTCAAGGAAAATGAATAATGGCTTTTGAAAACAAAATACTTATAAAACAGTATACTTTTTGTGGTTTCAGTTCCTAAAAACATAAGGAGGGACTGTTGGCCCTTGGACTGTTGCACGTCTTCAAATCTGGTCCTCTTTGGAAAAAGTTTGGACACACCTGCTCTAAATAAACAAGGCTTATCATAGCACTGTTGAGTTTGAATCATGCTTAAGTTTGATTAGTTTGTTCATTCATTCAGTATCAACGTTGTAGAGAAACTAGCTGCTAGTTTGCCCAGGATTAAATGTTAAATGAGCTTTCCCTTTTTGATAGACCAGCAGCCGCCACTGGTTTAATAAATTTATATTTGTGTCAGAAACACTGATATCCTCAGATGAGGTTTGTGAAATACTAAAATCTGTGAGACTTGGTTAGTCACAAATGTAATGTAGCCTGGCCAGATATGCCAATTCACATGGAAAGGTGAAACAGGTCTGGAATCCCTTTACCTTATAGAAATTAATTTGAATTTCTCCTCCACTTGTGGCCAGAGTTAGTATATTCTGTATCTACCCAATTGTTATTCTGTGTCTATTCTTACATGACCACAGCTAGTTATTTACATGGGTAATATGGCATATGGATCATTTTATTCTAGAGGCGATTCCTGATGCAACCCTCTCCAGTTATTCAGGCTTGGGACCGCCACTGGGTATGGTGGGACTTTTTGACTCTCCTCATATGTACAAATAAATACAACACCAAAAACAGCTTATCATGTCAGCAAATTTTGATTGTGCCTTAAAATATCCACTAGCCACACTATTCCACTTTACCTCCATTGTGCCATGCAATATCTTCATTTCCACCTGTCATGAGCCCAAGTAAAAGCTAAGGAAGATTAATAACTCTAAAGTCACAATATAATTACCCAGAATCTTATACCAGTATTCTTTCTTCTTTAATAATACGTCTCCTTTTTCACCCACCTTTAGTTAAACACACTCTATCTCATTCTCTCAACTAAGCATGACTCAGTGATTCTATTCTCCTTACTAACCTTTTCATGAGGCCGAAATTCATTGTGGATGTACGAGCTGTTCCTCTTGTATAAGGCTGCTTTTATCTGGCAGAAGCCGAGTCGACACTGAGGTGCTTTGTCCATGTGCCTGAGCTAAATGACTATCTTTGAAGTCTGTCCGTGCTATCTCGACAGCTCTGTGACGGCTAAAACAATGACGGATTATGACTAACTTCAGTACATCATTGTAAAAGGCTTTTTCTTTCATGTTTACAGTTCATTTTGGACTCATAAATATCGATGTACCAACCTTTGTGACCTTCACCTCTCCAGTTTGTCTGTGGTGAACTCATTAACTTTATCGTGTTGAAACAGTGCTGTGTTGAAGCAAATGTGTCTCTTATGTAAGTACACAGAAACATGTAGAGCAGAACATGTAGACCCTTCAAGACCAGAAGATGTCATGTGGTTGTCATGGGGTGCAACAGTGCCCGCCCCCTCTGGAGCCAGAAGTACATTTCCAACTCATTTTACCCATAGACTTTTCAAAAAATTCATATATTAAAAGTTTAAAACCTTGAGGGCAGTTATGTGGCAGCTCATGATTATAGCTCATGATTGGATGGAAATAATTTTATTTAATTTTAAAATTATCTTAAATTTGAATATTCACTGAAATATATTTGTAGCTTTGCTTTTTACAAGTTTCAGATATTTTTCTTTTTACCAAAATGACATTGCTGATTAGCCTCTATTGAGCTTTTAAACTCTTAACCTTTTAAACCTGAATAGAGCCCGACGGGCCTCCGTGCCCCCTTGCAGTCCGCTTGTTTGGACCATAGCGGGGAGATACAACAGCTGACACACACACGTTTGACATCCTCGTGTTCGGACAATTCGTGGCAACAAAACTATCTACTTCAATTTCTATTCAACAGTTGGATTCCGCCTGGATTTTTTAAAAATAAAACATGTATATCTTTCCATTACTTTGTTTATTTGGCACAAATTTTGCTGCAGTAGACCAAGATATGTGAAATTTTCAATTTATGTTGTTATTTGCTTCACTACAGGAAGGAAAAAGGCTTTTTTGGAGGCAAATATGTGTTTTTTTTCAGGTGGAAATTAGAATAATCCATTTCAACCTCAATTTATGGTCAAACAATATAATTTATTAATATTATTTCTCTTCCACAGTAATCCCCAAAGTCCACCAATTATTTGCTACCAAGGTTAGCTATGTACACCTAGTAAATGCTAAGTAAAACCTTAATGAATGTAGATATAGAATTTTCGGGAAAAAGGCCTCAGAGCTTAACAGGTTAATATACACATTTTTCCAAAAAGTCTATGTGAATAATCATTGTAAAACTTACTTCTGGCACCAGAGAGGAGCAGCCACTGTTATGCTCCAATAGGGCTTTGTCCAAAGTGCTTATGTCATTTGACCATGTGTAAACCAGGGGTGTGCAAACTTTTTTTTTTTTTTTATTGAGGGCCACATGCTGAACAATATATAGCCCTTGCCCCACTGCGCCTCCCAACCTGAGGATGAGGATGAAGTCAGTGTCAGTAGGATTTGAGCTCACACAAGAGAAGCATATCTAAGTGCAGATAAATGAGTCAAGTCCTATGCAGCGCTGAAATTATGATTGTAAATTGTAAAAAACAAAAACAAAAACATCTACAACAACAGAGCAAGCTGAGTGCTGTTAGCTTTAAAACAATAATGTCTATGTCTATCATCACGTTTAAAACTCAATGGCTATCAGTCTGGACTATGATCTAACTAAATACACCAGGATTCAGCAGTGCTTCTAATAATACCATCTGTGTCTTAGCAGGTAAAACATAGAGGGTATAAGTGCAAGTGAAATGTGCAAACAGATCCGCAGCACTGACTGATATCAAGCCACATATATAACATAGCTGTAAGTGATTTTGATGCAGCACACTTGGGACTTGCTCTTAGAATCCTTGATTAAAGTTGGGTGCATAGAGGCACTTATTGTTTCAAGCAAGATGGTTGTGTATGGAAGCAAACTTTTCTCATCAGATTTAGAATTTTAAATGAATTTCTACCATTGGATTTTTTAACACTAAAATACTCTCTATTTTATCAATGATAAAAATTTCAGATTAAAAAACTTGCCTTTAAACAATTTGATGCATATAGTTTTTAGTCCTCAAATTTGACTCCAGCTTATTTAAATAAGTAAAAAAACACAATTAATAACAAAAATACCTTGCCAAAAACATTTCTGTTTGAGCATGCACACATGAATGGCAACTAGTGCAGTCGGTGCAAATGGGGCAAGTCACACAGACGTTTCATGCAGATTCTTTGATGACATATTTTAGACTCTGATTCTGGCCAATTGAATTTGAGAACTTGGAAAATATATGCATTGAATTTCTTAAAGGCAAATTTTTTTATTCTGAAATTTTTATCACTGAAAGAATACAGTGAAAATTAGATACTGAAATTTCAGTACCCGAAATTGAAGTACAAAAAAATGTTTTTCAGTGTTAAAAAATCTGTGGAAGAAATTTAAAGGCTTGTAAAATTCTAAATCTGATGAGACAAGTTTGCTTCCATAATTGTGGGCTCCATCCCTGGGCTGGCTGGCAATTTGTCAACTTATTCTGCCTCATATCCAAAGCATTTTAGTAAGGCTTATGTGAAATAATTTGCCATTGCCAAAACTGAAACAACACAAAACCTCTGACAAGTCTGACAAGCAAGAGTTTTACAAGTTGAGCTAAACACAAACACAGAAAAAGAACAAACAAATTAAAATGTAAGGTCTGAAGATGGTCCAAACCAGCCATCAGCAGAAGGTCAGCCCATTGTTATCTCTGTATTGGGTCTGGTAAACATTGACAGGGAGGAGACCATCTCTAACCCACCGGGCATGGATTACTATATTGGGCTGGACTCAATCTCCCAGCATCCCCCTCTCTCCTACTGAAAATCATTGGCTATATATGCAGATTCCCCGAGGGGTCCACTGCCTGGCTCTACACAGAGCCTGTAACACCTAGAGCTGGCGGTGGATGTGTCATTGCTTCTCAAAGAGGGACCTGGCTTCAACTTTGATCACATGTTTCAGAAGTTTGTGTAAAGCTCAGACTTCTGCCATCAAACTGTGCTGTGAAGCCTATAATGTGTCAGTGATGAGTCTGGGTGACGTCTGCAGTAGTATTACTATGTACTGGTCTGTAATTGTTAGCTGTGCTTTGATGGATACAACAAATGTAGCTCACGAACAGCGATATTTTGTTGAGAGGCATTTTTACGCTTCATCTTCACCTTAAAGATACTTTTCTGGAATAGAGCAATTTATTTTTCTTCCAAAAGTTACCAAAAGAGGCATGATAGTAGCTAGAAAGTACCTTTGCAAACAACCCTGCTTGGTGAGGTGGTGGAGTATTGGTACTTCTTAGTGCAATATGGACATAAAAACAAGAAAGACTAGTTTGAAATAAGTCATGCCAAATTCTAAAATGAACTTAATATAAAAATGACCTCATAAACTGTGAGACTTTAAACTGAGACAACATGTCCAACAGAATTTTGACAACAGAATCCTGGCAGGTTAAACTAGCTCAGTTTGAATTTAAGGGCCTCTAATTAAGCTGTTATTCATATTTTTAAACCAATGACCACTTCAAAAACAGCAGCGCATTTTACAACCTTTAAAAACATCATGCAGCTAAAATAAAATATTTTTAATAAGTACTCTACTGGTGCCATAAAGAAACAGGAGAAACCAGCAGAGTGGAGTGTTTTGAACAAAATTTAAAGAATAAAAGGGACTTAACTTCCTTAAACTTTTGTATAAAACCATTTTACAACAAAATGAAAAAAACAAAAAAACAAAACAGAGCTGTGAACTGCTTTGTGGATAAATGAATGAGAGCAGACTGAACGTAAAGGGCTTATTGATTGATCAGTGCTTCCTGGAGCATTTTGAGGGCTCAAAGCAACAATGCCAGAGAATACTTGATTGCTTAAACATGCATAGATGAAGTAAAACACAACTCCAGGTATGTTTATGATGATGGAACAATATTATAGCATGGTAGAAAGTTCAGAAAAGTCGATTCTGCATAATATAGCCCCTTTAAGTGCTGCTAAACAAACTGCATGTATACCCATATTCATTTATTCTAATTTTGTGGAGTCTGGCATAGCATTTCCATTGAACTTCTGTCTGAGTGTTTATATTTGTGCTGTGTGGTTGGACAAATTTTCAGATGGAAAATACAGTATTATTGCACATGAAACCAGGAACTAAGTTGGATAAATGCTTCAATAGCCTATGTGTTGCATTGTCCTGGTGTCTAAATCTGATTCTGCTACATTATTTGTATGCATTTGCATTTGACTGCATTGAGGCAATTTCTCCCTATACAATTCCAGCTGTAGTTATCAGTGTTCTCTCTTTGTTCTGTGGCTGACTATGGTCATGTTCTTAGATAATACTCAGTATTTTCAAGGATGCAAATTAAACCAGTGCACTTTTTTTTGTCTTAACAGATGTATAAAAGTCACACTGCACAATGTGGAAATTGTAAATTGTACCTATCACTTGTTCACACTGCGCAATGGTTCACACAAGGCTAAGGCTGAAAGTCACCTGGAGCAAATTTCAGGCTCTGGACCCAGTGTGTTTACGTCAAGCTAGTGCTGCTTGCTCTACCGCTGATTTTTGTGTGTGGAAAAGTAAATAAATGAAAAGGGAATTCAAACACAGAAATAAAATCACATTCAAGGCTGGGCACTGTTGTTGTGACATTAAGGATGCACTGGTGTTTTTCTATGGAGCACACATCTGAGATCATATGTGGAGTGAGGGGCAGACACTCTAAAATCTTCCAAAATATCTGACAATGCCTGATAGCTGTCGCACCTCATCTTTGATTTATCTGTGATTTTTTCCCTCTGTAAGACATACGGCCACTGTTTTTGAGCTACAATGGGTGAATTTCTCCACAATTTGGAACCTTTCGTCTGAAATGGACAAAATTGTGCAATGTGTAACCGGCTTTAGGTGAGCTGGTGACTCTAAATTGCCTGAGTGAATGTCTCTGTGTCAGCACTACGACTAACTGGCTACTGTCCAGGATGTACTCGGCCCAAAGTTGCTGTGATAGGCTTCTACATCCTCGATCCCTGACAGGAATAAGCACCACCACTAGTGGCCACTTACCCTACAACTCACATTACATTTGCCCTCTCACCCTGGGCGTATCAGGGGGCAGTATTTGAAGCACATCAGATGGCACTGTTTGCAGTCTTTTGCGACGCACGGCGAATAAATCTCTGAGCCTTTAAAGAGAGGCTATTAAAGCTTTTATTACATCCGTCTGCCCTGGCTCTGGAGCGGCAACAGCCTCAGAGTCATTTTATTTTTTCCCCCATTTGTTTAATGACTTGCAATATTGATGTTTCTTGCACAGCAGTCAAATATTGGCCTTGTTATTAAAAGCCTAATCTGTCTGGCCTTCAATATCAGTTTTCCCACTGAAAGGTTATAGCCAGACATTCCCATGAAGTCCGAACGGGTTCTAGAAAATGTCAAGATAAATCACAGCCCATAAAAAATAAACTGTATTTTTTGAATTATAATCTTTGAATGTGTTTAAGATGTTATTACCCTCAAAAGAAGACAGATTGCAGAGGTGGAATAAGATGTCAGAAACAAATCAAATGGGGAAATCCAAACTGCTGCCTTTGCACTGGGAAACTCCTTTGCATGATTGTTTAGATAAGACCCAAATGGAACCTGAGGGAAATTAAATCTTTACGGCTGTGGAGAGAGGGCTGAAGATAAGAATTATCTCAGTAATTATGAGCAATTAAAGATTACACACTTGAATCCTGTGATAGAAGTACTGTACAGTTAAGATGCAGGTACTATAAGGGTTTACTATTGGATTAACGTGTCTAATGAGTCAAAATAGAAAATAGTTTTTAGATTTATTTATCTTCTATCAATTATTCCAGTTAAGGGTTGCCATGGGCTGCAGCTTGTCCCTGCTGTTTAGGGTCTGAGATGCTGTGAACCCTAGACAATGGGCAGCAAGTGATAGGGCTATATAATAATAATAATAAAGGGTAGCACTTTACATTACAGCATGGTAGGTAAAAGCTTGGGAATAAGATGGTAACACACATGGAAAAACAGTAATCATAAGTACTTACCAAGTACTTTCTTCTAAAATGGGAAGGTAATAGCATGGCAATAAGAGGGTAAAAAACAAAAGAAAAGACACAGACATCCACCCAAAATATTTTTGGGAGTGCCTGCTGGTTCAAAAAAGAGTCTATCAAAATGTAATGCTTTGTTACAATGAGATAATAACACACATGGAATAAAATAGTAATATAAATACTTACTAAATCTGTTCTTCTGAAATGACAAGTAATAGCATTGTACAATGTAATAAGATGGTGATGCACATGGAATAAAAAAGTAATTGTAGATACTTACCAAGTCTGTTCTTGTGAAATGACATTGTAATAAGATGGTAATGCACACGGAGTGAAATTGTAATCATAGGTTATTACCAAGTAACAGTCCGAGTGGACCTTGTTCTCTGCCTCTATTGTCGATGCAGCCGTTTGGAGCTGTGGCCTTAAGGTCTCTGGTGCCTGTCGTGGCAGCCTACCCCAAACCCGGTGGTGGACACCGGAAGTAAGGGATGCCGTCAGGCTGAAGAAGGAGTCCTATCGAGCCTGGTTGGCTTGTGGGACTCCTGAAGCAGCTGATGGGTACCGGCAGGCCAAGTGTGCTGCGGCCCGGGCGGTTGTGGAGGCAAAAACTCGGGTCTGGGAGGAGTTCGGGGAGGCCATGGAGGAGGACTATCGGCCGGCCTCAAAGAGATTCTGGCAAACCGCCCAGCGCCTCAGGAGGGGGTAGCAGTGCTTCACCAACACTGTTTACAGTGGAGGTGGGGAGCTGTTGACCTCAACTGGGGATGTTGTCGGGCGGTGGAAGGAATACTTTGAGGATCTCCTTAATCCCACCGACACGCCTTCTGTTGAGGAAGCAGTGGCTGGGGACTCAGAGATGGACTCGTCCATCACCCAAGCTGAAGTCAGTGAGGTGGTCAAAAAGCTCCTCGGTGGGAAGGCACTGGGGGTGGATGAGGTCCGCCCTGAGTACCTCAAGTCTCTGGATGTTGTGGGGCTGTCTTGGCTGTCACGTCTCTGGAGCATCGCGTGGCGGTCGGGGACAGTATCTCTGGACTGGCAGACCTGGGGTGGTGGTCCCTCTTTTCAAGAAGGGGGGCCGGAGGGTGTGTTCCAACTACAGGAGGATCACACTTCTCAGCCTCCCAGGGAA
This sequence comes from Bostrychus sinensis, assembly GCA_020698575.1. Taxonomy (NCBI): domain Eukaryota; kingdom Metazoa; phylum Chordata; class Actinopteri; order Gobiiformes; family Eleotridae; genus Bostrychus; species Bostrychus sinensis. The sequence goes on from CM036247.1 coordinate 38,544,299, forward strand.
AGTCTATTCTGGGGTGCTGAAAAGGAGAAATCAGCCAGGGGAATTCCGGGGAGAGGGATGTCTGGGTGTCCGTGCTTGGACTGCTGCCCCTGCGACCCGGCCCCGGATAAAGCGGAAGAAGATGGATGGATTGATGGATGAGATGGTAACACACATGGAATACTTAATCACGTAATCACAGGCAATTACATAGTACTTTCTTCTGAAATAACAAGGTAATAGCATGGTAATAACATGGTAATGCACATGAAATAAAGTTGTAATTATAAATGATTACCAAGTCTATTTTGTGAAAAGACATGGTAATAGCATAGTAATAGCAAGAGGGTAATGCGCATGTAATAAAATAGTAATTATAGGTAATTATCAATGCTTGCAAAATGAGATGGTCATAGCATGGTAATCAGAGGGGAACACTCACAAAATAAAATAAAAATTATAGGTAATTACCAAGTCTGTTTTTGTGAAATGACAAGGTAATAGCATGATAATAATATGGTAACACACATGGAATTAACATAACATTATAAATATCCGTGCATTAATTATTTGATTTGTTTCTTGGTAAAAACATGTGATAATGCTGTTATCATACCATTTCACACTTTTTACTTAATAACACACATAATTACAATGTTATTAGATATGCATTACCATCTTTTTACCATGCTAGAACCATAAAATAGCTGTAATGTAACGTAAAACACTACCAAATAATATCTGAAAAATCAAGTAGAAATAAGTAGGAAGATACAGTATGTGTTGAAGAGAGTTTGATATGCAAACTCTAAAGGCAATTTCTGTTCTTATAAAGCTAGTTTTTTCACAGAGCTCCACTATCACACACAGCCTGAGCCAAACCTTAAAATAAAAATACACTACATTTTAAGTTCACATCTACATGATCAAACATTTTCTCCCTGAAGCGCTCGCCTGTTTAAACCATAGCTACTAATCGTATTCTTTCTGTTTTCTGATGTGATCAGAGCATAAAGGTGAAGAAATGTTGTCTGGCTCCAGCGCAAGGACAAAATAAGCCTGCCCAGCTGTCACGATTATCTTTCTAAGCAAAAGGAGTTAGTTCTCAAACTCCTCCCATTCTTCTGGCTAAGCTTGTATCTATCATTACCATTCTTCTGTTACATACGTTTTACCCTGGATGCCCTTCCTGATGTAATCCTAATGCTTACATGCAACAAAAATCTCCGATCAACACTTGAAATGAGGTTATGGCCAGTATGTGTGCAATTAATACTGTAGTGAATTGCTCAAAAAGGCAGCTACACTAAAATAATACCAGTAATAATATTTTGAATGAATGTTGAAACAGATTGACAAATGGAGTAAATATTAGTACTACAGAAGTTAGAGTATGTTTCCGTCCACACCAGTGAACCCACGCTGCTGCTTCATTGCCAAGTCCATAAAAAGCGAAGCATTCATGACTTCTTGTTTAATGTGTTATTTGGCCTTCCATCAAGTTGACACTGGAGCCAAAGATATGGAGAGATTGGGTTTAAAGAAACTAAATGCGATGTTTTTACTTTGTGTGGATCATAGTCCAAGTCAAGACCAACTGCATTCCTCTAAGAATTAAACTTTGGTGGGAATTTCACTTACTATTATCCATTCTCAGTCAGGGTTGTGCCCCATTTATGTTACATGAGTGAATATCGTGAGAAGATGAGACCCTAGCCCTTGTTTTTGGAAGCCTTGCTTTATATAATTTTTTATACATCTTTTCTTATGCATACACCAAATATGTCATTAGAAACTCATGCAAAAACATCACTATTGCATCACTTTGTACCACTGGATGAAGCTGTGTGCTACTGCCATGTTGAGCACTTGACCCCTGATTATAGCTCAAAATGGGGTCAGCCCTACGTTCTCACATTTCTAAGGTTATTTTTAAAATCAGGCCCTATGTTATTTGTTATGTGTATGTTCCTATATTTACAAATTGATTTTCTAAATTAGGCCCTATGATTTCCACATTTCTAATTTGAATTTTTTTTTGTTCCGGGATGTGGTATGTGTGCTACCAGATGAGCCACTGAGGCTAATACAGGTTCTTTTTAAATTACAAATATGTTTTTTTGTGGATTTGGTTGATTGGCTTCCAAATACAACTAAACAAGCATTTGGTAGTCAGTACATATTATTGCTCTGGTCTAAAGATAAGTTGCAGTCTTGGAAGTGACTTTTAGCATTTAGCCTTTAGCTTATGTAGCGCTAATTGCTCCAATTGGAATAAAAAGGGAAATATCACGCTAATGTTCTCTGTGCAGTCACTGACATTTAACACATGCAGTTAGTTAAAAAATGCCTAACACACGTTTTTATGCACAATTTGCCCATTTTCAAAGGCTAATTCATGCATTAAAAAAGTGTTGCGCTCAACCATTTTTAGTGTTGTTTACAAACACTAAAAGGATCCTGCACCATACCACTTACCATAATGTGCTCTACTAGCTTCTGAATAGCTTCAAACCAAACCAACAGTGATAAATAACATTCACACAGCATTATACCTGCCAGCTGAGGAGGTATTTCTGTGTGGCACATTATAATCTGTCAGTTCGCTCATTACACCATAGTGCTGGGGAGGCAGTGCCAGTAGGGGGAGTATCACCGGCCCACCCCTCATGCACTGCCCCCTGCCCTCTCCGCCCTACCTGACTATGACCCCCCTTGCACCATATGAACCGCTCATTTAAACAGGAGCTGGGGCGGTGCTGAAAGACTAATTAGCCTGTCACAGAGACCGGGGGAAGGAGGAGGGGGGTTAAAGTGACAGCCCCCCCCCCCCTCCCCCGAGGTTGAAGTGACACCAGTTAATGTGCGATTGCATGTGACAGACCCGGGCCTGCCCCACCACCTCGAGGTGACAGGCGAACTGGCACATCGCTGGTTTATTCATGTGTGACAAATAAATAAAAGTGAGACACAAACAACATGCAAGGGAGGAGACCTAGTGTCATGAATTATTGTGTCTATGTGTTATGAGTCATGTTTATGTTTTTACTGTGTTGTGATTTGCATATTGATTTGCCGTAGGTTTTGTGCCTTCCTGATGCAACCCTCTTTATTTATTTAAATTGCCCCTAGTGAATGAATGTGAGAGTGAATGGCTGTCTTTCTGTCCCGTGACTAAGGTCTTTGTCCAGGGTGTATCACGCCTAAGGCCCATAGTAGATGGGCTAGGCTAATGGGAATAAGCTGAAGAGATTTATTATTCTTAATTTTATGATGAACTTTATTTAAAAAGTGGAATTTTTGTGACATGCTTTTTATTTAGAGAAGCGCTTTTTATTTTGAGACAAATTAATTTTATTTTGATGAGTCAGTTTAATTTTTTTTTATTGAGATATGGCTCTGTTTTAATGGACTCTTTCATTTTTAGATGTGTTTTTTTTTAACTCTTAGTCTGCTTTTATTTTTCTAGTGGAGAGAAATTATTTTGACAATGCTCCTTTTTATTATAGACATTTTTAAATATTTTTTGTGTATACTTTTTTTAAATTTAAGGGATAGGTTTCTTTTTAAGGCACAATAAAATCAACTTGTCTCAATATAAAAAGCGCTCATCAAAATAAAAAGCATGTCACAAAAAAACAAACAAACAAAACAAAATAAAACAAAAAACAAACACCCTTCTATATAAAAAAAGACATTGCCCCAAGCTAATGTTCTCTACCCATACACAGACAGAACACACATAGTCAGTTGATTGGTTTTTGCTAGACTTTGTCATCAAAACATGGAAACAGCTTATGCTGTATAGAAAAATCTACTGAGAAAACACCCTAAAGGAGGTTATATTATGCTTTTATTTATATTTTTACACCAACCTTGGTCACTTCTAGAATGGCATTACACATTTTAGCTTTAAAAATATTAACTAACTAAATGAAAACGCTGTTATGCTATTTTTAAACAGAAAAAAATCTCTTTATTTCCTTTTTGTATGATGCCATTTTAATGGTGTGCCCTCACATGAAAAAAATAAATAAATGTCTATATTAAAAAGTAGCATTGTCAGTTTTTTTTCTCTCCACTAGAAAAATCAAAGCAGAGTAAGATTTTTAAATGTGTTACTTAACAAAAAAACACCTAAAAATTTAAGATTCCATTAAAACAAAGCCATTTCTCAATAAAAAACCTCATTCATCCTCAAACTAAAAGATATGTCAAAAAAAATAAAAATAAAATAAATAAATAACTTAGACAAGACACTCCACTTTTTAAATAAATTTCATCATAAAAATAAGAACACACACGGCCTTACATAAAATGTTTCCCCAAAATATCTTTCCCTTTTAAATTAAGGCTACCATAAAAAGAAAACTCTAACTGAAATTGATTTTTTTTTTTAAGTAACAAAACACAACTCCAGGTATGTTTTTGATGAGGGAACAACATTAAAACATGGTAGAAACACTGATTTTGCAGAATATAAAATTAATTAAATTCAACACATTTTCCAAAACTGAAAAAAATGTGTCAAATTTTGTGCTGGAGGCGTCATTATTCATCTATTCTGAGAAACACTGAGAGATTTAAGAGACGGCAGCGTGATGTTGTGGTTGAAGCATATTGCGTGTCCTCCTCTGTTCTTGCTGTCGTCCTGTGTTATTTGGAGAGGCAGACGGGAGTATACACACAGATCAACAGCCTTCACCGTGATCAAAATGGATGTGCGGGCAACGAGGCGCCTTTATGAAGAGGTAATCCGTGACATCCTGCTTTATTTCACCCAACGCTGTTTTATTTATTTGTTACCGGGATGGTCCTGCCTGGGCTCAGAGCTGTCAATCAAACACTGTGGGTAGCTGCTGACAGGTGTTTTTATGCTTTGGTTTTGTTCAGGTGCTGCCCCTGTATCTTTCCAGAAATATTCCTGGGTCATTCGACACTTTATTAGGTACACTTGGAATCTTTTCACTTCCAGGGTTGCCACAGTAAATAATCTCCCTCCCCTTGCACATTGATTTACGCCAGATTCCCTTCCTTTTTTTATAATTTCCCATTTTGTATTTATTACTTCCTTCTCAGTACAATCATATATAGTATATGCCAGCTATTCTCAAAGTCAAGTCAAGTCTCTATTCAAAAGACTTTATGTTTTTCCTCTATATATTTCTATAAAAACGTTACAAAAAAACACTGACTGCTGGCTAAAAATTGTCTTAAAGTAATATTTTTTAACAAGTATATAAGTTATTGCACTGAATTATTTTCTTACAACTTTTATGGCACATATAGGTTAAAATCAGTTTCATCATTTCATGTAATGGTGGCAATAGCTCAGTAGGTAGGGCCTTTCCCCCACTAACCAGAAGGTTGGTGGTTTGATCCTCGCTACCAGCATAGCATAGCATAGCATAGCATAGCATAGCATAGCATAGCATAGCATAGCATAGCATAGCATAGCATAGCATAGCATAGCATAGCATAGCATAGCATGTGTTCTTGGGCAAGACACTTCATGCATTTTGCCTGTATGAATGTGTTAGTGTGATTGTGGGTTTGGTAGTGGCTGGAGAGGCCATAGGTGCATAATAGCAGCCACGTCTCCATCAGTCTGCCCCAGGGCAGCTGTGGCTACAGAAGTAGAATAATGGACTAATGTAAAGTGCTCTGAGAAACTTGGAAAGTGCATAAATATAAATCAAACCCATTATTTTAACTTTTTATATTATGAGTATTATTTATTTATTCATCTTCTTCTGCTGCTTGCTCTGGCTAAGGGTCATGGGTACCACAGCCTATCCCCATAACTTTGAGCCTTAGGCAGGGTACACCCTGGACAGGGGCCAGCTTGTCGCAAGGCTGACAACCATTCACTCTCACATTCATTAGAGACAATTTAGATTCATCATTTCACCTAACAGATGCATGTCTTTGGGGAGCAAGCCAAAGAACAGAGAGAGTCAGTGTGTTGACTGCCCTGAGGATTGAACCCACAATCTTCTTGCTGGGAGGCAAGAACACTAACCGCTCTGCCACCATGTCACTAATATCACTGTTATCACTGAAAACAATGTTTTGGCTTCAAAAAGCTAGACATTGGCTTTGAAAGTGGCATGTGAACTACCCATCTACTGGGATTTTCCCACACAACCATCTCTAGGGTTTACAGATGGTGGTCCAAAGAAGAGAAAATATCCAGTGAGCAGCAGTTCTGTGGTGAAATGTGGAGCCGTGTTGGTGCCAGAGGTCAAAGGAGAATTGTCCAACTGGTTTGAAAGATGGGCTCTAGCAGAAGACCAGGCAGAGTGCCGTTCTGGTCAGCAGAAAACTGAGGACAAAATACATTTACCAAAAATGAAAAAAATGTTCCCTTGTCTGTTAAGTCTGTTTCTGCTACAGTGTTCAAATGGTAAAAAATTAGCAAACTATCCAATACTAGTAAGGTGTATCTAACAAAGTAGGTGCTTGATATATGTTGTTTATTCTAAGACAACATGAAACACTGGCACAAGTTCCACACAAGCTCTTACTGAGAATACAGAGAGTGTAGAAGCCGTTTGTGTGGATGCAGCCAAAAGTACAGATGGGCCACACATTTAAAAGAGAAAAACAACATGTTTCTTTCACGCATGCTGTGAAGAGCTTAATATGCAGCATGTGGCAAGAGAAAGAAGAAGAAAGGGCATGAGAAGCAGGCAGTAGTCCATCGTATGTAAACCACAGGTACATGCCTGGAACATTTGAGAAAGCTGAACATCATTTTCTCAAAATGTCCTGTCATTCCAGGGCTCAGCCTTCTGGAACAGCACACCTCTCTCTCAGTGAGGGAACGCACAATTTTTGTTACCTTCAAATTACAATTGAAACTTTAAGAGACACTCAAACATGTTGGGCCATGCGCAATATCCATATTATTATATATTTCTTCTCACTATGACTCAATGGATCGATGGATTCTGTGCAATAATTAAGTGCAATATATAAGAGTATGTACAATATAGATGAAATGGGTGTAATAAAAACTATAATGAATTATGGTCACTTTTCCTTTTTTACTTAACGCTGTGTAACTGTCTGTACTAACACTGACCATGTTGTACTTTATGGTGTCTATGTATTTGTACTTGTTGTGGTGTGTGTTGTTCTTTGTATATTGCCTATATATTTCTTTCTATAACATCAACCTGCCAGGGGACTGCAGATGGAAATTAGCCCAAGGCTTTAATCTGGCATATTTACATTTGTCCTAATGTTTATTCATATGCAATGTCCCCTTTCTTAAATAAATGAATAATAAATAATGATACTTTAGGTTAACTAGGCCCCCTACTGTTTTCTTCACCTGTTTATGTAAGACACTAGTAAAGTAATTAATGAAAATGTATTCTTTTCATCAGATATTTTTTAAGGTTATAAAATGTGCAATGCTGTTCTAGAGGCGACCAAGATTGGTTTAAATAAAAGAAGCACATTCAGCTGTATGTTTTTTCCTTGCACTGTCTGCAAAACAACATTAGCTACAGTCAGTCTGATTGTTTTGCTTGTTATCAATCAGCAGGAGGTGATTGGCTCGAAGAGGAAGGACTTGCTGCAGAGGCGCTCATCAGTTTACAGTGCCTACTTCTACTGATGATGGAGAGACCTTAATCACGTTAAGGTTGGCCTTGTGGAAAAATTGGATCTTGCCGTGACCTGTCAGGAGCCTTCTCCAGATCTTGAGCCAGGATCCTGGTCAGGAGTACATAGCTTGAGGATTAGCCTGTTGTGCATGTTTTAGGTTGATGGGATAAATCAGAGAGAATACAGCTGCAATACACATGCAAACTACAGCGGGACTGGTCACTTTATTTACTCTGGGTTGCCACAGTGAAGTAGTTGCACAGTGATTTGGCAGTTTTTTTTGTTTTTTTTTTATGCCGTATGCTCTTCCTGTCCTAACCAGCCGCATACTGTGACTGGAGTAGGCAATGTGGGTTAAGTGTCTTGCCCAGGAACACAATGACACCGCTAACCTTCAGATTGATGGGCAAACACTTAACCCCCTGTGTCACTGCTGCACAGCACAAAATCAGAAGCCAACAAAAAACAGGACTACACCAGGTCCAAACAAAGTCTAAACCAGGACTATGACAAGTTTAGACCTGGACTAAACCAGGTCTACACAAAGTCTATACCAGGACTAGGACAGGTCTAAACCTGGACTAAAGCAGGTCCAAACAAAGTCTAAACCAGGACTAAGACAGGTCTAAACCAAGACTTGACCAGCTCTAAACAAGGACTAAATCAAAACTAAACCAGGAGTAAATCAGGTCTAAACTAGGAATAAATCAGATCTCAATCAGGTCTGAACAAGGTCTAAATCAGAACTTAACCAGGACTAAATAAGAACTAAACCAGGTCTAAATCAGAACCATACCAGAAGTAAACCAGGTAAACTAAACCAGGACTAGACCAGGACTAAACCAGGTCTAAACCGGGTCTAGGGCTAAACTAAACAAGGTCTAAACCTGAACTTAACAGCGACTAAACCTGTACTAAACCAAAACTAAATCAGGACTAAACCAGAACTAAACTAGGTCTAAAGCAGAACCATACTAGAACTATACCAGGATTTAACCAGATCTAAACTAGTACTAATACAGGTCTAAACAAGGTCTAAAACCTGGACTAAACCAGGAATGAATCAGGACTAGACAAGAACTAAATCAGGTCTAAATCAGAAGAAAATCAGGTCTATGCAAGGATATACGTGGACTTAAACTAACACTAAACCAGGTCTAAAGCTGGACTAAACCAGGATGAACACTAGACCAAAAATATACAGGGACTTAACCAGATCTATACTAGCACTAAGAGCTAAACCAAATCGAAACAGAACTAAATTTCTGTGTGAACAGAGGTAAAGCCAGGACTTTTTAAACTTTGGTCTTGTGGCTCTAATGTGACAATTATTTTATTTTTATTTTGTATTTATTTTATTTTATTTTTTTTGCTATATAAATATTGCAGTGTCAAGTTTGTAATATATCCCGCAGCTCTAATGTAAACTCCACACAGAAAGACCTTGGCCTGACTGGGAATTGAACCCCGGACCTTCTTGCTGTGTGATCATGATATAGTGCCGTATTAAATGTGAAGTTTTAGTTTTGAATGTAGGCAGACACCACTGAACATCTGAACCACTGAATGAAAACAAACTTTATTTCCCTCAGCTCTGTTTGATTATCAGCACTTTTTATTAGCTGTACTGAATGTGCTTCCACTTTTATGACTGTAAAAACATTAGCATGTGCATAAACAGAAAGTGGACCACGTCGGTTTGTGTTGGACTGAAGACTTCTGGCTCTACAGCGGCTACTGGCAGCTTCAGACGGAGCAGGAGTCATCAATCAGTCACCAAACACTGGGTTTCAACATCTACACAATCCTGGACAGACCTTTTTATTTGACTGGTTCCAGTGTATTAATGTGTCTGATAGTCAAACACTTATAATCTGCTATTCATGGTGGCCTTGTGGCCTAAAAAATAAAAGCAGTTGTAGATTTAAAAAAAATACTGCCTTAAAAATAAACCCATCCCTCAAATTTAAAAAAGATCATACGAAAAATTGGTTTTACACACTTGAAAAATGTAATAAAAATGAAACCTTCCTCTAAAAATTAAAAAAAGACCCATAAAATAAAGCCACGTCTCATTTTTTAAAAAGTAAAAAAAAAAAAAAAAAAAACCTCACTTATATAAAAAAATAACTTGTAAAAACAACATTCTTCTATTTAAAAAAATAAGACTTTCCACTATTTAATTAAAGTGCATCTAAAAATAATACATACATTATTTACATCTTATTTTTAAAATATACAAATGATTTTTTTATTTTGAGGGGAGCTTCTTTATTTTTAGACAAGTTTATTTTTTTGATGAGTGAGTTTTTTTTTTTTTAACAAAGCTTTTTAAAAATTGAGACATGGCTTTATTTTAATGGACTCTTTAATTTTTAGAGGCAGGTTTCATTTTTGAGGCCCACATTTAAAAATCTTCCTCTGCTTTTATTTTTCTAGAGGGCAAAAACAATTTAGATGATGCTCCTTTTTTAATATAGACATTTACTTTAATTTTTCATATTTTTTTGAATTTGAGGGATGGGTTTATTTATAAGGCAAGATTTAAAAAAAAATGTACCTCTGCTTTTATTTTTCTACTGGACAAAAACAATTATGATGTTGCACCTCAGGGTCACTGTTGGTATTACTACTTGTTGTATGTAATGTAATGTTTTTTTTTACCTTAAATGAAATAGCTTTTATTTGTGTGGTGGTTGTTGTGAGCTACAAATGTTAGTATGTAATAAAGGACAGCTTTTGCAGACTGACCACAACATGTTTTCAAACAACAGGCTGAAAAAAGACATATCTGTACCAAAAAGTTGCTTTGTCTGATTTAGTTAACACAATGTGTTGGATGCACAGTTGTGAGGAGCTCCCAAATTTGTCAGAATTTGATCTGCCTATGCTCAGTCTCCCATCTTGGTTAGAACACAGAGATAATATTTGAGTTCCACTATGTCTGTTTCACACTCATCTGAAGATTCTACATTCAGAAAAATCTGACTTTTTTCCTACTATGTGCTCCTAAATAAGATGCGTATCTGATTTTTTACAATTTGACTGCAGTCTGAACGGACAAGATGAATTCATTGGATATTTACATCATTAAAATGCAACAAACAGCCTGATTCTGTGCTGGAGGAGGCAGGATTAAATGATGAGCTTGGCAGACAGAGCTGATGGAGCTAGTTAGTAGAAAAAAGTGGGGTTTTAAACCTAATTTGTATTTAAGGTGACAATCCTAAACTTGAAGGGTCATATCGTAATGAATCGTAATCATATCGAAAAATAAGATGAGAAATATTAGGAAATTAGGACCAAGGAGTGTTGCTGACAAATATATTCAAACATCTTCCACAATATCCTGAAATTACTGATAAACTGTCAGTGAAGCCTCTCACATCACTGTCCCAAGACCTCAGGCTCCATCAGGTCTTTATTTGGACATGTGGGTCACTTCAGGGCCAGAAATGATTCACACACAAGACTGATGCAAGTCACATTTTAAAATGTAAAAATGCAAAAACAAGAAACAAGAAATCAGATTTTTGCAAAAAATCTAAATTTAGCATTGAGACCTGCAGTGTGAACGTAGCCAAAACAAAAGATAAAAAGCAGTCATCTTGGTTTGTCTTGGTTGATTATTCCACACTAATTATTTGTAATTATACATACAGCTCTGGGGCAGTGGGTTAAAGTCACTGCATGGGGCTGGGTGTGACAGGTCAGGCATCTGGCATAAAAAAAAAGAAAAAAAAAAAAGGTAGCAGCTGAAAAATAAAATAATAATATTACAAAAACATTAACTGAAATGTAACTAGTGCCTTTTCATCCTTTAAAGGGATTTTAAGCTAAAGCTCAAACTGGATATGCAGCCAACCTCATGGCAGTAGTATTCTCTACACATTTATTACAAATGCTGCAAAAACATAAATAGAGAGACTTACATATGGTGTGATCTGTTGCTGCTAATGATGCTAACTGAGGCTAGCCATGTCCATTGTGTGTATCTGACCTTTAACAGTTTCCCAAATTTGGTTGTCATCTGCCTACTTCTACCATTTCATAGATCCACTGCTGGTCTATTTTACAGTAAACCGTACAACCACTTTCCAAACCTCAGTATTTATATAAAAATAAAAAGTAAGTGCTTGTGGTACAGAGATTATTCTTGGCTCTTGCCGGGGGCAGATAAAGGCGACGTGCGTCAGTAAACTGGAGTGAACCCAGCTCTAATCACAGTCATTTGGGCCAGCTCTGTTTTTAAAAAGTCATTATCAGCACATCTGGGAAATGACTTGCTATATTTACGCCGGCTATTAATGCCACCCAGTGTTTCATTTCAACCCATTATCAACAATATAATGAAAACACAATAACTATTTCACTTAATCAGCCTTTCGGAGAGTTAGCTCCCACCTTAGCTGCGGCGTGATGCTTTCAACCACTGTTCCTGCTTAAACAGCACTTTGTAATAAGTTTCTATATATTCTCTTTAGTGAAGAAGTGATGTGGGTTTGACAGTTGGGTTTTGTCATGTTCGACTGCCGAGGGGAGAACATCGCTCTGAGTGCACCGAAAAACTGTCAGGGGAATACTGTGAGAGATTTTCTGGAATGTATAACATGTATAACAGATATATAGGCAAGAGTTGTACCGTTGCCTTTGCTTTGGGACAGCTGGAGCGACCACTTAAACAATACATTTATGATCCTAAGCTTATTTAAATTAATATCACCTGATTCCAATCTATTTTATTTCTATGGCACATTTTATAAACTGTTTAAACATTATAAAACACAATAAATAAATGGTACTCTATTTAGCTTTACTAGTCTTAATAATAATAATAATAATAATAATAATAATAATAATAATTAAAGCCGCAAGCGGCATTGGTAGGCCCTCGCCGGCCGCAACCGGAGCTGGGGCAGAGGAAAAACCATTTTGCCGAATTTTTTGTTGGTACCTTTTGATAAAAAAACGGCAAAAAGTGTCCTAATACTCCATAGAACTGCATTGAATGGAATTCCCATTGGAAAATAATGGCAGAATTCGACCTTCACCATGGCAACACCAAATGAAATACGACTTGGGTACCATTGAAATTTTTGATCAGGATGACATCAAGAATATTTGTGCCAAATTTCACAAATTTTCGTTGAAGTATAATTTTTTTTGTCCATACAGATTTTTGTTTCAGTCCCATTGGAATAAAATGGCAGGTTTCAGTCATCGCCATGACAACACAGTATAAAATATGACATGGGTCTCATTGGCTTTTTTGATCGGGGACACCTAAAATATTTTTCTGCCAAGTTTCGTAAATTTTTGAAAAACTAAATTTTTTCCTTACTATATAAATATTTGTCTCATTCTGTAGGGGGCGCTATCGTGCCAAATTTCAATCTTTCTTATTTAATGGGTTTAGGCTTAGAGGGTTTATGAGTGTTTAAAATTTGAGCCAAATTGGAGTTAATATGTGCAAATTGTAGCAAATTGAAGGTACTGAAAAATCTAAAAAAAATTCGTAAAATTTGCGGCTTCGCCGCACAAAAACCGTAAAACTTTTGCGAAGAATTTGGATAACTTTTAATGCCCCACTTCTGTAGATGATGTAGAGCGATTTTGAGGTCATTTCGTTAAACGCCCAAGGAGGAGATAGAAAAAGTACGACGCGTGCAAAATTGCTGACTCAGCACTTCGCAGATTTCAATCCAAGATTACCGACTTCTGGTTTGTCAGGGGGCGTGGCCATAATAATATTTTTTGTTTGGCTCCATGTCAGCAATGTCATTACCGAATTTGGTGGGTCTGCGACAAACTTTACGTTAGGTCGCCTCCCATTGGCGCAATGTATTTTCAATTTTGTAGGTGGCGCTATCGCGCCACTTTTGTATTGTTAAGTATGGCGCCTAAAAAAAACAAAATTTTTCAGCAAATCTGAATTTTGGGCAAAATTTGGTGAGTTTTCATAAATGTTCAGGTGGTCAAATTAGCGCTCAAAGAGCAGAAGAAAAATAAAAAAAAAATAAAGAAGAAGAAGAATAAAAAATATAGCCGCAAGCGGCAATCATAGGCCCTCGCCCGCCGCGACCCGGAGCTGTGCCAGATTTACTAAACTTGCTGCATTTGGCTCTGTAGAAATTTACCAAATGTTTTGTGGTCCATAGGATTACATTGTGTAGGATTCCCATTCAAATTTAATGATAGGTTTTCTGTTGTTGCCACGGAAACACAGTTAGAGTTAGAACATAGGTCCCATTGACTTTTTTTGTTGCTGGGGTGAGACGCAGATGTGTGCCAAATTTTGCACATTTATGATGAACTAAATTTTTTCTGTTGCATTAAAGATTTATAGTGTTTTCCCATTAGAATAAAATGGGGGGTTTCAATCATTGCCACGGCAACACCATAAAAAAAAATGACATAGGTCTCATTGGCTTTTTTGATCAGGGTGACATAACAGAATTTTCTGCCAAATTTCGTACATTTCTAAAAAAGTAATTTTTTTGCGTGCCATATAAATATTTGCTTCATTCTGTAGGGGGCGCTAACGTGCCAAATTTTATTTTTTCTTTCTAAATGGATCAAAGACTGGGATGTTAATAAGTGTTTCAAATTTGAGGAAAATTGGAGTTCGCTTGCGCGAACTGTAGCATTTTATGTTTACATAAAAATCGATAAAATTTTCGTAAAGTTTGCGGCTTCGCTGCATGAAAACCGTAAAAGATTCTACAAAAATTTTGATAACTTTTGATGCCACACTTCTCAAGATAAATTTCACCAAATTTGAGCACATTCGGATAAACGCCCTAGGAGGAGATAGAAAATGTACGACGTGTACAAAAACTGCTGAGTCATGCTTTCAGATTTTTATTCCAATATGGACGACTTTCTGTTTGTCGTGCGGCGTTGCCATAATAATATTTTTTACTTGTCCTGTCATAAAGCATCTCTGCACCAAATTTGGTGATAATACGATGAAATTTTTTTTGACCGTACTCCCATAGGCGCAATGTTATAAAAATTTTGTGGTGGCGCTGTCGCGCCAATTTTTATTATTTTTTAATATGGCCTATATTAAAAATTAGCTTGCCACCAACCTGAATTTTGGGCAAAATTTTGTGCAAGTTCGTAAATGTTCACTGGGTGAAATTTGCGATACCGTGAAGTAAGAAGAAAAAGAATAAGAATAATAATAAATATAGCCGCAAGCGGCAATCATAGGCCCTCGCCCGCCGCGACCCGGAGCTGTGCCAGATTTACTAAACTTGCTGCATTTGGCTCTGTAGAAATTTACCAAATGTTTTGTGGTCCATAGGATTACATTGTGTAGGATTCCCATTCAAATTTAATGATAGGTTTTCTGTTGTTGCCACGGAAACACAGTTAGAGTTAGAACATAGGTCCCATTGACTTTTTTTGTTGCTGGGGTGAGACGCAGATGTGTGCCAAATTTTGCACATTTATGATGAACTAAATTTTTTCTGTTGCATTAAAGATTTATAGTGTTTTCCCATTAGAATAAAATGGGGGGTTTCAATCATTGCCACGGCAACACCATAAAAAAAAATGACATAGGTCTCATTGGCTTTTTTGATCAGGGTGACATAACAGAATTTTCTGCCAAATTTCGTACATTTCTAAAAAAGTAATTTTTTTGCGTGCCATATAAATATTTGCTTCATTCTGTAGGGGGCGCTAACGTGCCAAATTTTATTTTTTCTTTCTAAATGGATCAAAGACTGGGATGTTAATAAGTGTTTCAAATTTGAGGAAAATTGGAGTTCGCTTGCGCGAACTGTAGCATTTTATGTTTACATAAAAATCGATAAAATTTTCGTAAAGTTTGCGGCTTCGCTGCATGAAAACCGTAAAAGATTCTACAAAAATTTTGATAACTTTTGATGCCACACTTCTCAAGATAAATTTCACCAAATTTGAGCACATTCGGATAAACGCCCTAGGAGGAGATAGAAAATGTACGACGTGTACAAAAACTGCTGAGTCATGCTTTCAGATTTTTATTCCAATATGGACGACTTTCTGTTTGTCGTGCGGCGTTGCCATAATAATATTTTTTACTTGTCCTGTCATAAAGCATCTCTGCACCAAATTTGGTGATAATACGATGAAATTTTTTTTGACCGTACTCCCATAGGCGCAATGTTATAAAAATTTTGTGGTGGCGCTGTCGCGCCAATTTTTATTATTTTTTAATATGGCCTATATTAAAAATTAGCTTGCCACCAACCTGAATTTTGGGCAAAATTTTGTGCAAGTTCGTAAATGTTCACTGGGTGAAATTTGCGATACCGTGAAGTAAGAAGAAAAAGAATAAGAATAATAATAAATATAGCCGCAAGCGGCAATCATAGGCCCTCGCCCGCCGCGACCCGGAGCTGTGCCAGATTTACTAAACTTGCTGCATTTGGCTCTGTAGAAATTTACCAAATGTTTTGTGGTCCATAGGATTACATTGTGTAGGATTCCCATTCAAATTTAATGATAGGTTTTCTGTTGTTGCCACGGAAACACAGTTAGAGTTAGAACATAGGTCCCATTGACTTTTTTTGTTGCTGGGGTGAGACGCAGATGTGTGCCAAATTTTGCACATTTATGATGAACTAAATTTTTTCTGTTGCATTAAAGATTTATAGTGTTTTCCCATTAGAATAAAATGGGGGGTTTCAATCATTGCCACGGCAACACCATAAAAAAAAATGACATAGGTCTCATTGGCTTTTTTGATCAGGGTGACATAACAGAATTTTCTGCCAAATTTCGTACATTTCTAAAAAAGTAATTTTTTTGCGTGCCATATAAATATTTGCTTCATTCTGTAGGGGGCGCTAACGTGCCAAATTTTATTTTTTCTTTCTAAATGGATCAAAGACTGGGATGTTAATAAGTGTTTCAAATTTGAGGAAAATTGGAGTTCGCTTGCGCGAACTGTAGCATTTTATGTTTACATAAAAATCGATAAAATTTTCGTAAAGTTTGCGGCTTCGCTGCATGAAAACCGTAAAAGATTCTACAAAAATTTTGATAACTTTTGATGCCACACTTCTCAAGATAAATTTCACCAAATTTGAGCACATTCGGATAAACGCCCTAGGAGGAGATAGAAAATGTACGACGTGTACAAAAACTGCTGAGTCATGCTTTCAGATTTTTATTCCAATATGGACGACTTTCTGTTTGTCGTGCGGCGTTGCCATAATAATATTTTTTACTTGTCCTGTCATAAAGCATCTCTGCACCAAATTTGGTGATAATACGATGAAATTTTTTTTGACCGTACTCCCATAGGCGCAATGTTATAAAAATTTTGTGGTGGCGCTGTCGCGCCAATTTTTATTATTTTTTAATATGGCCTATATTAAAAATTAGCTTGCCACCAACCTGAATTTTGGGCAAAATTTTGTGCAAGTTCGTAAATGTTCACTGGGTGAAATTTGCGATACCGTGAAGTAAGAAGAAAAAGAATAAGAATAATAATAAATATAGCCGCAAGCGGCAATCATAGGCCCTCGCCCGCCGCGATCCGGAGCTGTGCCAGATTTACTAAACTTGCTGCATTTGGCTCTGTAGAAATTTACCAAATGTGACATAATTTTGTGGTCCATAGGATTACATTGTGTAGGATTCCCATTCAAATTTAAAGATAGGTTTTCTGTTGTTGCCACGGAAACACAGTTAGAGTTAGAACATAGGTCCCATTGACTTTTTTTGTTGCTGGGATGAGACGTACATGTGTGCCAAATTTTGCACATTTATGATGAACTAAATTTTTTCTGTTGCATTAAAGATTTATAGTGTTTTCCCATTAGAATAAAATGGGGGGTTTCAATCATTGCCATGGCAACACCATCAAAAAAATGACATAGGTCTCATTGGCTTTTTTGATCAGGGTGACATAACAGAATTTTCTGCCAAATTTCGTACATTTCTAAAAAAGTAATTTTTTTGCGTGCCATATAAATATTTGCTTCATTCTGTAGGGGGCGCTAACTCACCAAATTTTATTTCTTCTTTCTAAATGGATCAAAGACTGGGAGGTTAATAAGTGTTTCAAATTTGAGGAAAATTGGAGTTCGTTTGCGCGAACTGTAGCATTTTATGTTTACGTAAAAATCAATAAAAATTTCGTAAAGTTTGCGGCTTCGCCGCATGAAAACCGTAAAAGATTCTACAAAAATTTGGATAACTTTTGATGCCACACTTCTCAAGATAAATTTCACCAAATTTGAGCACATTCGGATAAACGCCCCAGGAGGAGATAGAAAAAGTACGACGTGTACAAAAACTGCTGAGTCATGCTTTGGGATTTTTATTCCAATATGGATGACTTCCTGTTTGTCGTGCGGCATTGCCATAATAATATTTTTTACTTGTCCTGTCATAATGCATCTCTGTACCAAATTTGGTGATAATACGATGAAATTTTTTTTGACCGTACTCCCATAGGCGCAATGTTAAAAATATTTTGTGGTGGCGCTGTCGCGCCAAATTTTATTATTTGTTAATATGGTCTATATTAAAAATTAGCTTGCCACCAACCTGAATTTTGGGCAAATTTTTGGGCAAGTTCGTAAATGTTCACTGGGTGAAATTTGCGATACCGCATACAAACGAGAAAAAGAATAATAATAATAATAATAATATTCCTTTCAATAACAATATAGCCGCTTTCGCGGCTACCGCAATATATATATTTTCGGAAAGCTCGCGCGCATTGCTACCTGTTCATGGGGGTCCTGGGTCACTGACGAGCACGATAGTGCTCGTCAGTGACTTATGCATGGGCTTCGCCCATTGAGCTACTTTAGCTCTGAACAATTATAAATATGCATTTTCCCCACCACATACCTATATGCACTGAAAGTGCACGATGCCATGAGTGTGTACGTGAGTGTTTGGTGAGGGATGAGCGCTTCGCGCTCTGTTTTACGTGCGCTTCGCGCACTTTTGGGGCAGTGCGCTTCGCGCACTGCTGTTCAATCACAATAGGCCCTACGCCATCTCTGGGGGCTCGGGCCTAATAATATTCCTTACAATAACAATGTAGCCGCTTTCGCGGCTACCACGATATATATATTTTCGGAAAGCTCGCGTGCATTGCTACTTGTTCATGGGGGTCCTGTGTCACTGACGAGCACTATCGTGCTCGTCAGTGACTTATGCATGGGCTTCGGCCATTGAGCTACTTTAGCTCTGAACAACTATAAATATGCGTTTTTCCCACCACATACCTATATGCACTGAAAGTGCACGATGCCATGAGTGTGTACGTGAGTGTTTGGTGAGGGATGAGCGCTTCGCGCTCTGTTTTACGTGCGCTTCGCGCACTTTTGGGGCAGTGCGCTTCGCGCACTGCTGTTCAATCACAATAGGCCCTGCGCCATCTCTGGGGGCTCGGGCCTAATAATAATAAACATTCGGGGTGGCAGTAGCTCAGTTGGTTTCCCACTAACCCGAAAGTTGGCGGTTCAAGCCCCGCTGCCAGCATTGCATACTGTTGTTGTGTCCTTGGGCAAGACACTTCACCCACCTCGCCTGCATGAATGTTGTCAGTGTGAGTGTGTCTTTTGTCAAACTGTAAAGCGACTTTGAGTGTCTAGAAAAGCACTACATAAGACTAATGTATTGTTATTGTTATTATAAACAGTAAAACCAAATAAGAGCAGCGTGTGCGGCGCTTCATTTGAGAAACACAGCAGTTCTATTTTACTGCATCAGCGCTTCCAGTTCACATCAGTCTACACAGATCAGATCACACCAAACCAGATCCTGCATCTGGATTTTCAAAGTAAAAACCTACACTGTAATTCTTTTTAATAATATATATATATATATAGGCATATGTGTTTGTTATGTATGTATATTTCTTATTTAAAAATGTATTATATACACACACTTACGACTGCAAAAACACAACTTTTTCAAACTCAATGAAGTCAACCGATGTAGAGGAAAAATCCGTGAAGTGATGTCAATCATAACAACAAAGCAAAGTTAAACTGTTGTTTTCTGTTTTTATTCTTGTGAATAAAGATTGTTTTGGTCTCGTTTCTGTCTTTTATTGCAAGTTCTCACAATTCCCACACATGCTTCCCGCAGCTGCTTGGAGCTCCATGGTGCTGAGGTTATGCTTATGCTTAATGCAATGACAGTAGCTTTGATGCATGAAGCAAGAGTCCTCTTCACTGCACAAAAGCTAATGTACGGCCATGGTATAGCTGAGTGTCCTGGTAGAGTCCTGGTAAAGCTGTGGCACATATACCATAGGCAGCTACAGCCTGCCTTGATGATAGTGGTTCGAGTCTGGACTTTGCTGAATGTCTCTCCCCACTCTCATCCTGATTTCCTGTCACTTCTTGACTGCACTATCAGTCATCATTCCTTTTTTTCTGCTCATTGTTTTTGCCTAAAGAATTATCAATGGTCCAATCATTAAACTGCAATGTGTAGCTCCGTCTTTTAGAAGGCCAACCACACTGATGCATCGCCACATACTGTACACTATACATAGAAACTTGATGAATCACAAATAGATTTTAAAAGGCTGCTGTTCAAATATTGTCTTATTCCATGTACTGTATTTAAAAGTCATTCACTTCAATTGACTTTCTGTAATTGCAGTTCCCATTATCAGCCCAACAATCTAGTTTTCAGTGAAAATGCTTATGTTTGAGGAAGTAATTTAAAATGGAAAACAAATGACTGCTATTCCACATTTCTGAGAATTTTCTGATTACATTTTTTAGAAATCGTGTCATAGCAAATGATCCTGTGTCATGCTTCAAACCCAAGCTGTGAATAGCGAGCTTTTAAAATTGATCTGAAAATATAGAAGAACAAGTCAGTACTCTTATCCTAATAAAGTTCTTTTGCACTTTTACCACACATTCTGACATTTAGAGCCCTGAAACCCTGATTAGTCTCTGTCACAGTTTTTGTTCTGCTGGGAACGAGGAGAGAAGAAGAAGCCATTTTGGGCAGATGGGTTTTAAATGTCACTTCCAACACTGACAGATTAGAAAAGACACATTAAAGTGAGAATTGTCATAGTCGGCTATGATTTTAGCTACATAAAAATCTGCTCTGGTAATGCAGGTTACAAATGGTCAGAGAGGAAATGGATGTGGGAGAAATAATTGAGAGAACATGGTGCAACAAAATGTGAATTATTGGCTGGAATACTGCAGAAAAGTGTCTTGTCTTCTGTGTCACTTCTGATTGTTTTATGAGAGCCAAACTTCTTTTCAGACATGCCCCAATAAAACATCTTCCAAAATGTTCAGGAGTGCCTCATTGTTTAAACACAAGCCCTCTGCTTTTCTAATCTGAACTTGATACTTTGCCCAGTGGAAAAGTGGTTAGCATGCTCACCTCTCAGCGAGAAGGTACCAGGTTCAATTCCTGGACTGTGTGGGGTTTGTGGAGTGTGCATGTTCGCCCCAGGTCTGGGTGGGTTTCCTCTGGGTGCTCCAGTTTCCCCCAACCTAAGGGTGGACTGACACAAACCCCGAATCTGCCACAAGGACGTTGCAGCAGCAGGTCATTTTATGCACGTCTGTTTAAAAAAGCATCAATTTACCCCGTGGGCGTCAGAGCTGCTGCCCTGCTGCTTGTGTCAATCTCCTCCCTCTGTTTTACAGACTATTCACCGTCTAAACACAAAACTGTCTACTGAGCCCCATGCCTTCTACTTCTTCATGTTGTCCTTGTAAAATGGCTGCTTCATTGCAAATTATATTACATTTCTATCAACCAGGGCTTGACATTTACTTTTTTGCTTACAGGCAACTGTGGCTTGTCTTTCTTAAAGGTTGCTGGCCACTTAAAGCTTTTTACTAGCCACAATTGGATTAGTTTTTGTGTTTTTTTTTTTGTGTTTTTTTTTTGTATACAACAAGCTTAAAGAAATGTAAAATCTGGTTTTATGTATGGACAGGGATTTATTAAATATTAAAAAACAGGTTTACCTCTAGCGGTAGAATAAATTGTATATCAGTGAATGTGCATTTTGTTTAAATTGCTTTTCTTCCTTTAATCATCATAAATTACTGTAAACTAAATGGTTTACACTCAAGTCAGAGCAAGATAAATTTCTCTAACCTCCAGGGGTCCCCAAGTTAAGATATTTGCATAAAATTCAACCAGTCAAAGTGGCTGGAGGGAGAATTTGTATTGATACTTGGCCAATTGGCTAGTGTTAATGTGAAGCCCTGCTATCAACTCTCAAGAATTTAACTTCTTGATGTGCGATGTTCACATTATTTCAGTTTTCAGTGAGGATTTATTTTGAAAGTGAAGCCAAAGTTTATTTTGACACTTGGAGCCTGTTTCCTGTGTTTCCCTGGCTGTAGCTCTGCAGATTGCCAAAAAAAAAAGAAAAAAAGAAAAAGAAAATAGAACTCCAACCTAATCTGAGCGTAGCGTTGCGGCAAGTCTTTCATGTGGCGCTCGTATGTCGTCCCAGGTGTGAATTGAATTGATTTAATAAAATAGAAAGCACTTCACACACATATGACGTGATGCTGCTGCTGTTAAATTGGGGGTTAAAGTGACAAAATCTTTTCGTGGTGCTAGCCCCTCTCCTGTTCACAAATGTTTAAAAAGTGACTTTTGTGTGTAAACCAATTCCTCTCGGGTGACTATCAATTCTTGTTCTGTAAATTGTGGTTGTTTCGGTGATGTTGCTGCATATTTGCAAAAAGCTGACTTCTGTGCACCTTAAAACTACACTCGATTCTTGCCACTCGGCACGTCTGCATTGCTTGTCGCCTCCGCATGTGAGTGTATAAAGGAAATAAAAGGTTACTGGTCACTCAAGACATTTTTGAGTGCCATTTTTTGAGTGAGTCGGCCCTAGAACATGCTAATAATAAGGCTAATTCTCCAGCTGGGTACTCCTGACCGAGATCTTTGCTCAAGAGTCTCCTGAAAAGGATGCCCCAGTGACTTTGAAAGATTGGTCAAATGCAGAGGCAGACAATAATACCTTTCCTTAGTATCTCGTCAGTATCCTGTCAAGAGTGTTTTTATCTCTGTGAATGTGTAAAAAACACTAACCATGATCTCCCCATCCTTTTGTATGGATGGACTTCAAGTTTGGGAGGTGATCATGAAGGAGCCTTTAACATATTCCATAGGCAATGGCTGTAAAAGGTGCATGTGCCAGCCTCAGCAGGTTGTTAGTGTTTTAACAGAAAGCCTAACAAGGTTATTATTCTATAGACCAATAATCACAATTAACAACTTTGACTGCATTATTAGAAACATTGAATTCACCACAAGCACCTCATAACAATAACAAAAAGGCTATTACTACAAAAAGGCTGTTATACTGAGAAAATACAGATACGTCTAAAGAAATCAGAATAAAGATGATTAGTGTTAGTTGGGTCTCAGTACAATTCTGACTCCTTTAACAGATCAGACTTACCCTCACCACTCTAAGATAGCTTCAGGAGTGTCAAATATGTTCAGTATCACTTGTATTGAATGCTTACAGGCAATCAGAGTTAAGAGTTAAAAGTTAAATTTGTCTGTAGTTCCTGTCTTTATAGCAGTGCACATTCTCTGTAAAGAAAGAGCACAACCAATATGACAGATCTGATGGCTGTGTAACTGTATCTGACAGCGAAATGTAGGACATAGTTATAGCATGCTTCTATGACCTATATATGTCTGCAGGAATATAATGATGACAGGTAGAGAGCCTACTTTTTAATCATGATGTGAACTCCACAAATGTCAGCTCAGATACCACAAAGTTTTGTCATAATGGTTGAAACTATTTTGATTTACATTTGGCACAACAGTTTCTCAGCCATCCAGGTGATAACAAATAGACCTAGAGAAAATTTGTACTTTAAAAGACATTTCATGCCTCATCTAAAGGACAATTCTGTAGTACCTGGAGTGTGAGTTGAACCAGAGTTAATGGCTGAATGGCTTGTGGTCAGAGGGAGAGTTGTTCCCCGTCTGTGATCCATTTGCACAAGCTGCCCTTTCTGATGTTGATGGTCTGTTAAGACTGGCGGAAGATTAAATCTCAAGCCTCTTAACCTTTCAGGCCAAAATCTGGACATCATGGACATCAAATCATGTAAAAAATGTCCAGTTTATTGTTGAGGTGAACACCCAGGTACTTAAACCCTCCACACCATCCATACACACACCACCAACACATCATCCATACAACTGCAATGCTGATTTTACAGTCACACACCATCGTAAGTTTAATTTTCACTGTTTGTGAAGCCCTTTGAGGCGACTTTTGTTGTGATACTGGGCTGTACAAATAAACCTGAATTGAATTGAATTGAATTAATCTGTTTCATTTGGATTTCACTTTCACTTTATTTTTTTTTGGAATTGTTGAGTGGCGTCTGTGTTTGTCTTCCGAGATCTCAATTGGGACATTTTGCACTTAAAGCAACAATCATAGCAACTACAACTATGCAGTGTGTTTTCTTTTCTGTATCTAATTTTTGTTATGTCTGTGAATACTCTCACTTATCCAGGGTAATTGCATTGCAAAAAAAGCTTCAAAAAACAGTCATCTGGATTGGATTTTTAAAGTTGAAGACGTTTCACCTCTTATCCAAGAGGCTTTCTCAATTCTGAAGCTGAACTGGTAAGAGAGCTGGTTTATATTCGCCTGTGAAAGCTTCCACTTCCTGGATTTTGATCTTCACCCAGGTGTTGTCCACGTATCTGAACCAGTGGCTCGGTGTAGTACCTGGGAATGAGTCAAGAGCTCTCCTCTCAACTTCCTCAATGTACAGATTAGCCACAATGGGGGAGATTGGGGAGCCCATAGCGAGGAGTCAAATAACCAATGTTTGTCAAAAAAGATAAACCTTCTTTAAACAGAAATGGTGGTCTCAGATACAACCTTCCTTCTGTCTACAACAGTCTCCTGAGACCTAAACAAAACAAACCAGTTTCACTCAGGTCATTACATCTGAAGGAGCTGCCCAGGCTGGGGAGGGTTAACCACTCTCACTCCAGCTGAGGACAAAGGACTCCTAACGACCCAAAACCATTCAGGCTATTCATAGTCTCCTGAACCAATCGAAGTTAGTTTCAGGTCTAACTCCTCCTTCCTAGAAGAATATAAACCAGCTCTCTTATCAGTTCAATTTCAGAATTGAGAAAGCCTCTTGGATAAGAGGTGAAACGTCTTCAACTTTAAAAATCCAATCCAGATGACTGCTTTTTAAACTTTTTGTTGCAATCTAATTTTTGTTAGATTTGGTTATGAAACAGTTTGAACCTATCTGAAGGTGCAGAGCTGAATTTGGCTGATAATTAATAATTTTTACACTGAATGGGTGATAACTGCAGCAGTATGTCCAATTAGAACTTATATTTGTCCACTTGTGATAAAAAAAAAAGAAAAAATCAGGCCAGTTTAATTTGTAAAAATTAAAGTAAATAAACAATTAAACTGAATATTCCATGCTAATGTTTCATGTTGCTTCAGAGTATCAGAATATCATTTAGCAATGCTAACTTGCATATGAAAATCAACAGGTATAATTATAAGCAATACTTGTACTAATGTACACACAGATAACAGTCTGATGCTTTCTGAGGAGAAACAAGGAACATACAAAAATTTTTGTTAATTACGATAATAGGTGGGCCATGAATATAATTGTCCACTAGGGGGCACATGAACAAAAAGAACAGTAACAAAACTGGCCTTTTGCAGGTGTGCTGTACCAACCTGCGATGAACTCCAGGGACAATGTGTCTTACAACTCCAGGCATTTTTTATCACATATGCATCAGATAGTGCTTAAACCCAACTCATGTTACATAATTTTATCATACAAATTTTGCCCTTTTAATGCCATTTTCATTATAGTTCCAACATGTGAACAGAATTTTTATTGTCCATTGTCCCCCTCTCTCTACTGTACTGTGACTGTTGCCCTTTGCAGTGACTGGGCTGGGAGCTCGTTCCCACACTGGTCACGTATATAGACCTCCATTGTACCTCCATATACCACATCTGCCATAATTCCCCGCGTCCTGGGAGTCGCAGATATATGCAGAAGAATATGGCTTTGACTCTTTTATTGCGCTGTAATTTTCCACAAATCAGAGAGCAGTGCAGTGAGAGGGTTCAAAGCACCCTCAATAATGGCTGTCCTTGTAGGTGACGTCGCCTAAACTGAGAGTCGGGCTCACGAGTTACTGTGTGGAGACTGAGGGAGTGTGGAAAAGGAAAAGATACAAGACTGAAAGGATATGAAAAATGGCAATGTATTTTTTATTACCACTCTGACAGCTAACTGCTAAATCATACTCCATAATACAATTTCCATAACAAATTACCGCCAGTATATGAACTTGTAGCCACTTGCTCTCTATTTAGATTTATTCATCATCTTCTTTTGCCTTTTCCTGTTAGAGGTTGAAAGTTTGAATGTTTGGCATGTAAAGGTAAGTTTTGCCCAATCAAATAGTGGTATACAGGGGGGTCTCCTCTTATTTGAATAAGGGATGCCCCCATAGGCTGTCTCACCATGGCTTGACAACATGACTGTGGCAGATATTTAGCATTGCCGGCTATATCTTGGCTTACACAGATAAACGTGCATAGCTGTTGGAAATGTGTTCAGATGTTTAACATGCAGACCTACAGTATCTGTCTAAGCCTGAACTTCAGAGCTACAAGTTTAATGGGAAGGGATAAACTTTTATGTAGTCTTTTAAGTGATTACGAAGTACAGTAACAGTTACAATAACAAGATTACAATTGTCAGATAATGCATTACTTTGGAGTAATATTACAGTTACTAACAAAATGCTTATTATTTATTTGCGGTAAGTCAATACAGTCAGTTCAAATTACTTGCAGTTTACCGCAAGGACAGAGAGGAAAATTTTCCCTTCTCTGCTCCTCTTTATGCATGCCGTTGCTGCTCACCCCCCACTTCTGCCTGTGTATCGGGTGTATGTGTGCTGCTGTCACTATTGTGCACCATTTTGCCATTAACAGCTACCATATTTTAGTCTAAATATAGTAAAATAAAAGTTTGTCCAACAGGAGCTCATTCCCTGTGTTTTTTACTGATCTGACACAGCAGGAACACTTGCTATTAGGAAGTAATCCAAAAGTAAAGTAATATATTTTACATTTTTTTTAGACAGATTGGTTTTATCCCTGATAACAGTGCAGGCTGTATGCTGCCTCTGACTCGTTGTTGCTGGCATAGACTCTAGCCACTATAAGAGGAAGAAGATGAGTAAATGTAAACATCAAACATAAGTAGACTGGTCACTGTGTAGTTGGTTGGTGGTAGCTGTCAGAATGATCATGGACAAAAAATAGAGCTGTAAGTAAAGCTCTTATAGTCCTGACCCTGGCTCACTGTCCAACTAACATTAACATAATCAGGTTATTTTCAATCATTGGCAAATAGTTTACATATGTGTTATTATCTCTTGCAGTGCATTTATGATAGTGTGTGGTCAGTTCTTCTATGGCCATTTCTAATGTTTTTGTCTGTTTTTCTTTTTAACTTGAAGCTATTTATTGTGACGCTGATGCTGGTGCTGGATTTATTTGCATGCATTTCTTAATTTAATGTGCAGTTTGTCTATTATATCCCAAGCCCTGCTTCAGATTAAATGGCCACCATAGTCGAATGAATCACAAAAGGCTCTCAGACTGCTGACATCTGAAACACATTAAAGAATAAACACAGCTGCATTTAGTTTTTTTTTTCTGTGGCTAATGAATGTCTTGGCAACAACAAAAGTTATTTTAGATGTGTTTGGAAATAAAAAAAACCTGTCGTTACATCCTATTTTAAACATAAACTTTAACACATCTCACTGAATTTCAGCAAACTGTCTGTTATACTGTTTAAAATATGGTTGTCTTTGTGTAGAGTGCCTACGGCGTATGAGCTAGCGAGAGGTGAATCCCAGTGGAACGTTAACTAACTGGAAGGCTGATGATTGGATCCTCCTCCTCGTTTTGTCTGAGTGTCCTTGGCCTCAAGCCTGGTGGAGGGGATCTGACCATGAGCCAATAGTAGATGTACAGAGGCTTTGTGTGCTGAGTGCTTTACTCTCACTCACCAGTTACTGCAGCAACTTGACCATTTTAGTCAGAAAGTCGCTTGTATGGCTCACACTATGCGTTCGAAAGCCACTCATCAGGCGATGTATGGCAAGTAGCAAAAATGACTCATGAGAATAAGATGAGCAGAAAAATATGATATGTGACCAGAGAAAGTATGAGTCACCAGGCAGGTCCACAGATATATCATTATATCAGCTATAAGCAGGGTCTAGATTACTTTGTTTACCCAGAACATTACAGTGAGGCACTTGCAATGTTATCTATACAGTTGCAGTGTTTTCCATTCATTTATATGTTTTTTCATGTGTACAGTAGGCTGTGTAATGGAAGACATACTCAAAATCTGTAAAAAAAAAAAAAAAAAAAAAAAAAAAAACAACAACTTAAAGGGGCCATATTTTTTTTTTTTTTGCTTTTTCAGGCTTTAGTATAGCTTATAGTTCTGTCACTCTCTGCTGGCAAAGGTAGGGACTGGACAGAGTATAAAATGGCTATTTAGCACAGCTAAGAGCAACATGATGCTAACAGATAGATGAACGAGCTGACTGCTTTGTAGTGGCGACAATTTAAGCGCTGAAATTATCTGAATGAGCCTATGCGTATGGGCTTTAGAAATGCGCAGGAGCACTTCCTGGTTTCATGTGTCTATGTAGAGCCCTGAGACTGAGCGTTTTTAGGTCTTGAGAAAGAGATGGCCTCAGCATACAGGATTACTCAAACATACCTGAAACAAACAAACTACAACTCCAGGTATGTTTTTCAGGTGAAAACAACATTATAACATGGTTAAAAGGTCAAAATGGTCAAAATAGTCAATTTAGCAGAATAAGGGAGCTTTAAGTTATTACTTTAAGACGGTGTCTCTGGGCCGGCCTGGGAATGCCTCAGGATTTCCCTGGAAGGAAGTGTTCAGGGAGAGAGAATTCTGGGCGACTGCTGCCTTCTGCAGCCAAGCCCAATGTATTAAAAAAAGTAACTGAAACAGACTTTAGTAAATAACGTTTTTCTTTTCTATTTCTTTTTTCTTTTTGCTTGCCTGTGAACACAGTGGCTAAATCTGTTCCAAAAGTAAACATCTGCAGTCTCTTTTTTCCTGGATGACATTAGCATTGTTAAGTATGTTCTGTACCTAACAAGTCTTACTTTTATAAACAACACAGCTTATTTAGTTTTTTTACTATCAGTTTACTTGTGCAGCACACATGTAGTTGGTTGGTTTGTATGTTTTCTATTTAATTGATTTATGAAGGGACAATACATATTAATGAACATTTGACATGTAAATATGTGAGAATGTAGCCTATGGCATTTCCATCTCTAGTCCCTCGGTAGGTTGATGTTAATACTTAAATACAAACAACAAAGATACAAAGATACAGAGTACATTCAAGCATAATAAACAGTATGATAATATTAAAATATAGTGCCATCACAGCATGACATTTACACAAGTAAAAGTAAAAGTATCACATTAAAATTTCTAATTATAGCAGTAACCTTTAATACCTTAAATAAACTTTTGGAGTCTGTATGATGGGTAAATGAGTTGTTGTGGGGTGAATAAAGCGCACTGCTCCCCCTACTGTCTCTGGGCCAAAAATCTCACTTGCAACGGTGAGTGCCGCCGAACTAGTGTCCCTGAAGTCTCTATAGTCTCGAGATAGCAGCGCATCACTGTTAGCCAAACAACAAGCTAGCAATGCCTTTATTTCATTATAGGAGAGCGGGCCAATGGCAGAAAAAGCTGCCAGAAAAAGACAAAAGTAAAGCTGAGCGATGGGTGACACAGGAGTCAACTGGACCTGTGAATATTTACAATAATACTTGACTCTGAAATGTAGGGGGTAGTGATGGGCAATAACAGACTTTTTAGATTCAATATGATAGTGATTACTTTAGGGGGGAATTTAGCCGATACCAATACCAATAGCGAAACTTGATACTCATGATTTCTTATGGGTGAAATTTTTTCATTCAAAAAATGTTTATCCTTGAAGAAAAAATCCATGACTAACACTGGCCATTTAACTGTTTTAATGTACACAGTATGAAATAAATAAGTCTGAATAGTAGTGAAAACTGCTAACTTCGAGTCACATGACATGGATGGACCAGACCAAAATGCTGCTGTTTTGGGGAGTTTTGGCACAAAACACTGGCGTAAGTTAACCCCAAGTGATGGGGGGCTCAAAGGGCTTCACAAACAGTTAATCAAACATCAACACACAATCATGATGAGATCATGATTCAGATTGGTGCAGACTTTACCAATAAAATAAGCAACCAGTGCAATAGAAGATTTGATTTGAACTTGTCAACCTCCCAGGTATTGCATATTTACAATAAATGTGCAGCAAAAACAAATAGTTTCAAAAACGTAATGGAGTAAAAAGTACAGATATTTGGTCTAAAATATAATGAAGTAAAAGTAAAGTTTGCAGACTGCAGTGAAAATTGTACTGCAATAACAAAGTACTTTTACTCCCACCACTGCCTTGTTTATGAAGAAAGTTTTTCAGTCGCCATTGCATTGCAAGTTCCCGTCCCACTGCATTCCATCAAACTTAACCTGATCATTTCAAATCCAATATTTTACATACGTGTTTCATCTGAGACATTTTTCCGCTCTGTCGCCCTCACTAAATCCGCTGGCATTGACATAGCGCCTTGAACCAGACAGCACTCATAACACGCCGTTTCCCGTCGAGTCATAATTCAATAAGCGTGACACGGCAGACGCGCCACAGTCCAACGGTCACTCAATCTGCTCGGCAGCCATTGTCCTCGTTGGACAGATAAGGGACAGTGATTGCACTCTGTCACTGCTGCTCCTGGCTGTGTGTGGAGAGAGATGGGCTGTGGAGCTCATGTGAGTGGGGCCTGACTCTTGATCGAATCAGCCCTCCAGTGATACCCCACCCCACCGCCAACCCCTGTCCCACACACACACCTTCTGCTGGCATTTCAACTGTGGGATGGCTGCAACTTCTTTCTTTAGTTCTTCAACACATCACCCTCCAGATGTCCATCAAAAGAGTCTCTTCATCATTTGTGGTATAACGTTTTAATCTGTTTTTAGTATCCTGAAGTAAAGAGCTTAGAGTAGCTCGGTTTCCATCAGCTAGTTTTATTTATTTTTAAGTGTTACACCAGAAACGAGAGCTGGAAATGCCAAATTTAAAAAAAGAAGCATAGAAAATGAGACTAGACTGAAATTAATTATGATTGGGCAAGTTTAAAGTTAGGCTGCTCTCCAAATTGAATGCTATAAACAGAAAAAGAAATGTAGAAATTTTGATGCAGACACTACATCAGAAGGACTTTGGGGAGTTTGTAGTGGCCACACATTTTACTCACAATCTTTGGTTGTTAAAATAATAGTTTTTTTTTTTTTTGTACAAATCAAAAACCACCTCGCTTCATGTGTTTTTTTACAGCTACTGCAAATGAGGTCAGGCCATTGTTCCTATGACCCAGTGTTCCCACATTGAACACTGTGCATCTATTGTTCACGAGTCAAGTCTCAAGTCTTTAGGGTACAAGTCTGAGTCAAGTCGCAAGTCTTTAGGGTACAAGTATGAGTCAAGTCGCAAGTCTTTCAAAGTAGGGACTTAAGTGCAACTCCAGTCCAAGTCTGAGTTGTACTTACATGTGGACAGATGAGGAAACTAAAATAATAAACCAAAATGAGGTTGTAAATAAAACCTCTGGCCACTACGACCTCTCAAATATCCTTTTGGCAAAATTTCTACATTTCTCCTTCGGTTTAAAACTAATAATTCATGTAAAAATGTCTAATTTATTTTGGCAATCACAAAACGCTGCTGCTAGTAGGTGAACTTTATAATTTTGGCAAACACTAAGTTCATTTGGGTCTCCATTTTCTATGTTTCTCTTGTGGGTTGCTGAGATCCACTCAAAAACCTTAATGAAAACACGTCTAATTCATATTTGTCTTGTTTCTTTCTTTTCCAAATCTTAAAAATATTTACTTCACCTTTGGATGGAAGCCCAGCTAATGACATCTGTGATTTATTATCTAGTGTTTCAACAGTTTCAAATGTTCAGCTAATGACAGCAAAGGAACATCTTCATTGGGTCAGTGATGGCAGAAAAATTCTACTGGACCAAGTGACTATTGCTGTTCTGTCTACATTTGTTTATATAGAAACTTACACAAAATGGCGAAACGAGAAGCAGAGTGAAACACAAATAAGTATTGGCAGTGCACTCACAGGACGATTCATTTCAGTCTGACACTTTTTTGTTTTTCTTGCTCTGTATTCAGTAAAAAATTCAATACTATCTTGCAGCAAAGGAAATAAACAGAATAAGGGATTTCAGGACACAGCAGGAACTTACATGAACTTTTTCCATTTCAGACAAATTAATATAATGTATAATGTAGCTTGCTGACATCTTTTCAGCATTGGCTGTTACCAGAAGAAGAATCTCCATTTCCAATGCAAACGCCACGGTTCTCTGCACTTGAGGATGTTGCCAGATCAAGTGGAGAAGTTTGAAAGGTTTTGAATTCTTGTGGAAGCAAATGGAGGGCACAATGTCTGTTACACTGCAGTCAGGTACCTACCTTCATCTATTATGATGAGTGTGCACATCTACATTCATTCCAAGATACAACAACACAGTGGCAGAGTGGTTAAGGTGAAATTTGTTCTCTGCAGTTGACCCATCCTTACATGGCGCACGGGCAACCTGCCAGGAGCAGTGGACAACCACAGTGCAGCACCCGGGAGCCTCCATCAAGGGCTCGAGCCAGGATCTTGGTTATGGTTAAGGTATACTTCATTATCTTTGTCTTCTGCATTTGACCCACCCTTCAAAGCCACTGGGGCAACCTGTTAGGAGGAGTGGATGACCGCAGTGAAGGACCCATCTCTAGATCTGCACAAGGATCTTGCTCAATAGTACCGAGCTGGAGGATAAGCCAATGGTGCATGTTTTTTAGGCTGATGGGAGGAAAACCGGAAGACGTAGAAGAAACCCACCCAGACATGGAAAGAACATGCAAACTCCACACAGAAAGGCCCCACACAGTCCAGAACTCAAACCTGCGACCTTCTTACTGTGAGGTGAGAGAGCTAACCACTTTGCCATTGTGTCACCTTTGGTCAGGAGTACCAAGCTGGAGGATTAGCCTATTGTACATGTTTTGAGGTTCAAGGTGAAAACTGGAGCAACCAGAAAAAACCCCCCCAGACACAAGGAGAACATGCAAACTCTCTCCTGCCTGGTCTGGGAATCAAACTGTTGTCTCCCAGTAAGATGATCCTAAGTTCGATTTGTGACTTGTGTAGGGCCTCTCTGTTTGTACTTTGTTCTCCCTGTGTTCAGACTTAGACTTTATTGATCCACAAGGGAAACTGCTTGGTCACAGTAGCTCAGTTTTTCAAAAAAACACAAGTAAGATGCAGTATAGGTATATGATAGTAAATGATAATAAAATACTTTGAGTAAAAGACAGTGGAATAGATAAAAATATACAAGATTTGCATATAGCAGTAAACATATAAAAGGTAAATATGCACTGTATACAAACAGGTGGGAAAGGATAGTGCAGTGAGATATGGCTGAGCATTAACATGAGTGATATAGGATTTGCTCATGCTTTGTAACCATGCACTGACATCACACTCATCTATTGATTAGTTGTCTCTTGCCAAAACCATTTTGATTATTCATCATTTGCTATTTTTTGAGGCTGGTGCGAACACGAATATACTTTTTAAAAAAACTTTAAGACTCTCTAAACCAAGCTCACCATGCATGCTCAACTGCTTTTGTCTACTTGAGTGAAGCATTTCAATCATAGACGTTTATCTGCAGCGCGTCTTACAAAAGTGAAGAGCTAACCAAGGTAGCACTGGCTACTGAGCTAATTTTATAACTACTCTGACCTGATTAATGGTGTTCAGTGGTTTTCTTCATCACCTGTTGGTTCAGTACAAGTCCGTGTTATTGTCCAGTGAGTTTTTTTCTTCTTCTTGTTGCAATTTTAACAACAGTTATGTCCCATTTACAGCCGATGTAACAAACGCATTAAAAAAATTTCTTTATACATCTGGGTTCTGCTGCTGTTCCCATTCAGACATAAGTACATAGCTGCTCATAATATGATGTATTCTGGTGTTTTATGAAAAAAATGTCAAGAATCCATGTTTGTTTGGGTCAGCGGTGCACTGCTTATGTCCTGCCCTTTGTTTCTCTTCTTCTTCTCTTTACTCTGCCTGTGATTGTTCCGCCACAGAAACGAAATGTTACTGAAGGGGTACCAGACTAACTTCTTTGTATAGAATAGGAAAAAAGTTTGTCTGGTAGGTCAGGCCAGCTTTTGTCAGTATCCATTCTTCATAATATAAATGTACACAGGGCCTTAACTTTAGTTGTCAAAGGTTGTAAATGTAAGATGTGAAAAGCCGTGCCCTCTCAGTTGTTCAGACAGCCTTGGTTGTAATAGTCCAGATGAGATAGAGGTCAGTACGCCACCCGCTGCCACCCCAGGCCTGTACCTCTTAACCTCTGCTCCTCAGAGAGTCATAGCAGGGCACAATTCGAGGCCTGGCCAAACACATGACCTTGTTTCAAAATGGGAGTTTGAGGATGTGGTAAACAAGAAGAAGAGGGTAAAACAGCAAAAAATATGTCTACAGAACTGCAAAGAATGTGTGCGTTCTTGTACTCCTTGCACTACTGTACCGTGAGAAGACTGTCAAATACCCGCAAATGACATAAACTTTAAATTTTTCAGATGGGGGGGGTTAGAAATTTTGTACTGACATTTACTGGAAGAGAGAGTCTAAGAGAAGGGCAATAACAAGGAGCTTTTTTTCCGTATTAAACACAAGAGGTTACAACCAGGTTACAAATCTACCAGCCTAACAAAGACCCAGACTGTGTTCTACAAGAAGCTGTCCAAGTGTTCTGTATTTCTCATGTGGATGCCTTCTTCACGCTACAAAGAAAAGCCTATGGACGCCCCGCAGAGACAATGATCCAGTGTCTTCATGGGGCATAACATTGGCACAAACTGCTATCTGAACAACAGTGGAGAAGGTGCAGGCAGCCCATTGGCATACATCGAGTCAGATTAACCCATCTTTTACAAGGCCTGATCATGATTGGCTGAAGTGTCACGCTTTTAACACTAGACTGGTGTGTGTGACATGTCTGTTTGTCAAGTGCCTTAAGGCTGGGACACACTGAGCTAATAATTGTCCGTCTGGACAGTCTGGCATGATCAGTGATGTGAGTCTGGTCTGTATATGGGTAAATATTTATCATCTACTGTTTATGATTTGTTTTAAGTAGCTGCTGGAAGTAGTAGTAGTAGTGAAAAAATGTATTTTAGTTTTAGTTTTCTCTGCTGCTTCTAAGACCAGAACTGTTCAATCTTATACAGCGTATGAGCTCTGGTTAAAAGACGCTAAAAGCTCAAGAGCATGTGGCTAATGAGTGTACATAAACAAAGTGTGTATGTTAGCGGTGCAGACTGGACATCACACTATGCTGCTTGTTTAAGCCAAGCTGCTGCTACTTCTTTATATGGCAGTTTATGTGAGAGGTCAGGGCAATTTTCACCAAAAGGGGAAGAAGTAAGCGGTACTGCTTCACACTGATTGGACATGACATTCAATGGCAGACCAAGCCATCAAGTTAAATGGGAACAACAGAAACTCAGAGTTAGATATCGTAGATTATTACAGAAAAAAAATTTTTTTTTGTTTTGTTTTCGCCATTATTAACAAGCCATCCCTGGCCCCAGTACAGTTGCACTGGCTGCACTGTATTTAATGAGGAAACTGCTTAATTTAAGCCTAAATCTATAGTCAGATGGTAGCACAGTTACAAAGTGGTCACCGCAGTCCTTTAACAACAAGAAGGTCCCAAGTTCAATTCCAAGAATGGGACTGGGCTTTTCTGTGTGGTGTTTTCATGTTCTCCCTGTTTCCTGCAGATACTCCGGTTTCTCCCATCAGCCTAAAACATGCACAAGAGGCTAATCCTCCAGCTACTGTAGGCACTCCTGACCAGGATCCTGGCTCAAGATCTGGAAAAGGCACTGCACTGTAGTTGCCCACTGCTCCTGACAAGTTGCCCCAGCAGCACTGAAGAATGGGTCAAATGCAGAGAACAAATTTTTCCTATGGCGACAATAAAGTCGACCTTACCTTATGCTGCAATAGAATAGTCCCATGTGAAGCCAAATTTATTTCTCCACTAACCACAATACCACAAGGCACACCTCTTAACAGTGCACATAAAAGTATTGGTGATTACTTATTAAATGTCAGTTTCATAACCTGACCCTTTCATGTAATAGCCTCCAAAAAGTGAGAAGTCACTCAGAGCTGGAGGCAGTTTTAAAAGTCTTATTTTTTACTTGACTGATAGTATGTCTTAGCACTTTGAACCTCTTCTAACCCATTCTTAGTAAACACCATATTCACACCCACCACACATAAAGACTCTGTGTTCTTCGATTAAAACCCCAGCTGCACAGCTTGAGCTTTTTGGTTTTCTGTTTTGCTGTTTTCATGGAGCATAATCGATATCTCTGCAAAACATACACACTGCCATTCAATATATCTTTGTATTACGACTTTGCAAAATCTAAAGAAATGGGATTTTTACTTGATGAATCTCCATAGCTGTTAGCTTATACATTTTTTTCATTTAGTTTCAGAATTCAGTGCTTGTAGCCTGTCACACATGTTCTGTGTAGTATAC
Source organism: Bostrychus sinensis (assembly GCA_020698575.1). Taxonomy (NCBI): domain Eukaryota; kingdom Metazoa; phylum Chordata; class Actinopteri; order Gobiiformes; family Eleotridae; genus Bostrychus; species Bostrychus sinensis. The sequence goes on from CM036247.1 coordinate 38,580,753, forward strand.
AATTTAGTCCATACAGTACAGTCTGGTGTATGACAGACAGGTACATTACTGCTGGCCACACTCCAGCTGAAATAGAAAATGTTCAAAGAAAAGTAATGACCTGCTGGCCTTAGCTAAAATAATATGTCTGTCAGGGTTACAGTGGGATTGGTTCAGTCCAGGAGGGTAAATGGAACCTCTGTGGATGCGTGCAGCTGGGTGTAGAACCACAGGACTATTTTTGTAACATTTCTAAAGATGATATTTTGTCCCTTTATGTTTGAAAATAGATGCCTAATGTCTCCAGTATTATTGGACTTGGTGTGTTAAGCTATTGATGTACCAAAGAAGAGTAGTTAAGTACTGGATTCAAGACATAAGGCTAATTCTTGAGACTCATGGCTCAAGCAAAGGCCTTGGCGATCCAACTTGAAATTTAGTCTTTGGTTTGAAGCTTAGAGATATAGTGATAATAATAATAATAATAATAATAATAATAATAATAATAATAATAATAATAATTACTGGCGCTTGGGCCTAATAATAGCAAAAACAACATCATATTCAACAACAGCAATATCATCATCACTGTTGCGGCAGTTTTAACTTGACATGCCACTGTAGCTGCCAGGGCTTTAGCTTGAGCTTGACGTGTTAAAATATGAATAATGAAGAGAATGTCCAAACTTACAAATATTGTTGTTGCTGTTTAATAAAGATGGGTTGTTGGTGAACCAGATTCCACAAGTATATAATCCACACATTGGTAATCCACAGTTAGAAGCAGAAACCAGTCAAAAACTGTTAGGCCTCAGGCCCTGGCTAGCTTCCACACCTTCCAAAAGAACAAAGGGCTACCTCACCTGCCGGTTAAAAACACAAGGCTCCACTCCCAGGCTCCACCCAACACACCCAACATGAGTTTAAGCAACAATATATAAAAATAAAGGATGCAATTTCTAACTTAAAAGGTATTTCATATCAAATAAATGTCAATAATAATTGGGCTATTTTACTCAAATTAAAATCAAAATGTAGTTTAAAGAAACAAACTCAAATTGGCCTATACAATCACCAACAACAGCAACATCATCACCACCAACAACAACAACATCATCATCATCAACAACAACAACATCATCATCATCAACAACACCATCACCAACAACAGCAACATCATCATCATCGTCATCATCATCATCATCATCATCATCAACAACATCATCACCAACAACAGCAACATCATCATCATTATCATCATCGTCATCATCATCATCATCATCATCATCATCATCATCATCATCATCATCACCAACAACAGCAACATCATCATCATCAACAACATCATCACCAACAACAGCAACATCATCATCATCATCATCATCATCATCATCATCATCAACAACACCATCACCAACAACAGCAACATCATCATCATTATCATCATCGTCATCATCATCATCATCATCATCATCATCATCATCAACAACATCATCACCAACAACAGCAACATCATCATCATCGTCATCATCATCATCATCATCATCATCAGCAACATCATCATCATCATCATCATCATCATCATTATCATCATCGTCATCATCATCATCATCATCATCATCAACAACATCATCACCAACAACAGCAACATCATCATCATCATCATCATCATCATCATCATCATCATCAATAACATCATCATTATCGTCATCGTCATCATCATCATCATCATCATCATCATCATCATCATCATCATCATCAATGACATCGTCATCATCAATGACAACATCATCATCCGTGACAACATCATTATCAATGACAACAGCATCATCAACATCATCATTAACATCAATGACAAAATCAACATTATCATGGTCATCATCATCATCATCATCATCATCGGCAGCATGAGAACATCATCATTATTAACAACATCATCATCATCATCATCATCATCATCATGAGAACATCATCATTATTAACAACATCATCATCATCATCATCATCATCATCATCATTATTAACAACATCATCATCATCATCGGCAGCATGAGAACATCATCATTATTAACAACATCATCATCATCATCATCATCATCATCATCATCATCATCATCATCGGCAGCATGAGAAAATCATCATTATTAACATCATCATCATGAGAACATCATCAACAACAGCAACAACAACAACTACTACATCATCACCATCAACAACAACAACAACCAACAGCAACATTATCATCAACAAAAAGAACAACATCATTATTATCAACAGCAACAACAATAATTATAATAAATATAGTGGCAATCATAGGCTCTCACCTGCCGCTACCCGGAGCTGGGGCAGATTTGACGAAATTGCCAAAATTGTTGGATGTGGCTCTTTAGAAATGTACCAAATGTGACATAATCGGTGGCTCCATAGGATTACAGTGTATAGAACAGGGGTCTGCAACCTATGTTTTAGAGCAACATGCGGCTCTTTAGCCCTGCTCTTATGGCTTCTTGGGCATCTGATATTACAAGTGATGAGAAGAGCCACAAGAAACAGTTACCAGATGTAACTCTAGTTCTCTGAGTGAGAAAATCAGAGCTGTATTAAACACAGTTCTTAATAATTAATGACTACAAATTGGCTTTATTTCAGTTATAGGCAAAGCCACTTGTGTGCATTAAAATTGGTTGTGGCTCTTCAATAGATGAACATTTTGTATTTTTGGGATTAAATGGCTCTTTAGAGCCCAAAGGTGGCAGACCCCTGGTATAGAATTTCTATTTGAAAATAATGAGGGGTTCTCTGCATTGTCATGGCAAAACCATACAAACTATTGACTTTTTTGATTGGGATGACAAGCTGGAATTTTGTTCCAAATTTCATCATTTTCTGAAAAACAAAAATTTTGGAAGTTTCATAGGGGTTCCGAGTCACTGACAAGCATGTAACCTACGCATTAGCTTCGAACAATTATAAATATGCATTTTTCCAACCACATACTTATATGCACTGAAAGTGCACAATGCCATGAATGTGTACGTGAGTGTTTGGTGAATAATGAGCACTGTTGACATGCGCTTTGCGCACTTTCAGGGCAGTGCACTGCTGTTCAACTTCAATAGGCCCTACACCATCTCTGGGGGCTCAGGTCTACTACTACTACTACTACTGCTACTACTACTACTACTACTACTACTACTAATAATAATAATAACAACAACAACAACAACAACAACAACAACAACAACAACAACAATAATAGTTAGTCCAAAATCAGAATTAGTCCAATAATAAGATACTATGCACCAGAACAACATGCTTGCACCCTGCAGTGGTCAGTGCTGAGTCAGCTGTGCTTGAGAACACCTGTTTACTGGTACAAGCATCAGCCAGAAAAAGAACACCAACAACGTTACCATCATGTACGCCATGGCTGTGCAGACAGGTCGGACCACTGGGGCAAAACGACCTGACATTATCTTCTACAACAAAATAGAAAAATTAAATCTCCTCATGGATGACTCAGATAACACAAACCTCTCACTCAAGGGAAACTGAAAAACTCAGTGAATATAAAGACCTTGAGCTCTTGGAACTATAAATATTGGTTTCTGAGTTCTAAGTACACTGAGCAGCTACCAGGAAACATCCACTCTGAACAAATTCAAAAAACCACACTTCTGTGCACTGGAACTTGAAAACTGGACAGACTCACCCATTGTAATATGCAAGTACAATGTTTTTAATTCACAACCTGGAGTTTTAAAGTGGGAAACCTAAATGAGTTTAATGAAAAAAATGGTCCTATGTTTACATGTGCAGCCTTTTGTGGGGCCATGCATTTCACTCATATGCAAAGTTACATTTAGCATAAAGTGAGAAGTGTGTTCATGAGCATTAAAGCTATGTTACTACAATAAGTACAACTATACTGATACTGCTCCCATTCGCTGAAAAAAGATGGACTGAACGTCAAGACTGCCACACGGTTTATCAATTATCCTGATCCTTATGCAAGTACTGTATATAGAAAAATATACATGAATTGAAAACTGTTGACTTCCCTGCCTCTGTCACTGTAGCTATGCTCTATACTAAAGTGTTCAGAAGTTTAATTAGTGTTAAAGGTTGGTAAAACCCAGTGCACTCTAAACAAACCTAATGATACAAGTCGTCAAACCACAGAGTCCCGTTTAGCTCTCCGCTCATGTTTTGAATGTGAAACAAGGAAGTGGGACACTCTCAGATTCCATGGCGGGCTGGAGTCTGACCTTTACAGCCGCGTGTGAGGAAATGACTGTGTGTCCCCCTACTGCCTCTCTGCTCCTGGCTCTTGGCTCCATTCTTCAACCTTCTGCACAACTGTAGCCAGCACTGCCGGCGCTAACACGTCCCTCATATGCATATTCATAAAGGCGAGCATGTGTTAGCCACCTGTTAGCCATTGATCAGTGTTTATTGCAGACTGGCAGATGTAGAGATTTAGTGCGGAAGCTGCTCAGGCGTTTCCCCCGAGAGGAGCTCTGGAGACAGTGGAGACGTTCTGTGAGTTACAGTGTTTTGTGAGGGCAAATTAGTATTAGTTTTAGCCTATAGGCATCATGGCACAAACTGGATCTTGTACAGAGTTACAAATACTGCAAAGCCAAGATACTATTGCAAAGGTAAGATAATAGTATATAGATTTTGTACTCACCTTTCTGAAAGACTGGATTCTTGAAGCGTTCATGTAGACCATGAATTGATGTTTTTACCTTTGAAGATCTTATTGTCCTTGATTTTGTTTGTTTCACATAAAAGTTGGAAAACGTATGTTACTGTTTACAGACCAAACATATTAGGAAAACATATATTTGCCATAAAAATTTAGTCTGAATTAAAACATCTAATAAATATTTCAATGTCATTTTGGGTAAGAGTTAAGTAAACAACAGTTCATAGTAATTCTTTGTATTTAGGGAAACAGTTTTGAGTAATATGGACCTTAGTTAGAAGTTAAGGCAGCAGTTTTAAGACCAAATTGCATTTAACAACAAAAATGTAGGGATTTTCTTAATGCGGAGGAGCAGTGGCTCTACTCCAAGCTCCTCATATACATATAGTCACCTATGCTGACTATAATTGACTGAATGGGAGTGTTTTTACCATCTTTGTAGGGTGGTAATTGTAAACGCAAACCTTTTTACAAGTAAAAGTGGAAGTGAAGTTCTAATTCTCGGTCCATCAGAGCCAGTAATCCTTAAAATGTTTAAAAAATGAATCAGGTTTGAGTAGCACTGAACATATTTGTGAAAATATAACAATAAATGCATTTTTCTATATATTTTGGCTGAAAACTGCATCTCAGCGCAAGCCATGAGCGTGAACATAAAAAATTTAAAAAGAGCATCGCACACTTAACTGTTTCATATGGCAGACCATTTACACTATTTGACTAAAAACGATAAACTGATCTGAAGATGGCTGCTGAGCCAAAATGTTGTCTAATAAATGCTATGGAACAATGGAGTGTGCAAGGCTATTTTTGATTTTTTTACTCATCAAATCCAACATTGCTATTTTTATTTTGGCGACTATTGCTGTGCAGTTCCATGTTATGCATTATCCACGACTTTCTTCAAAACATTTATTGTGAATGTGTTCTGATGTTGCCATATTTGCTCTCATGAATTCATCAGCTCAACTGCGATCCTTGCAGTGATTTGCAGGTTGCAGCCGTGTACATGTGGTGTTACATTCTGGAGTTTTGCTAATTATTGTTATCCCCAAATGTCAACCGTTTACACCTCGTACACTGGACAACACTGGACAACACTGGACAGGTGAGTGCATCTACAGTAGAGTGAGTGTTGTATTCTGCTTTCAAGTGGCTATAGTCTCAGCAATGGAGCTTATATTATTATAATTATTATTTTTTGGTTCGTACTGTTAATGATGGGATATTATTTTGTAAATGTTGTTTTTATAAAGCTCAAATTAACTAATAAATATTTGTTGTAAACTGTAGTAATTAAGTGTAGATATGTCTTCCTGTCATGCATATTATTGTTATGGAAAAGATTGCATTAATTAGAGGCAATTATATTTTTTCTGTTCTTTGAACTTATTACACAGATAACATTTTTTTTGCCTGGTTGAAATAAAAGATTAACTTTTAACATTGCCTTTGTCATCCCATTAGCTTTATTACATTTAGTATAGAGACATCTGAAGTTTATTTATACATTCATATGAGATAGTAGTGAACCAAGTTCACTAAGTTTGTGGAACATGCAGAATCCTCCAACTAGGTACTCCTCACCAGGATCCTGACTCAAGATCTGGAGAAGGGTCCCTGGGTGCTGCACTGAGGTCGCTCACTGCTCCTGACAGGTTACCCCAGCAACATTGAAGGATGGGTCAAATGCAGAGGACTAATTTCCCTACAGGGACAATAAAGTCTACCTTACCTTAGCTTGAATTAAATGAGCTTATCCACTGCTTAAGTAAATAAATGTTATGTTTTCTGCATTCTTTTCACACTAATACTCATTTTAATGTCAGACCCACAGATGGATTTCAGATGCTTTGTATCTCCATTCCCTGAGTTCCAGTACTTTGTGTTGAGAGAATGTCATTTGGAGTATCTCTGGTTTGTAGAGTGATTAGTGGAGTCATGTGGAGAGCAGGTGTGAACCTGTTGCATTCATCTACATACTTTATGAGAAGCAGTGCTGAGAATGGGCCTAATGACTCTGCGCTAGGTAGGACTTGTTAATTAGAGGATAATGAAGATATTACTCTAAATGTTATGTAATGGCTGCTTTTACATAATGCCCTGTCAGCAACAGATCAGGCCATTCAAGGTTAACACAAATTAGGCATCAAGTCTAAGGTGAATAAAACATGGAACCATTTTAAAGGGGACAATGTAACTTTTTTTTATCTGGATATGAGGAAGAGAAAAGGGTCAAGCAAAGCGTCACACAGGAGTTAATGTAGGGCAAGGGCGTCCAGACATTTTTTGAAGAGGGACAGTTTTGAGTATAAAGCATGTCCAAGGGCAGGCAGTTGTATTATATTTAGTAAAACACAATATACATTTTTTATATGAATTTGTTTTCGGTTACTAGTCTAAAATTTTAAATTGCATTGGTTCAGTTTAATTTGTAGACATATTTTATCTGACTCAAATCAATCTTTCTGATAAACAAAAACTTGCAAGAATAAGGCTTTCTCAAAACTGCTGACAAACACTGAATCTCAAAGGCCCCATATTATATTTTTATTAGGCTTTTTGAAATGCATTTTTTTTTTTTTTTAGATCTTTGCATTCTCATCAGGTTTTCACATTACTGTCAGTATTAGCACATTAACTGCCGCCTCTATGAAGGAACTGGCTCATTTTTCCAGCTGCAGTACATTCCCAGACTATCTTCTGTAATGTGACCACCTGTTGCACTTTTGGTTAAACTGCACAGCCATTTAGGCATCTGTTCCCCAACCCTCTTTTTCCTTTGGTGCTCAGTGGATCTTATAGAAAGGAAGATTCAAGTTAACACTTTCTCTGCCAGCATTTCCTCAAAAGATTGCCAGCCAGTGCCAGCGTTTTTGGTCATTTTCAACAATTTTTGAGCCATGTTGAGCCATAGTTTTTGTTTAATGTTTAAATACCAAAAGAAAGAAGTAGGTCTCCTTTCATTATAAAAAGCATTTTATTCTAAGTTTATTTGTTATTTTTTGTCAACAGTTGAAGGATGGTAGTTTTCACCAAATTCATTTTCAGACAGAAAGCTGAGAAAAATGCATTTTGTACACTTTTTTGTAAAATTTTGCATTCTGTCCTGTTACCAGAAGCTTCTTCTTTGCTTGAATTTCATGTAGTTCTGTACTAAGTGCACAAAAACCCTTTTTATCCAGTACCAATGAAAACATGAATTGATGTAACATGCCCGTCAATGGCAATGAAAGAGTTAATAGAAAGATAAGACAGTATTCCTTGTGTAAAATGTAAAAAAAATGTTGAGTTAATATTTGTGGGCATCATATCTTGCCAGAATGGGATAAATGGTTGGTGTTGAGAAAATGCAGACTGAGAAAATTCTAAACACTTTACACTTTTTTTTCTCTGTCCCAATGAATTATCTTTCAGTAAATACATCACTTTGCAAAATGGGTGCGTTTCTGGAATATAAACAGCACATTTAAACTACTTGCTACCTACCTATGTATTTTTATGAAAACCCTGTTTGTGTTGTAATGCAGATGAACTTAACAGACAATGTGCACTGATATGCATAATTTTCAAATGTTTTTACACGACATGCCCTTCCTGGTACAACCCTTAACCAGGTTTAGGACTAGCACAAAGTGTAAACTGGTTGTGACTACTTGTGGCTGGATAGAAACCATTATAGACTTCTTTATTTTTTTTTACATTGTATCTAAAATATGAATGTTCCAATAGATTTCCATTACACTATTTTTTAAGACATACAGCAGTGAATTATCCAAATATAGACACCTGAACACAAGTGCATCTCTGTCCACCTGAAAGGTATTTGTATTCCTGCTTTAGTCAATAATCAGCCCTCAGGATAAAACAGGCTGAGTGCAGAAAACATATTTTATATTTGAAATAAAATGTGTCAGAGAGCAGATGCAATCCAGGGCTGGAAAAAAAAACAACTCAATTTAGCCTTATCTTGTTTACAATGAAACACTAAAGCCGACCAGCGCTGCCATGTTGTAAACTCAATTTGAAACGTCTGGGAACCTTCCAGTGAAATTCAGATGAAATGGCTGTAGAAAGATAAATGCATTATTTCTGCATTCCATTGTTGTAGATTGTTTACTGCTGAGCAATTTTATTAAGTGCCCCCTTCATTCAAACCTGTTTTGACTAAAATCAGTCTTACTTGACCAATCAGAACAGATTATCTGAAATGTGGGCAGACTTTATTCTGCATGTTTTTTTTCTTCTTCTTTTTGGTTTGGTTTGGTTTAATTTGTAGACATTTTTTATCTGACTCAAATCAATCTTTTTGATAAAAAAAGCTTTCTCAAAACTGCTGACAAACACTTAAAGTAAGTAAGTAAGTAAGTAAATTTTATTTGTATAGAGCTTTTCACAGACACAAAGTCACAAAGTGCTTCACAGTCTTAAAAAACATATAAAAACAGCAAAATCTTAAACATTGTAAAATCATCAGCAGATGTTGAGTCAGTAGGACTAGAATGCTTTCCTAAACAAATACCTTTTTAAGTGCGTTTTGAAGACATCTACTGAGTCCATAGAGCGTAGATCTAAGGGAAGTTCATTCCAAAGACGAGGCGCTACAGCTTTGAAAGATCGGTCTCCACGAGTTTTAAAGCAAGTACGTGGAACCATCAGCAAATGCTGTCCAGATGACCTCAGGCTCCGGGCCGAGGTGTAAGGCTTCAGGAGGTCAGTGATGTAGGTAGGAGCCTGGCCATGAAGGGCTCGAAAAGTTAGATCCAGCAGTTTAAATTGAACACAGTACACAACAGGGAGCCAGTGCAGAGATTTCAACACAGGTGTAATGTGGGCTCCTCCTGTTGGTCCTGGTTAAAGTGTCTTTTTAGGTTTTTAATTTTTTTTAAAAAAGATCTTTGCATTAGTATTTCACTTTTTGCAACTTTAAATAACATATATGTATGGAAAACATCTTAATTTGACTTTGCAGAGAATGCTTGGATTAGGTGTCTGGCACCCCCTGCTAGCAACGGTGGGGAATGGACAGAGCAGAAAATGTCTAACTAGCATGGCTATTAGCAACATGATGCTAACAGAAAGATAAATGAGCTGACTGTTTTGTAGTGATGGCAATTTAAGCACTGAAATGATCCTCTGCTTTAGAAATGCACAGGAGCACGTCCTGTTTTCACGTAGAAGCCCTGAGATTGAGTGTTTTCAGCCCTTGAGAAGTGGACAGCCACAACAAACAGGATTTCTCAAACATCTGTGAATGAAAAACATTACAACAGTTAAAAGAAAGTTGATTTAGCAGAATAGGGGACCTTTAAGGGTGCCTTAGGGGTGAATGTTGTAGTCCGGGCATTCTAAACTGGTGGGTCAAAATAAGTCCCTGGCTATAGGTACACTTATATTTGACATATTTTTACTTCACAAAAACTGATAAAAAAAAAAATGTATTCAATGTGGAGATTAAAAAAAAAATCTGGATACAGCAGAAATGTGTGGATGGACAAAACAAAAATTTTAATATCTGTGCTATGTGTTTCTATGGTAACGCAACTATGACAGCAACTGTGGACCGGCTTTGGACTAATTAGTACATAGTGAACCTGACTTTTTCTCTGTCTCATGTTCTGTCCATGCTCTGTCTGTATGAATGAATCACTCTGCATTGCTGTTGAAATTTACTCTGCAAGACCTGACAACCCCTAATATGCCACAGAGCAGGAACGGTCACTATGTTGTTGTGGAGGTTGAGAGGAGCTGGTTGGAACTGGAAGATTTTACATAATCCAAATTTTATGTAATTATTAAAAAAATACAGCCAGATTACATAAATATTATTGCTCAATTTCCATGTCATGACCATAATAGTGCTTTCACTCCATTATATACTGAATTTTGGTTAGGGAGTATAAACACCAGATTCACAGACCGTAGCCTGGGTGTGGGTAGAGAGGTTAGCACAGCTATAGGCATAAACACCACTATATAACACACTTATATCAATATTCCCTAATATGCCACAAAGATGTTTTCAGGATTTTTTTTGTGTTCCATACAAAATTTTTGCCTGGTCTCTATGGATTTGTCTTGGACTGTTGGGAGCTGCCACAAATTCAGAATATCACACAATAAATACCCTTTCAATGCAACAGAACACACACGCACACGCACACACACGCACACGCACACACACACGCACACACACACACACACACCCTAATAAAATTCAGATTATGGTGTGGTTTTGTTTTTAGGAGCTGGGCTGGGTCCCTTAGTTCCAGTGAAAGGAACTCTGAATGCTTCAGCACCAAGAGATTTTGGACAATGCCATGTTCCCAACTTTGTGGGAACAGTTTGGGGATGGTCACTTCCTGTTCCAACATAACTGCACCAGAGCACAAAGCACGATCCATAAATACACGGATGAGCGAGTTTGGTGTGGAAGAAGTTGACTGAACCTGCACAGAGTCCTGACCTCAACCTGACAGAACACATAGATGTCTGACATAGATGCAAAGGGTTGGTCGACGTCATATTAAACTCTATGGATTAAGAATGGGATATCGCTTAGGTTCATATGTGTGTTAAGGCAGGTGAGCTAAATTTTGGAAATATGGTGTATGGTGTAATATATAGTACATACATACAGTACATACACACCTACATACAGACGTACATACCTACACATATATACATACACATACATACATACTAGGAGTGTAACGATACAGTAACTATATCAGTGCATCGATTTTTTTTATTCCTACGATACAACTATATTGCTATACATCACCTTGTATTGAATTGTATCGTTTTCTAGGAAGTGTCTATTGATATACATGGAAAATCAATCAAAATAAAATGTTTTAGATACATACATAGACACACACACATATACATAC